>KZ111527.1:287982-742271 GCA_002120315.1 Hypoxylon sp. CI-4A
GTATTATTCAACGGCTTTTTATTTTTTTAAGGAGGGGGGTGCGTGTCTGATTGCCGGCTTATGGGCAGCCAGCGGCCTCTGCTGCTACTGTCTCTTACCTCACATGGCACCTAATTAGGGGAGATGAACGGTACCTACGTATGGGTGGGAGCGGGATGCAAGACAGGCACTTCCAGAAAATGTCCGGTTATGCGTCGGTATGTGAGTTGGCATGCACGTAACTTCAATACTCTGCAAGGAACACTGATGCTTTGACTGAAAGATTGAGATCAAGTTGCTATGAATAAAATAGACGTTAGAGCCGTTACTGTAAACTGTCTCGCGTTGTGAACGTTGACGGTAGAGGGTCCACGCCTGGGGGAAAACAACGGTTACAGCCAGTAGAAGACAGACCAATGCAAGAGAATGGGTTTTAGAAAATAAATAAATAAATACACTGACCAAACCGGTCTCCGGCGTCAAATGGCGAACTAACTATTGGCCAGACATTCACTCTGATTGGAGGAAGACGACTCCAGAAGGCCTAAGTTTTGGCCTCAGCTCAATTAAATAAATTGAGGAGCAGCATCTCACACGTGCATTATATGAAGATGATGTAAAAGGGATTAATAAGATCAGCGCGAGATTCTAGATCAGTTTCTTACTTGAAATTCACCAAGGCAAAAAAACGAGTTTGATCAGTCATGCTGAAATACGGTCAGCACCTTGAAAACATGTACTTACATCCATACTCCCTACTCCATACTGGCATACATGCAGTCCAAGATAGTACACCCGATGTGGTTATGTAGGCACTGTACCTCTGTATCAACTTTAATAGATTACCACTCACCGTCTGCACTATATGGTATGAGGCTCTTTCTTTGAGACAAACTGCCCATTATTCCCGGAGAGAAGCCATAACGTAAAACGGTGGTATCCCGACATTTTAGTACGCAACTATCATCGACTAGAAACGTGGCCTTCGTGGAGTTTTGCGGGACTAGTAGATTACATAGTAGATGTCAGATTCGTATATAAGAAAAAGAACCTCTAATAATACAATCATCAAGGATACCTAGCAGCTTCACGATCAAATCTCTACTGGCTGCGTAGGTAGGTACAAAAGATAGTAAGCCTCACGAATGCTACGTGACATAAATCTACAATCTACACGGTGTACGGTTTCTTTCGGTATGAAGATGGCGAGTCTCTATTTTTCCATGGTGGATAATCTACGGAATGCGGCCGTAAAAAGAACGAAAAGAATAGAAAAGAAAAAAAAGAACCATGAGTAATGTTGATGTATTGTAGCATGGCAACATGGGTCTGAATGATAGGGGAGGCTTGTGCGGAACCGGACTTCGAAGGGACTTGGCCGCATCCCTAGCCGGCGGCAGTTCCTTAGCGGCGGCTCTACGATAATTGTCACATCTGAGGTGGATGAATCTTATTGAGGGATGTGATGGAGTTGAGATTTTTGATTGCTATCTCATTTCACCTCGTATTGTTAAGCACATCTCGTACTGGACAATCAACTGGCAATCGACATGGGGAAATCTTGCAGGTGCTAGATACCAAGTTCTGGGTTTTCGATCATCTTCTGCACGGGTAGATAGGGTTAGATCAACCTGGGCGTAGCTAGACGTTGGGATTGGTCCAGGGAGACAAGGAAAGCCTGCCGAGTTCATGCATCAGTATTTCGAGTATTATTGAAAATTTGAAGTTTGTATTTACTTACATATATACCTCACATACATCTACCTGCATACATACATGTACGGTACCGTGCTGCTCCATTTATTCTTTAGCCTCGCATAGGTACTCATCTTACTCTAGAGGTGAGCTTGATGCATGTTTACCAGTTTTTTATACTATTTATACAGCTAGTACTACTAGATACAGCTTAGTCGAATCGGCGGTCACTCATTTCCCTTGAGATTTGATCAGGAATATCGTCGTTTTTGACATCTCGTCTTTTTTAGACATCTAGATCCCCCCTGCTCAGCAATGACGAACGTCAAGAACAAGGATAGGGAAAAGACTATCGATCATGATACATATGGTGCGATGCGATGCGAGGATCGACAGTCACATCGTCCGAGCTTTCAATGCCTTATTCGTTGAACGGCAACCTCATACCTCATTTTTTCCCGTAGGGATTTTGACGAGGGAAAAAGATCAGAGTGCTATGTAGATTAGGCACTTAAATTAAAGAAGTAGTAGAAGAAGAAGAAAAAAACACGCCTTGTTTGAAAAGGATTCGAGACCTGCGGTGATCGGCGTGGGGTTATGTGCTAGGTAGGTCACATCAATTTGGGATTAGTTTCTCCTGTACCCAGACCTGATGACATGTGCGTGCTAGATAGAACCGGGTAAAGCGTACTGACACGATCCCGAAATGGCAAAGGGTTTGGGTCCCATCGGCGACAAGATACTTGCGTAGCAGGTAAGCAGATATCTCCCCCAAGTCTCCTACACGTAAAAAAGCAAAAAAGGGGGCGTTTCTCTCCAGACGATTCCGCGTCGCGCGATTCGGAAAAGCTGGGCATCTATTTTACATGGCGACATATTCGACGACGGCTCGCCTCGCCTCTTGACGAAGATTACGAAAACATGCCATTTGCGAGAACCTGGTTTTTCCCAAGCCCTCTAGCCATGTACATAATCAATACATTTTTAGTCTAAAGTTACCAAATGTGACGGTGGCATCCCGCCAACAATCACTATTGCGGTAGTCTCCCTACCATGTAACGCATAACACATGGCAACTATCATACCATGTCCCTGATATATATTATGTATATATTGTCTATTGTCTATTCCCTGCGACCTAACGAACGGAAAGGGTAGTAATCTTGATGTATAACCAGTATAATCTGCACTCTTCGTTTATACTGTATGCATCCGCGCGCTGATTACCCTACCACCTACATACATACATACCTACCCGCATCTGGGGATATGTAGGGCTGCTAATGCAGTACATATCTTCCGTGTACCCGACGGATTCTGTGGCTCGAATGCGGCTGCTAGCGTCCGGGTCTGCCATGTGGTTCATACAACGGTCTCGTAATGTATGCCTATGTATGCCTATGTATCTTATATTGTGGCTTGACCAACGAGCTGCCTCCTCAGCTGTCGCTCAGCCGGTTGGCTAATAAACTTCAGATTGCACGCTTACCGCGTTTTTAATAGGTTTGGATGTGTTGCCAACCACCTGCAACTGTCGACCAGTCAGATCGGTCCATCACGTTATCTACCCTTTTTCCTGTTTCTCTAATTTGACCTCTTCGATGTTGACGTTGGTAGGTCGAAAAAGTCGCGACCTTAAAATGGACTGCTGCTACGTTAATTATCATCGTCAATGCGTCTGTTAGTAGAGTTGCACTGTTCATATCGCGTCCGCTCGCCGGGTACTAGACTAGCATCATGATAGTTTAGCTTGTTATGCCGCTGCATGCCTGTCCCTGCATCCTAGCTTTTCGCTTTATTGAATTATCTCGAGACTGTGCCTCACCAGCACTTTATCAGCCTGACACTATATAGTATATTCTCCATTCAAGTTGCTATAATATGTATGATCATATAGGAGGAGGTACATGCTACCATAACTCTACAACATGTACATATGTAGCCTGATACGGTGGTCTGCGTATACCTACCTCCATGTAGTAACCCCGCGTCTACTACATTTGGTCCCGCATAATAGTCCCAAATCAAACTTGGTCAATAAGATGAAAGATCGAAAAAAAAGAAGAAACGTTTGAGCCAGTTTTTTTTCTTCTCTCTTTTGAATTCTATCACAACCTACTGTAGCAGTCTACTTGGCTGAGGGATGAAATCCTCCGGTCGATCCTCGCCATTGGCCTAAACCCAACCTCCTTTAACGCTCACACCCTCCGGTTTTGAAAGAGAAACTGCTTCAGACATGAATTAAACGTCCTTGCGCGCCCGTCCAGGTCGCCATGCGCCGGGGAATATGGCGCTTCGTGGAATGTTCCGTAGCAGCCGGATACAAAATTGCCTTTTCCCAGTTCGCCATAGTCCAGACTCGTTGTGAATTACACCCTGGGGAGAGGAAAGAAAATAGGAGATGTCTCCTGAGACCTTTTGGTTTGATTGATAGAATTACCCCCACCACAAAACCCCACCGAGCCTTAGAAGATGGTCCTCTCTCAGTCTGGACCGAGATCTACGAGGCGTTCGGCTGCCATGTAGTGTATCCCGAGTCCAATAGTCCATATCCTTGCTCAGAGGCCACCAAGGAAGCGGACCACTAGTCGTTATTCTAGCGTCTGAGGAATCGCAACTTGGCCGGGCAACGACCAATTATACTACCAAAGCCGTCTGGCCGGTTTTGGTTCGATGTCTACTTTTATTGTGCTTAGGTCGTACTGTAGGCCGCAAGATGCATCGTGGTTGGTGACGGAGTTACGGAGAGAGGGAGAGAGGGAGGAGCTGCTCCAATTTTAGGAAAGGCTACGGGATAAATCCAAGGCAAACGTCACGCCTTTTTTTTTTTTTTTTTTTTTTTCCCTTATGACAGCCCATCCAAAACTGACAGATGCCCTTCAGCGCCAACATTGCGACGTCGTGTGCTTCCTTCGGTACTTTGTACACCGCAAATTTTCACCCGAGATCAGCTGGACTTAAGATTACTGCCATGATCTCCACATGGGATGGGACCTTGATGCATGATGCGTTCCGGCATGTGCAGAAAGCCTCTCCCAATGTTGACAAGCTCTCCTTGGCTTCTCGCTACCCGACGCCGTTGCGGTTTGGGTACGTCGTGGATCACTGAACCTTGCGAACCCAGCACAGGACGTCAACGGGCGACAGGTATCGTCATCAAAATTACATGACATAGTGGGCAATGGCAATAAGGGCTTACTATATACATACAAGGGGAGGCGGGATGATAATAAGACGTGAATTGGAAAAAAGGTCGCGAGCCGACTTATGCGAAGAAGAGCCTTGCACATCTGTCTATCTGAATTCTGGATGCATATTAATGATTAATGTGATAGAGTATACTACTCCTACCTATACGATGGCTATTAACCACATATAGAAGTGATAATAAGAGCATGCTACTGGATACATGCCTTGCTTCAAGATCTGAGCCGGAGCTTCGGAGATTTTATTCTCAAGCAACGCGCCTTTTTTTCCCCAGTGTTCCTCTGTAGGTACCCTCGAAGTAATCATCTTAAAAAGAAATTATTATGCGCGCGGAACATTTCCCGTCAGCCACCTCACAGCCGCTAAGAACCGGAAGCATTAGCGCCTCTGAGACGCCTAGAAGAAAATCACACATGGATACTTGAGTGCCTACCTGGGCGCATGTACACAGATTAATCTTATTTGCGTATGATGTACATGAGATGCTTGTACCGGTGAGCAACCAATGTTGGGAATCATTGATGTTATACTCAAATGATTTTCCGCCCCGGAACATCCCCGTTAAAATATGGCCCAGTTCGAAAGTGGTGACAGGCGGGAGGTGTAGTACAGCATAGTACGGGTACCTATTATATGCAACCTTCCTGAAAGAACTCCAACGTCTTCTCAAAAGAATCGTCATATTATTATAATAGTGTAAGTAGGTAATCTCGCGTCGTCATCTTCCTTCCCCGATCCCGTCCCATGTAGGCAAAACATGCCACGAGGCCAACCCCTTCACATGCTGGCATGCCCTGTCCTCGGCCTCTGGACTAGCTAAACTACTAGGTATTTGACATCATGGCAACAGAGTGGACCGAACTAGTTGTTTAGGAAGTCCAAAGGAACATCTAGCGTGGTCAATATCCCCTTCGAGCTCTTTTGGCTTGAGCAAGGGGGCGTGCTTCCCGACCCCAACGGCTCGTGCGGGATAGGCGTTCGCTAGAGGCTCTTTGCTCGCCAAGGTCGTCAACCGAGATTCCTTGCATACACATTCTATCCCTGTCCCTGCTCTTACTTACTAGAATGGGCTTGTCGTATATTACATAGTAGCAAAGGAGTCCAACGCCCTTTGCTCAACTTTCTCAAGTACCCCTTACAGGGCCATCTCGCTTGCTAGAGTGCAATACCTACACCACTTCGTGTATGACTGAACTTATATATTGCTGACGTAGGCAGATATACTCGGTTTAAATGTGACTATTCCTGGAGGGTTACTAGGCCGTCTCGTCATCGGAAAAAGATGTAAATTCACCGAGCCAATAAGCACAGGTACTTGGCTATTGAATGATCTCGAAATGGTTACCCCCTTGTCTGTTATAGGCTGGGTTATTCACATATTAGATTCAAATATGGGGGGTATCTGGTCGCCGAATTACCATAATCATCGGCTTACAACTATAATAGATCCTAATAGATGCATGTACGAGGCGCCTGGAGTAAAGGCGGTCAGAAATCATCCGTTCAAGTTTTCGATGGCTGGTAGATATACTGTATTTAGGAGGCAGGTATTTAGGTATTCAACTACATGTAGCAGTATAGGGCTCGCTATACCAAGTTCGGCGCACTGAACACCGAGTACAGTTACACAAGATTGCTTTACAGCTGCATCTGACGCTATAGTACAGTGGTCTTCCCGCCCCGCGTGCATCTCCTGCATCGTCATCGTACTTCTGCACCACATCAACCTGCGCTCTTTAGTACAGCTTTGGTACATGACCGGTGCGGCGGACAGATAGAATATTTCCATGGCCCAGTGGAGCTCTGATTGAACCTGTCTACCAGGAGTATTGGGTGGACCAAAGCGGCTGGATACCGCGTAGTTAGTGTTCCCGTCCGGATGGTAGATCAGTTTGCGTTTTGACTGCTTCACCATTACCAAAACAGATTCGTGGGCCGTCCGGATGGAAGAGGCACAGACCCATTATCCATCCCATCTTCGTACGTGGAGAACAACATTATTCCTATGTAGCTCAAGTAAAGTACAGTATCAGCTTGGCAAAGTACAGACGCTAGCAATATGGCGTTCATCTTACAAAGCGAACTATCAAATCCGCCTTAATATTGAATATCGTCTAAGCTCGCTCGCTGAATAGTGCACGTTATGGATGGCATGGGGTAACATTTGACTCCCTATTCTGCATATCTAGGTACCTCTTTGGGTAGACACTACCTAACTGAGGCTATCTCGGTATGAGCTGTCACTCGGGTTCCAATCCGAAGTGAGGCTTCTACCACCCATCGTCATCGTTCTCTACCTAATAGAGGTTCGTACATCTACACCATCACTCGACCATCTCCGCTCCATCTGCATAGAATCATCTTTTTCCCGTCCTCTTCGATTTTTAAGCCGAGGCAAACGTACTCGTATCACCGTACCCACAAGATGCAACCAAGATGCATAGTACCCTGGTACTTTTTCTTCCCAACGGCCTAGCCATTATCAGCAGTGTCACCGGTGGAGATGATGGTAAGACAGAACACCCCCAAAGGTGGATTGGCCTATACACTACTAGGAGCTACTACTACTAGCTAATATTATTAGTTCGGCAGTGCGCGCTCAAACAACGACGACTCCGGGATAGCTCCGAGAATGCCTCACGTCGTCACTTGTGATACCTATGCGAACGAGATATAATAATATATCACTTTCAATGTTTGGAGAAGAGCAGTATTAAGGACAAGGTTAGTCGTTCATCTCGCGTAGTCGGAATATTTTCATGCGCCTGGATCAAAATGTGATCCTGGGTTGCTCCCGTCGCACGCGATCAAGCTGTAATTACGAGATTTATGCGTAAAATGCCGCCGGACTAAAAAGTCAGCCAGACGGAGATTTTCTTCAGCAGGGACCAATTTCATCTATTATGCCCGATGGGATCTGGCCCTTGACAATTCTCTTAATCTGTTTTTTTTTTCTTTCTTTCCTCCGACCCGCGGGATGGATATGCGAAATAACCCCCCCTATGGAGATATTCAACAGAATATCAATGGCGAGGAAACTTACGACTCATCAATAAGATGTTGCTCGACATTTTACGGTAATAACACGCACGTACAGGACCCAATCATTTCGCAGCAAGCCGATGGGCCTAAGGAAATTGACAGATCCATATAGCGGTCGAGTGGAAAAGAGAGAGAATTTGTTACCGTTCGGTCGGGTACATCAAGAATGGAAATGGGTTTAGGAGGTCCCGGGGCGGCCCTTCGATGCCCACTTGGCCCTAAGAAGATCGGCAGGGCAGAAGAGCAACGCTAGGACGCCCACCCCCTAACATGGAAAGCAAGCAAGCAAGCAGGCAGGCTGCCGCCGGTGAATTAATACGCTAAGCTAAAGACCAGGAAATATATCGACTGGCTCGAAGCCGCCAAGAGACGTGGGGAGTTACGTACACTCTACCAGGAATTTGCTCCTTGCTAGCTACTATTAGTAGTTGTAGTAACTTACTGTGGTGGAACACCTCTCTCTGCCTTGAAAGGGGCCTCTTCTCCGTGTTCGACGGTTTAATGGCCCGTACCTGCAGTCCTCTCTGGTTGTGTTGGAAACACGAGGCGGCTGTCAGACGCGTTCCATCGTCCCAGGACGTGCTTCTTCGTGGTTCAGAACACCCAAACTAGAAACACCTTGGGATGGATTCTTGCGATTGAGTTTCCAGAACCGGAGAAGTAGCCGACAAACGGCCGATTTTTTTGAGGCTTCTATTCGCACTTCTTGCAATGTGATATCTCCTGCACTCGTCTTGCTCCCCGTGCCTCAACCTTAAGAGATACAAGGCGCAGTAAGCTTGTCGTCACTTGGCTGTTACAAGCTACTGTGACCTGGGCTGTGCTAGAGAAACCTGAAGAACCTATTAACTCTCTTTTCTAGCCAAGCCCCAGTTCGTACAGATTCAATCCAAGTACTGTAACATCGGGCGTTGCGAATTGACCTTCGAGAAAGGTCCCCCCCAGCTCTATAATACAACAGGCCATGTCTATATCAGAGGGGCCGCAACCGCCCTCGGAGACGCGCCGAAGCTCCCCACACTCTGGAAGATTTATTCCCAAACGTGTGGTTACCCGTCCTTACTCTAGCGGTTAAAGGTTTAGCACGATCGGTCTCATGTGTGTGCAGCGTCGCATTCGGGCGTCCGCCCAACCCAGCAAAGTACGTTCGAACTTTGAAACAGATTAAAGGAGCAGCGCCGAACCACGTTTTGTGCCAGGACATTCTCATTCTTGTCTCACCTCTCCTTCTTTTTTCTCACCCATGGTCGTCTCGCGCGGCCTGCCCTCTTGCAGCAGCAGAATCTAGCAGCAAAAAAAAAGAAGCTTACCCGCTTAGAGGGCCCCTCGTGCGCCATAAGTGGAATCAACCGCCGTGCAGAGTCGGCTTTTCATTGACGAGTCCCTGATTAAGTCCGTTCGGATTGCACAACTTATCCCTTGCGAGCGAGCGAGCGAGCGAGCTCCAGGGAAAACGGTCTATTTGTCTACTTCTGGCATAGTCGGAGGATTCCTCACCGTTGCCGAGCTCTCGTGTAACTGGCTTCCTGGTATTCAGCTTGTCTCGCCAAAAAAAAAAAAAAAAATCTCTAGCCTGGAAAAAGGCGCATATCGCTTCCTCTGTCTTCTTCTTTCCAGTGATCTTCGATGGCAATGTGGATAGTAAGCAATAGGAATTGCTAGATGTCTAATACGATGAAGTCAAGGTATACTATCACGAAATCATAACCCAGTCATCTAGGTAGCCTGTGCAAGTTGCACAACAGCTAACGCAAGCCGCAACCGAACTGCATTGTACCTATTTAGTCCACTACAAGCAGTACAACGTGCACCAATTGGAATCGTGTCCTAGTCTCAGCTCTCCCGAGCCTAGCCAGCATATTACATGGCAGACGAAAGGCACTCCGTTTTATTTTAGGTCGGGGAAAAGGTGCGGTGTAAGTGAGTGGTGATGCACGCTCGTCCACCCGCTTTCTTGTTTTCGAGCCCCCAATTCTCGTATAGCAGACGGGGAGTTATTAACACAGACCCCGCAAGTCTGAAAATTAGCTTGGGTCCGGCGAGCCGCAAGCTCACGCAAAAGGCGACGGATCCGGCATCTTGGGACTTCGCGCGCCGGGGCCACGGGCAGCGGGATATTATGCCGGGCTTTTTTCATCCGATAATTAGTTGAGATGGTTTTTGGTTTCCTGTTAGGTCCGCCTACCCACCTACCTACCTAGGTACCTACTCATCTACATACATACAAGTCTCACCTTGGATGCACCTAGTTGCTAGCCACGCCGTGAAGGGATACACCTGCATGCGTAGCGAAGGCTTAGCGAGGAGCCGTGAGGACTCTGAAACGGTCCGTCCGCTCTAGTCTGTCGAACCCGGCAGTTTGGCTCTCCGCGCCAAATTACACTATCGCGATGGCGGCCCACGAAGCCGAGGACGGTTCCCAGATGGTTTCTTGACGCTTCTGCATCCTAAGCTTAGACCGGTGGGGACTTTCTCACTCTATTCCTACGTGTTGTCTGTCGGTATCATATGAAAATACGTGCTTCACGTGGGTATCGTGGGAAAAGAGATTCGGTCTTGGTATTCGTTAGCCCCTTTCAAAACAATACCGATCCTCAGGACCGGTTCTCGATAAAGCGCCTAGTCCCCCGGTAGATACCGTCTTAGTTGAATCTGATCGCCGACTACTACTCCAAGCTGCTTTGGTTGGAACGGGGAAATATCGGCCATTGGAACCTACTATTGACGGCCTTCTAGCTCGGGATCGTCATCGTATCTTGGTCGATTGTTCACTGGTGGCTTCGTGAGTAGATCTACCAAATTATGATGGAGAGATCAGGTATACTATCTCGATAGACACGTTGCCTCTAGGTAGTAGCTTGAACTCGTGGATCCCATTGTCTTAAGCTCCGTGATACCATGAGTCGTGATAAGCAAACACATGGAAGAAGAGATGGATTCCTATATTCCCTTTTGTAGCACATTTCGCGGTCGTTAACCAAAATAGCTGTTGCTCGCCCTACCACTTTTTCGTTCTTGGGAATGGCTACCTACCTATGTAGATAGTATCGACAGTATCGTAGCCAATAATAACCAAGTACCTACGTAAGTAATGAATCAGAAGTGGATTTTTTTAGTGTATGGGGACTGGAGCGCATAGCTTCACCCACAGCATTGAAGAAAAAAATTTACTCGTCAACGCAAACACCACTACATAATAACAATTAAGCGGGCTTTCTTTCATCCAAAGAAGGACATTCGGGCTCATGGCCTAATGGTAAGGCGTTAGATTTCGGTTCTCATTCCGGTTCTCTAAAGATTGCAGGTTCGATCCCTGCTGAGCTCGTCACTTTTTGTTTCTTGTTCCTTCATACTATCACGATTTCTTTTTTTTCGTCTTCACAGAGACTCATGTTTACTACCAACCTCGGATATCCAATGTTACACCTATGTATCAAACAACTTGGCTATAGAAAATAGAGACCAACCAACCAACTCAGGTTTCTAGTGAATTGAATCCCGCACCGCATCGCACCAGAGCTCAAATAGAACTACTTCCCAAACCACAATAAGCAAATGGGTACCTGCGCATGTACGTCGTTTCCCCAAGGCGCCGGGAAACCCGGGAAACTGGCACAGCAATCAAAAGAAGCAGCATCAAGTCACGCCACAAACGCTCCAAGTCCGAAGGAAGAGGCCTCCGCCGCGGCAGCAACAACAGCAACAACGGAGAGGAAAGGAGAATAGAACTCCAAGAGAACACACGGTCCCAAGAAGCTGCTGCTGCAGGAACCCGGACAAGTCCGCCTAGCTGCGATATGTATCCTAGATACCTGGCTACCTACCTAGGTAGATACTTACCAAAGACGGCCGAGCTTGACGATCGGAGTCGACGAGAGACATGGAGGAGAAACGTTCCTCGATGTCTCACGATGAGGCAGGCGAGAGGAAGGAGGGGCCGGATGGATGAGAAGAAACTGGGCATAAGGCTAGGAGAATTAATCAGGATGGGAAAGACATGATCGTGATTCACCTGTATACTACTAGCATAGCTCTTTGATACTGTTCCGTCCGTACTAATGGCTCCCGTTGCGCTGGGACCTATAAAGCCGTACGCAAAGGTCATACATAAGAGAGGTAGCTATCCCCATCCGGTAAGAAGGTCCTTCTAAACATGCCGAAATACCTAGGTAAATAACAACGGGTTGTCCGTTATTGGATCCCCGTCCTGTTCGTAACCTCAATCTGAAACGAAAGCGCCGGAGCACAGAAGCTTGGATAATACACACTTACATGCATACACGTACGCGTACAGATACAGATACGCCCTAAGATGGCGCGCATGCCGCTCGTTCGACGTCGTCCGTATGACCTTTTGTATACCCAAATTACCCAACCTGGATGGGGACGGGCGAGCAAGTTCCAATTATGTTTGTGTGTCCGTGGAGTTCCCCGACTTTTTTCGTTCCTCTTTGGAACCCGTCTGCTCGGTGTGACCGGCGACGGAAGGAAAGGGAAAGAAAAAACACCAGAACGACGGTGGACTGATCATACAGGCTATAGGCATGTATGTTGCTTAATTTTTTTCTTTCCCTTTTTCGTTCTCGCGTGACACGCATCGGCTAACCGACATCTCTTCCACTCGCGCGGGCTCCTCCCCAGATCGTCGGTACCCGCAAGGAAGTTTTTGTGCCTCGAAGCCACACACACATACACACATATCTCCCGGTCCTGGTCCCTGATAATCAGTCAGTCAATTAATCAAATTTCGTTACGGCCGTTGGAAAGAGGCCTAGTCGAGGAAAAAAAAAAAGGCGCGCCAGAGCTGCGGGTTCGAGCGGGACCAAAAAACAAGAAGGAACACGGGTGCTCGCTTGTTGGGCTCGGAAATTTTCCCTCTTCTCTTTCTGGCCTGCTGGGTATGTGCATACCTACCTACCTAGGTAGTTAGATGCTTTACCAAACCAGATTGCCGGGTGTGTTTAGATACATGTAGTAAGGAGAAAAAAAGAAGAAAAAAAAGAAATTAGGCGAGTTGTCTCAAGTCGACGCCTAACATGACATAACAATTCGCGTCGCCATAGGATCCCTGCCTCCCCCGACTAACGTATTTACTTACGCTCGCCTATCCGTTGTGTCGGTAATTTCTTTCTTTTCGGCTGAGACGAGCAGCCTGAGGAGGCTTGCTCCAACATAACACACTTGCCTACTACTACCTAATGAGGTAGGCGAGTTGTCTTAGAACGGTGCTCAAGCCTAAACCTTAGTCGATCCAAGGCAGCCATCTGAGACTCGAGCCGAACGTAGCGCAGTGGCTCATCCCATTGTCTGAGTGCCACACGAGAGATAGAAGCAGAAACGGTTGAGACAATGCAAGTCTTACCGAGCCGGCTGCCCGTCATTGCGCCCGCCATCTATCTCCGCATCTATCTTCCGATAGCTGGAACCCCCTTTCTTTTTCCCATCTGCGGGTTAGCTGCACGTATCCGGGGATCCATATCCGTGGTAAGCGATCTTATATTGGGTATATTCTGCGATGCACCCGATGCTAGTAGGTAAGAAAGTAGGTGCTAGAAACATAGGAATGGCGACGGCGGCAGAGCGAACTTGGCTATTGATGATGAGCAGCAATCTTCCTAGCCTACCTAAGCAGCGGACTGCACACCTAAGCGGTAGCAACACGAAACATCTTGTCTCACGCGGACATATAATCTTCGTGCTCCTTAGCCTTGGAGATAGAACGTCGAGAAATGTTTGTGGTAGTCGTCCGCTCGCTTCTTCCGGCGAAGTGGCCTGCCGTGCCACCTCGCACGACGATCTGGTGGTCCTTAGGTGATCCGATGCGGTTGGGGAACGACAGGAAACGTCCTCGTTGCCATTTGCGGTATAGCATCAGATCTATCCGGTACGATCGTGGCGAAAGTAATAAATAGGAATGAAAACCCGCCTGGAGGAGAGAAAAAAAAAACAGGGAAAATCTTGCGTTTAATGAAAGAGGGATGACACTAACGTCGTGGAACATGGTTTGTAACTTGCAACTTCGCATGGATAGATGAAAGAATGGAGAAAACAAGAATGCATTTATTAACCGCACCTAAAAAGTTCCTACAATAATGTGCCATCCTTCTCCTGAGCTATGCTTGACGATAATGATGATACCCAATGGGAACCCAAACACCCAACACCATACCATGGTTTAGTATGCTAGATGAATACAATGAACGATGATGAAGACGTATGATTATAAACGAGACTGGACAGGCGGGAATTGACTTTGCTCTGGCCAGTGCACTTCAGGCCAGATATGGCGAATGGCTTCCCAGATGTGACTACGATATCCCAGTTAGCTACACTGAATAGTAGAAAGGAGGAGGTAAAGTAAGGGGTTGTAAAGGATGCATACCTGACGAAGATGATCTCCAATCCATCTCTCACTTCAGAAGGGACCTCTCTCGCATCTTTCTCATTCTGCGCTGGTAGTAGAACAGTCTTAACACCAGCTCGGTATGCCCCGATGAGCTTCTCTTTGATCCCTCCTACTCTCTTCACATGACCAGAAAGCTGGAATTCACCCTGCCGTAAGAGTTAGCATCCCGCTTCTAGATAGTTATTCATTCCAGGAGAACTTACAGTCATAGCCATGGTTGGAGGAACAGGACGTCCGGAAAGGAGTGATATGAGAGCAATTGCCTGTGCCATTCCACTTGAGGGCCCGTCTTTTGGCACAGCTCCGGATGGGCAATGGACGTGTAAGCTGCGCTTCATCATGATGTTCTCCGTAGGATCTTGGGTTAAACCCAACTCATAGGCGTGATTGCGCACCCAACTCCTCGCGACCTTCACACTCTCCTTCAGAACATCCCCAAGATTACCAGTGAGCTCGACACTTCCATCGCCGGGCATGTCAAGAACCTCAATAAACAGAATACCTCCGTTTCCCCCTGAGCTGTAGGCGACTAGACCCGTTACAATACCCGGCTGAGTTGTCTTCTCCGCAATCTCATCCTCAAACTTCTCAATGCCTAGAATCGCTTCGAGGTCTTCAACAGTGATCTCTGCTCGGTAGGTCTCCGGTTGTCCGCGATCGTTCGCTTCCACAAACTCGACAGCTTTCGCACGACAGACGGCGCCAATCTCTCGTTCGAGATTACGGACTCCTGATTCACGGGTGTACGACTCGATGATTTTTGATATGACCTCCTCGCTAAAGCGCACCTGATCCTCGGAAAGCCCGTTTACCCTAATTTGCTTGGGTACGAGATGCTGTAACGCAATGTGTCGCTTCTCAAGCGTAGTGTAGCCAGAGAACTCCAGTGTTTCCATGCGGTCCAGCAATGGACCCGGAATCGTATCCAGAGTGTTGGCAGTCGCAATGAAAAGAACTTTGCTGAGATCGATGGGGGTATTGATGTAATGATCATGGAAAGCGTGGTTCTGCTCAGGATCAAGCACCTCAAGCATCGCGGCGGAAGGATCGCCGTTGTGGTTAGACATACCCAGCTTGTCTATTTCGTCCAACAGAAAGACGGGGTTCGCTACACCCACTTTCCTCAGCCCTTGCACGATCAGACCAGGCATAGCGGCGACATACGTTCGTCGGTGACCTCGTATCTCGGCTTCATCCCTCACACCTCCAAGTGAGATACGGTGGAATTTGCGTCCAAGAGCTGTGGCAATGGACCTGGCTATACTCGTTTTCCCAACTCCAGGCGGACCAACCAGGAGCAAGATAGGGGCTTTCTCAACTCGCCGCTTGTTCATCAACATCTGAACCTTAAGGCCGCTAGCCTTTATCTTCTCCCCCAGCTCGGGGTCGATTGAAGCACTTTCACTTTCAGTGCCCTTCGTAGCTTCCAAGGCGGCTACCTCTTGTTCAGCCTGTTTGATTTGTTGGTTTACTGCCTCGTTTGCCGATTGCATCAATCTAACAATAGTCAGGTATGAGAGCAGGCGCTTTTTCACCTTTTCGATCCCGTAGTGGTCATTATCAAGCTGCTTTCTAGCACTCTCCAAAGTACCAACTCCAATCGGATCATCCGTAACGACAGACCAGGGCACCTCAGCTAACGTTTCGAGATACGTCCTCACAACTTGATACTCGGCTTGTGCTGGCATCATTTGCTTTAGTCGCTTGAATTCACGCTCGGCAACTTTCGCAGCATCTGGTGGCAGCTTGGCCTCTGCAATCTTCTTCTGGAGGTCTTGCAAATCATCAGGATCTTGTTGGTCTCCTGGCCCGCCGCCAAATAAGCCGAAGGGTGATCCACCAAGGCCGGGTATCTTGAGTCCCCCCGGAGGTGCTTTGATAACTTGTTTTCTGTTCTTAATCTTCTCCATGTCTTCCGGGTCCACTTGGATGGGAATAGCTGTGCTGCTGACGGTAGTAACCTTGATATTACCTTTAAGTTCATCTACCTGACGCTCTAATACCTCGATAACTTTCTGCATGCGATCTGCGACGTCGACCGCAGCAAGGACCTGAAGCTTCTCTTCGTAGGACGCGTCGATCACGTTCATCATGAAGTCAGCTAGGGTACCTCCCTCACCCGGGGTTTTCCGAGCAATGAACTGCTCGAGCCGTCGCGAAAGTAGAGGATTTAAGCCTGCATTTCCGCTGGATAAGAGGAATGCCGACACACGCAGGTAAGATACCAATTCCCTCGACAGTCGCTTCAGAGTGCCGAAAAGTTCTTGATAACCGGGCTTCTGTAGTTCTACGGGGCTGACTTCATCGGTGTGGGAGAAGACCCGGGCCTCAAAGAAAGGTCGCTCTTGTGTGATCTTCTCAACAGAAACCCGCGACACTCCTTGCACGAGTAGGTTGAACTCGGCGCCATTCTGGCCCTGGATTGCATTGATCTTGCCCGAGACTCCATATGCAAACAACTGACTACCCTTAATATTGTCCTTGTTCGCATTCAGAAGCTCGTCATAGCGATCGGGGTTTTGCTCTAGGAGCATCTGGCCCCGGCGACTTAAGAATGGCGAATTCAGAGGGACGCATACAATGGGGATCTGATCGACTCGCTTAGAGCCTTTGGAGGCACGGGTGTAGATACTCGAGAGTAAGGCGGGTATGTCGGAGCGGCTTGCGGAAACAGGAATTCGAATGATGGAACCTGGGAAGAGGACGCTTTTATTCCCGAGGGGGATCACGGGCATCACTGCCGATTGCGCCATGTTGATGTTGTTCCCCCTTCGGTATGCGCGCGATTGGTTGAAGGATACAGGATCTCTAGAATATCGTATAGAACAGTTACACAACTGCTACGTTGAACAAACGTGCAGTAGGTAAGATATTTGTCGGTTGGTCAAACGGGAATAATTAGATGGGGGTATGAATTTGTTGAAGGTGTATAAAAACAAAATTAAAAAAGTAAGTTGTTGATGTCAGACTTGTACTTTGTCATGTCAGAGTTCGAGTTCGAGTTCGGCTACAATAGAATTTCAATCCATTCAATGAACCGAACCTTAATGCACATGCGCGCGCTATCTTCAATGCGTATTGCCCCCTGTAGGCTACGTAGCTCCGGGCTCCATTCTCCAGTAAAGCTGCAGCTTACATAGGTCGTTCAGGGGTGTACCGTTGCTTCCAGAAGCTGCGGGAGTACCACGTCCCAGAACAGAACTTACCGAGGTTCGACGCTGCCAACACCCTGGATATCACATCTAACCAGCAGCAAGACCGAGGGAAAACCAATCCACCTTACGGAATCTTACGGTTGTCAAGATTGTGATTGCCTTGCATTTACTCTAGTCTATGAATTCGACCATTGCAGTTTCTTTGTATATTAATATTAATTGGTTCATAATGCATGACATGTCACAATTGGCGACTACCCTACGGTGTGCTTTTAATGAGTTCCAATGCAATCACCCTTCTGTACTTGGATCAGGTGGTACCTGTACCTTACCTTTTTTAGTGCCAACTTATGGCGCATATTCAACCTAGCCACAGCAGATACCAACAGGGCGCCGGATACCCCGCGATTTAGCGCGCTACCCATACCCATCCACCTAAAAATCAATTAAAAAGTTCACGTCGCGTAAATCAAGAAACCCGTCAAACGCGTCTTCCACCGCCTTAAGATCATTATCAATTCTTGCCGTTTACCACATACCCAAATACAGTCATGTGTAAGAATCTATACCAAAAAAAAAACCCCCTCCAGAATCGGACTCGTATGTACTAACAGAACTGACAAACAGCGTACGGCGGATACACACGAACCACATACGGCGCCGGAGGCGACACCGACGGGGGTGGCTTCGTCGGGGGCTCGCAGAGCGGGAGCCAAGCGAACAAGCCGGTGGCGGAAGAATCGCTGCGCCCGGTAACCGTGAAGCAGATCATCGACGCGGAGCAGGCGTTCGGCAGCGACGGGACGTTCCGCATCGACGGGGTGGACGTCGCGCAGGTGACGTTCGTGGGCATGGTGCGGCAGATCAGCCCGCAGACGACCAACATCACGTACCGGCTCGACGACGGCACGGGCATCGTCGAGGTGAAGCTGTGGCTGGACCCGGACAAGCAGGAGGATGGAGGTGACGGCAGCACGAACCGCTTCCACGAGGAGCAGTACGTGCGCGTCTGGGGCCGCCTCAAGAGCTTCGGCAACAAGAAGCACGTCGGCGCCCACGTCATCAAGCCCGTCACCGACTTCAACGAGGTCAACTACCACCTGCTCGAAGCCACCTACGTTCACCTGTTCTTTACTAGGGGCGGTCTGGAGACGCTGGGTGGTGGTAACGGAGCTGGCGCGGGTGGCGACGGAAATGCGGCCGAGGACGACAGCATGTTTGTCGAGAACAACGATGCCGCGTTCTTGAGAACCGCGTCGGCCAAGGCCAGGAAGATGTACCAGTACCTCAACCAGTCGAAGAGCAACGAGGGTACCAACATGCACATCATAGCCAGGGACACCGGCATGCCGATTCAGGACGTTATGGCCGCCTCTGAAGAGTTGCTGGGTAATGGCAAGATCTACACCACTCTCGACGATGAGACGTTTGCCGTTTTGGAAGGATTTTGAAGCAAACACAAAAGAAATCTTACTCGGTATGGTGGAAAGCTAGCTAGTATAATCTGGCTGGGTTGCTGGTATTGCATGTCACGTCCTGGCGTTGCTGGTATGAATAAATTGATCTATTAAGCATGGATGGGGAAAGTCACACACATTCGACTGATGAGGACGGGACCAGGACCTATGTAAAATGAATGGTCTTTTTACTATGGGCTATCTACCTAGATACGAAACGATTGACTAATGAGACCTGATATAAAATCAGGAACCAAACAAAACATAACGACGAATGACAAATACCCCTAGCTTCTTCGAGGAGATATCGTGATGTGCATCAATCCAGGAAGAAACCAGAAGAGACTTAAAACCGCAGCCACAGTGAAGTAGCATCGCAAGTCTAGTGATCCCCCGAGGCACTATAAAAAGGGGGTTTGTTTCCTAACCAAATTCCCAAACGAACGTAAGAATGTAAAAAAAAAGAACCAGAGCTAGCTAGCCCATAACGACGACCCTAAAAGCAGAGTGTAGAACGGTAAGCAAATCTCTCAACCAACGATCAATCAATCAATCAGCAAGCAAGTGATCAAGCACAGCAAGTTTCAGACAGGTCACCAAGATGATGACCATCCTTGACTCGGAGCTTCGATCAGCCTTCTTCATCAGCAGCAAAAAACAAAACAAAAAACATCAAAAACATCAACACATCACGGACACGACGACACAACACACAGCAAGCAGGCATCAAACTATCCTTACATCATCTTGAACCCGGCGTTCAGCTTGATGGGGATCGAGTTGGGCAGCTTCTGCGGCTCGCGGACCATGATGGTCAGGCGCACGGGCGACTTGCTGTCGGCCCCGAAGTACACGTCCTTCTTGGCCTCGAACCCGAACTTGGCGTAGTACGAGTTGTTCTTCAGCGAGCTCGACTCGAGGTACATGGCTCGGCCTTCGGCGTCCGCCTGTTGTTGCGAATTCTTCAGTATGTTGCGGATGAATGTACAGGGTGCGTGGTTAAGGGTGATTGATGATGGGTTGGAGTGGGTATGAGAAGAGGAGAGGAGAAGATAAGAGGCGCCGATCACATCCAAGTATCTACTATTCCCCCCCTCTTCTCAAAACCCCTTGTCATACTCGTACAGAGATAGATAGATAATGCGTGTAAGTTATTATTACGTACCTTCGCAGCCATCTGCTCGATGAGCTTCCTCCCGTAGCCTCTCCGCTGGCCGTTAGGCTTGGTGCCCAGGTAGACCAGGTAGTAGCAGTCGTTGTCCCTATCGCCCATGGTCTGCGCCTTGGCGTCGTGCAGCACCGGCAGCAGTTCCTGGTAGTAGCGCTTCCGGCCCTCGGCCGACAGTTGATAGTGGAGTCTCCACATACCACTGCGGATGACCGTGAGCCAGTCGTCCATCTCCTTTCCAGGCGGCATCCTATATCTCGGGGAAAAGAATCACATGTTAGTCATTTTCTGATATTTCTCTTTCTCGTCACCCCAACTTGTTAGGGGGGTAGAAGGAATTCTTGTGTGTGTGTTTTACCAAGTGAAAGCCCCGGGAAATAGACAAACCCGAGAGATGAGGCCACGTATTTGCCGTCGCGGAGGTCGTGTAGCTAATATATATGTAGGTAAGGCATCCCAGACACATATACGCGGCCTAGAGCCCTAGTTTTGCTTTTTCCCCGGTTGCCTCGTCTTGATTTATTTTTTTCTTTCGGTGTCGGTTGGCAAACTCACCAGAGCGCCACGCCTTCGTAGTCCGGCCCGATGGTCGTCACAATGCCCCTGTAGCAGTGAGCCGCCACGATGTAGTTGAAGATGTCGACGTGAAGCCTCCACTTGGCCTCGTCGTCGTAGCCGACCATGTCGTCCGCGTCGAGGAGGTACTGTGCCAGCTCATCAGTAGCAAAGGCCTGCGCTAGGGATAGCGCTGCTTCCTTGTACTCCGAGATGCCAATGGCACGAACTTGGTCCTCCCATTTTTCTGGGACGAGAGAACGCTTCTTGAACTCAACAAGGGAAACACTGTTGCTTACGTGCTCCATGTTGGGCGGCTTTCTACTCTAGACCTTTTTAGCTCCTACGGGCGACACACATCTATTAGTCACAACAATCTCACATGAAGAGTAGATGCGTGCAGCAGTTTTAGTGAAGAGTGGATGAGGCCACTCACTTTAATTATTATTACTTAATATATCTTGTATACTATCTCCAGTGTGGACTCTAGATAATTGAGTTCTGGAGATAGGCATAAATCTCGCGGGATGAGCTAGGCAATTGAGGCTCGTGCGAAGGTCAACAGACATCAATGTAGGATTGACGAGGTGTCGTGCTTAGAAATAGGTGATGTTGTAATTCAGACAACAAGCGACGTCAAAGGGTCGAGAAACCGAAGAGCCCCAGAGTCCGGCAGTTGAATTGAATTTGATGAAAAGCGATGAGAGAGATGATGGGTAGATGGGTAGATAGATAGATAGAAAGATAGAATGAAGAGATGAATATAGCTACTAAGGTAATAACAAAGAACAGAGAGTATCTTTAACTAACTTAACTAACCCCGCGAAGCGGTGTAGTATACTATAGCAAGATAGATCAATGTGACTTATGTCTGATTAACCTCGAAAGTGACTTGTGACTACCAAGTATGATTCCTAAGGTTGGTGAGAGAAAGGAAGAGAAGTTCAAATTAGCGTTGGTGAGCGCCTGGGGGGCTTTAAAGAGTGACAGGTCCCCGGTGTACAAAGCACAGTGCAGAATGGGCTGGGTGAGGTGAAGAGCCAAGGGAGAGTTGCGTGGGATGAAATGCAGCGAGCCTGAATAGTCGATGGTAAGCTGAGAGAGCCGCAGAAGACATCACACTGCAAAGTGGCCAACCAGCCATTAGGAAGAAATGCAGGTAGGTTGGGTGTATGACATTATCCATCCCTGAGCATGCTTTTCCAATTGATGTTATCCCATGGCCCCTCGTGGACTGAGACGTGCTACGTAGTAGTATACAAAAGAGACTCATGTCGATGGAGGAGAGGATGAGATTGGTTGGTCGGTACGCTGCGGATAACGGCAACGGACGTCTCGGCACTGTACTGTATAACGCTCATTGGTTTTGTAGTCACAGTGCGTCAGACCCAAGACATTGGGAATTTGCCTTTCCAGGGTTGACCGCATACATTGTACACCAGTCTCGTGCACAGAGTTGGTGTGAAGGAGGGTTTGGGTGGCCGCCTATTGGCATGCAGTAAACGTGCCGTTAAGGTGTGGTAAGGCAGGCGGGCAAGCTGGCAAGCCAGTGTAAAGGTGGGGGTTGATTATTGGATGGATTGGATGGATTGGATGGGCAGACCACAAGCCGGATCGATTCGACTTAATAATACCTCGTTCTAAACAGTGCTGCGATACCGATCCTACGCTATCACACGTAACTCCCTCCACTGAGACATTGAGCATCGCTCGCTCGCCGGAAGCAACTTGGATAAGTGGCTGCAGCTTACTTACAGCGTCACCTGACGCCTTGGCTTCGACGTCGGTCTGGCTGGCTTGATGATCCAAGGCCAACGCAATTGCGGAATCTCGGAGTCGTCATCTTTGTCAATGACACTCCATGACACTCACCACCACATTTTCCTGTGGTACATCTGCGCTTGACGCGGCCTGCCTAATCTCTGACCGCCCTCCGGGTAGGTTGCTTGTTTGTTTCACAGCAGAATTCGCCCTAGGCCGATAATACGTGGGGTTGCGGTGTTTAATTCCGGAGAGGAGTCATTCCCAGTTTTGGGCGCAAATCTGACTGATAGCTATCAGTCGAATCGGATCTCAGGGCGTAAGTGTGGTTCTAACGCCAGAGTAGGGCGGCACAGTTGGTGTTATCTGCCCCATTCCCCGGACCGGCCGGGGTCTTATGGCATTTGCGGGTGCGGAGGTGATTGATTGGATGTGACATTAACGGGGCTTTGCATCTTTGAAACCAAGTACAGTAGTAAAGTCCCCGCTCTGAATATCGGATAGGGGGCTAGGAGGTAATGGGAATGGATAGGTATCTATTGAAATATGCAGTCCGCCATTGGTGTAGGACGAGCCTGGAAAGTGAGGCAAGCAACATTGGAAGGTCTGTGTGTGTGGTATGTACTTTTTGGTCACGGCTTATCTGTCCCTTGTCTGGCGATCGCTTGCTGAGAAAACAGAAAAAAGAAATGATGAACATAAATCCCACTCTTCTACTCTCTCTAGTCAATTGAACCCCATTTCACATGCGCCTGATCTCCTGCTCGTTGGTATACTTCTCGAGCCCAGAGTCGAGACTCTCCCACCATTCGAAGAGCATCGACTGGCATATAAGCTTGAACCAGGGAGTGAATTTCAATGTCGGGTCAGCAAATAATGCCTTCAGCTCGTCGGCGGTAACATATTTCGTGTCCTGGACTTCGTTGAAGTTGGGGTTTAAGTCGACATTGGCTTTAATAAACAGGATATAATCAACTTATGGCAGGGGTTAGCATTTGGTTATAATTACTCCAAGGGGCGCTTCTCTCGCTTACTTTCGTGTTCACCCCATTTTCCATCGCTGGGCGCCTTGTAATGGATTCGTGTTAAGAAGTGGAAGTCTTCAAAAGGGACTTGTTCTTTCTTAATGCCCAGTTCGTGGTCTAGTTTTCGCTGGGCAGCGCGCTTGACGCCGTCGACCGAGTCTGGTAGGTTGGAGCCAGTCTCGCCAGGAATTCCCAAGGGGTGCGAACAGCAAGTGTTTGTCCACATGTCGGGAAAGGTAATCTTCTCTGTAGCACGCTGCTGGAGGAGCAATCGGTTCTGGTCGTCGAAGAGGAAGCAAGAGAAGGCTCGGTGCAACAATCCCTTGTCGATGTTGGTCATCAAATGACCTACACACAAGTCAGTCAAGGTTTTGGTGTTTCTTTCCACCAGCTAAAACATACAGAGTTTCTTGCTTGCAGTGCCAATTGGTTTGTCATCGTTGTCAAGAACGATACAGACCTCGTCCATCAGTCGAATCTGCTCGGCATCGTGACCTTCCAACTCGGCGGAGCTGGTGTCTATATCTGGGAAGAGACGAAGGAGAGTCTCGGCCGTGGGGATACTCTGGGTGACGGTCGTGGTGGTAGTCATGATGACTGCCTGTCTATATCTCTCTCTCTACCTGGAAGAATTATTTGGTCTATAGGTTTGTGTATGTCCAAGTCTATTCTAACAATCAATCGCTTTTCGAACAACAATGAAAAGGGGAGGGGCAAAGCGGGACGACCTGGTAAATTACTACACTTTAAACATTCGATATCGATAGCCCTTGGAAAAGTAGTATTTTGATGGGACCGGACCCCTGGTATGGTGGGGTTAGACTTTCCCAATTTTTCTTTCAGGGGTCGCTTACAGCGTACCTAACCTAACCTAACCTACGGCGTAGTACATACATGAATGCACAGACCATTTAACGGGACCCCGCTTAATTGAGTGATGGCCGAGACTCAAAATTCCTCCCCTAAACTTCTTAGCGATACAAGTATCGGCGTATCAGCCTCATTGATGCAACGCATTCGTTCTCAAGTGCCGCCGCCCAATCAACCGTTCACTGTGTCATAATTATCCGGACATTGCCATTGCCCTATCAAAGTAACCCTCTGATTCCCAAGAATAGTTATATCATTTAATATCGTACAAAATGGTTGCGTACCTAGGTGGCTGATTGTCCGTCTGTCTGTCGGATATGTCTGCCTTTGGAAATGTCCGAAAATATAGCTGCATATATCTCATCTGTAACTGACAAACCAAACCAGACTTCCCAATGCAACATTTCCCCATATAGATTAGCAGATTAGGTAGATTGCACATTTCCCCGGAGTACCTATCACCCAGCCGCGTTGCGGTTCTCAGCATCCCGAGCTGATTGCTCCCAGTCCGAGATGCAAGTATACCAATACTCAACGGAACCAACTCTATAATAGAGCCATTATTAGCGGACCAAAATACCACGGCACCAAGTATAGAATGTGCAACTCACAAAGCTAATCCAATCGTGGTCCCAAGCCAAAGACCAGTAAGTTTCCAATCGAGCGCAAACGCGGTCGCAAACGAAATCGGCAGGGCAATCAGGTAGTAGATCGACAAGTTTGCGTAACCACCAAACGACTGCTTTCCGATGCCGCGCAGCAGTCCGTGGGCGACGGACGCTAGGCCGTCAAATACCTGCATAACCGCCACAAGCGGCATGACTTCCGCCACGATGGCGATGACCTCTTCGTCCTGCGTGAACAAGAGTGGGAGCTGATAGCGCAGACCCGCGAGTATGGATAGGTTGAACAGGCCAATGATACATCCCGCCCCAAATGCCTGGTGTGTGTGTTAGTCAACTGATACGTCTTGTCGCGCATGTACAAGTGAAACTCCACTTACGACTTTCGCTGACGTTTTGGCCGCATTGACCAACCCTGCCCCTATCAGGTTGGCAATTCGTGTAGAAGCGGCGATAGAAACGGGGAACGGGATCATGAAGGTGGTCGACGTCAGTGTCACCAGAATACTTTGCGCCGCCAAGTAGGTCGTCCCGAACCGACTAGTCGCTAGGGTGAGAATTTCGAAGGCAAGCCATTCAGCCATCACCATCACCATTCCCGGTAACGCCAACCAAACCATCGGGCCTGGTCCAAGTTAGTACATGACGTTTTGTCTCAAAAAACAAAATGGACACATAATTACCCCAATTCTTCAAAGCCCGCCGAGTAAACCCGCCCCAACACTGCGATCCATCAACAAACAAGACGTAGCAAAGCAGCAGCAGAGGCATCAGGGTCTGCGTGATAGCCACGGAGATAGGGGCACCAACAAACCCCCATCCCAGGTGCCAAACCAGCAGCCAGTTGATAAAGATATTCAGCGGCGCGGCTATCAGCAAGACATAGGTCGTAGCAATAAACAAGCCTTGTGACTGCACAAACCGCTTGCCGCTCTCGAACGCGGCGAAACCGGGCACACCCGCCGTGATGATACGAAGGTAAAGACCCGCGAGTTCGGCCGACCGTGGGTCGGGCACGATGTGAAGAAGGATGTCCTCGGCGAAGAAGAAGAGCACGGCGACTGGGATGACGAGGGTCCAGAGGAAGTATATCATTCGCTGGAGCTGTAAGCCTACCAAGTGTTTGTGTCCTGAGCCGTATGCTTGAGCACACAAGGTGTCCAGGCTGGTGGCTAGGCCTTGCATGGGTGCGTAGCAGAGGATATTTGCCGTCATGGTAGCCACTGTTTCTTGATTAGCTGAAACCCAGCGTCGTTGAATGTATTGGATTCGTTTTCCTTACAGCTCACTGCACCCAGCTCCACCTTTCCGATACGTCCAACGGCGAAGATACTGGCGATGTTGACACTATACTGTAATAAGAATGTCAAGATCAACGATCGAGAATATGTCGCGATAGTCTTTGCTTCTCGCTGCCACGTCGTTTCTATCCTCCCAGAAGCCACCGCAGCATCCCATTGGTCATCTAGGTCGTCACCATGTGAGGAACTCGACGAGCCATTGGAATCAGCCAGCAAAGGCGAGGATTCAGATGGTTCCACCGTGATACGCGAGACCTCCTCGTCCTGCGGTGTTCGTCGAACTTTGGTGCTAAACAGAGCCTTGTAGATGCTCGCCAGCAGAACCGGCTGTTCTTCTGGTATATGCTTCGGTGGGAGAATGTGATTGTCTCGTAAGAGACTGCGCTCCGCATTGCGAGACTGCTTCTTTTCCACCCTCGTCAAAACCGGCTCGTTCACAGGCTCAGTTACTAGGCTGGGTCGTCTATATCCAAAAGCGACACCCGTAGGTTGCTGATACAGAACAGGCCCGCTTTCAGGGTCATCTCTACTACTAGATCCCGCCTCGTCCTCATCGTCGAATACGTTCTCGGCTGCATCGTCTTCAGAGCACTCGGCGATGTCACTAGCCAAGATCTCCTGCGCTATGGGCGAGGCGGATCTGAACGACGAAGCCATATCCAGCACTCCTTGGCCCCTTCTCTTATGCTGCGGGATTGGTTTTGAGGTAGGCATCTTGTGTGTTCTCTAGATGTTCACCATAAATGGAAAAAGGGATATGCCTTGGTAAGATGCTAGGTAGTAAGAATGAAGCAAGATGAGACAAGAAAAGCAAGTCTAGCAGCCAAGCGCAAAGGGGGACCGTGGATCAAACAAAAGGGTCAATTCTCCAGCCTCACAGTCAGTTAAGCTCTGAACGATATATAACACATAAGATTAGGTCTAATCAACCTAACAAACTATAGTTGGTATTAAAGAAGAGGTTTAAAATACATCCATAGGAGGTAAGTTTAGATCTACTCATTCACGTCACGCCCCGTTGACGCAAAAGCAAGACGGTTTCTCGCCCGCCCCAATTTTGCAGAAGGCGGTCTTACACTGCATTTACCGGGTCCCCCGCTTGGTGGCTAAGGCAGATAGCTAGGCCGCCACCGGAGAGCACACCATCTGGTCTCGTCTCGGTCTAGTGTCTTACGGGCGGCATGGCATGATATCGTGATTTTTTTTAGAAAGAAAAGAGAAAAAAAGGGAACTTATCATGTATGTACGTGGTCGAGAACGGAACTAGTAGACGGTCGTGGAACTAATGCAAAGAGAGAGATCGAGGCACAAGTGAGACGGAGATCACGTAACTTGAACAAGGAAACGATGATAGCAATATGGAGAAGAGTGGAAGGGATATCTGGTTCTCCACTTCCAATGGTTCGTGCACGTCCCTCCCCCGGTCTTCTCCGTTTTCAGCCTCCTAGTTAATTATTGCAATATCTTGAAATTTATATCCATTGATATCTTTCTCGGGGCTATCCATCGGGTGCGATATCACGACTCGTTTTCCACTACTAAGAAACGTACCAAGTTGTTGTGTATAAACAGTTGGTTAAACCACAATGCCAACCCCTCAATCGGATCTCGACCCGGAAGACAACCCATCATTTTCGTCATCTTCCTGCTGCGGCCCCCTCTCCTTCTCACAGCTCAGACGACCGGTCATAATAGATGATTCGCACCCCGGCAACCTTTTCTGGGCGTGGCCAATCCTCGGGCCGCTACTCGTCGAGAATGAGACTAGCGATACCCGGGACCATTGCGCCAATGAGCGAAGTAAGTTAACTCTCTAGCTCTATCTATGTACAAGATAATAAGCTAAAAACCAGAAAAGCCTTCCTATCATATCTACGACTCTCCATATACATGGCCATAGTAGCCATAGCCATTGTATTATCCTTTCACCTCAAGTCGCAGCCCACGGACTTGGAGTTACGGATGGCTAAGCCTCTCGGCATCGTCTTTTGGCTACTGTCTTTATCTTGTCTAGTCCTCGGATTTGGTAACTATATAAGTGCGTCCCTCATTTGCTTTATCTATCATTTTCTCATGTTGGATGCAAGTTCGCGAGCCGCTGACAACTACGGACGAGCGTAGAGACCCTAGATAAGTACAGTAAGAAAGTAGCTATAGTCCAGACTGGTTGGAGGACGCAGTCGGTAGGTTACTCTAACCCCTCCCCGTAAGCATCTGTGGCGTCCATTAACAAGATGCAAAGATAATGTCGCTCATCGCGCTATCCATCGTAGGCACTTGCGTAATTCTACTTGTAATTACAAAAGTACAAGCCGTCGATTGATATTTAACAATTTAATTATAATATCTTCGAGCTTAAATAATAGCAAGTAATAAATATTGACACGGGAGTTATATACATGGTCTCCCTAAATGAGCTCCCCTGATATATAGACCCCAAGTGCGCCAAACACCATAACTGCTTACCTGGGTACCTAGATATCAATTCTCTAGACTCGTTAGCTCCTAATAAGCCAGATGGATATATCGAAGCTTCCACCAATGTTCCAAAATCATGTTTAGACACCGATTATTACAATTATCTTTAGTCCTTTAAGCAGAAGAGGTCTTCCGCCGACGATTTTTCTCCTGGTTGCTCCTGCTTCCCTGAAGGCCCCACGCCACAACCACCGGCTGTCTCTTTGAATTCTCTTGTGTATCTCGAGGAAAGCATATTTAACTCGCCCAGATCCGTCGGCTCGCCATCCCACGTCAATATGGGCAAGTCGCCGAATGGCCGTAGGTTTCCGTCGTTAGGAAGACTGTCAAGGAGCGAGACTGGCGAAAGAGAGATTTCCACACCTGCCTTTATCTTTTGTCTGACGTTTTCGATTTCCTCTTCGCTCGCATCGTCCGCCAGGGCAACCTTGGATGTTTCCTGGCTGGCATATTCTTCGGGCAAATGCCTGAGTTCACTATGAACTGTCGCTAAATTCTTGGCCGTATCCTGTCCAGGATATAATGTCCAGTAACCACGAGCTCTGGCCAACCTTAAGGCGTATTCCAGCCAAGACGGATGTTGCGTACTGACAACCTTTTCGGATAATAATGCTGGAATATAATCTAACTCCCGCTCAACTTCGAACGACCTGGAAACAAAGTCGTGAAGTTCCATCCATTTATCACCCAGTATAAGCACCGCATTGCTAGTCGGGGCCTGCCAAAGGAAGGACGTTGAAATATCTCCTTCCTCTGAGTCGCCGAGCTCAGCACTTTCGACAACTGTAGGCAAAGACAAATCCGGTCTTCCATCTAGCAATTGTAGCGGCTGCTCAAGACTAATACCAAAAAGCCGACGGTCCCAGTGCTGGTAGGTAGAGATGGCTGAATATCTGTATTCTAATAGCGAATATTTGAGATCTGTTGGCATCGATGAGAAACGTGTACTTATAGATGACTAGGTTATAGCTTACAATGGAAGAAATCGGGCGATAATTCAACTTGTGGAGATAATACCAAAATATGGGACTGCTCTGGCTGGGCCGGCCAGAAAGATTCGAGAAAGCGAGCAGAAGTTTCTGCCTCATTCATTGAACGACGCAGAATTCGATGCCGAAGAGAGAGAAAGCGCGCATTCGTTGGATTACTAACATGAGCGGGCGGCCAAGTAAATGTCTCAAGAAAGCGTTGAACTGAAGAATCGATGTCATGAGGTAGCTCGATAGTGAGATGGGGAATATAGCTTGAAGTATAATCCGCGGCACTGAGTGATCTGAGAAGTCTGATGAGGCTTCCCGAAGCTCCTGGGACAGCTTGGATGAGTATATCGATTTGGTTGTTGTTCCACACTTTGATATATAGTTAGTATTGTTAGATTGAGTTGAGAAGCGAACAATCTTACTGCGCAACGCCTGGCTGTCCAATTTTGTCATCCACTGAAGTCTTTTCGCGGCCATGTGCGGTAGTTCGATCAGCGTATTCTTCTTTACATTCACATGCTGTCTTGCGCCTCTCAAAAAGAAGGTTTCTTCGTCGTTGGAACCATCTACTAGGATAGCTTGAGGGTGCATGTAGTTGAAAATATGATCTGATGGACCTTGTAAATAACGAGTATCCATTATAGGAGGGAGAAATATTACGCACGAAATGCTCGAAACACGGCATTTTCCAGCCGATCATCAGTTGATATTGGGGCGTAATCGGGGCGCCCATCTTATAATAAGGTCAGCAGCCGTCCAGTTGTCCCAAGTCCGTAGTATTGAGTGTCGTACCGTGGAAAATAAGCTGGCACGAATCATCGATACCGTTGATTTTACGCAGGTCCTTTATATCGATATCGCTCCGACTCATCAAAGCAAAGTGTACATAGCTCTTTAACTCGCTTCCCATCTGGCAAGCGATCGGTAATAGCGCAGCCGCACTTTTGAGGCTAGAGGCAGCAAAGAGAACATTTCTATTGACCGCCATGCTACCCCTTGTGCCGCTAATAGCATGTAGTGTCGGCGCAAGGTCTAGAAATCTGATAGGTCCATTGAAGGTATGCTGCGATGACTTCGCTGGACTGTTATTTGGCCTGGACGAGGCCGGCGGGGATCGATCGGAAGCTGGGCGTCTGGGCGCATTCGAACCGAAGCCCGGGTAGGCATAAGTCGGACGGCGCATGCGCGCATCGGGGCCGAGGACGGGTATGTTATTAAAGAAGAGGTATACGAGCAAAGCCACGAGAAGCACAAGACCTATTCGTTTAAGCGATCGTCGCGGAGGGACTCTAGCAGGATGCCAATTAGGCTGTCGCGAGCCAGCGCCATTCTTAGAGGGCTTATGGTCGTCGTCCTTCTTGCCCAACTCCTCGTCACTGAGGAAGAAGCCTCGCATCTTCCCCCATGTAGACATGCCAAAGCTTTGGCTTGAGTACAAATACTCGAGCGGCGCAGGTGAGCAGATATCACAGCAAAGTTTCGGGAGGCGACGAGGACGTTGACAGCAGCATTTCAAGAGTCGCAATTCTGGAAGTCGAGTTAATTCTTTGTTCGTGAAAAGAAGCTACCTGGGTAGGTAAGCTTAGTTGTATGTAGGAAGAAGGTTAGGTTCTAGATAAGGCAAAAGTCGAGGTGGAATCCGAGTCCCACTACGGAAGTTTGGAGCTAAACGATGATGAAGCTCTTGGGAGCGACGATCCTTCAGCGGTCTTTAGTTCATGTTCACAATTCAATTGCCATATTGAAACTTATTACTAGTCGTTACGGGAGTTTATTGGGTCCGATATTACCTGCACATGATGTACATACTGTGCAGGACAATAAAAACGTGTTATATTGAGTAAGAACGATTGAGGATGGAGATCTGTTCCGTAATTATGGCGCCATGATAGGATATGCCACTGTAAAAGTAGGGGTCCAAGGTTCCATTACGAGCTTGGCAGATCAACCCCACGGAAAGATTTAGTGACTGGAGCTGGTGAGGTAGGTACTTGTAGGTACAAATTTTGAAGTCGGATGGTGGGGGACGTTAAGCCTTACACTGCACGCATGCGAGCCGTTCGAATTTTTCTAGTAGCTAAGAAAATCTAAATCTAAATTTTACCTTCACGTGTAAATGCTGTGTCTTCGTCCAACACATTACACATTTTAAAGTTTCGACACCAGGTGAAACTGTCCTTTTTCCACAATTTTCAGATAAGTGGATTTTTCGCAACTTCCAACTCACAAACCAGCATCCATGGCCAAGTCCCGTCGGAACAGAGCCAAGGCAGGCAAACGTTCCGATCCGATCGCTAAACCGGCGAAACCACCCTCGGATCCGGAGCTGGCTGCTATTAGGGAGAAGAGCATCTTACCGGTACTGAAGGACCTGCAGAGCTCGGAACCGAAATCTCGGACAGCTGCCGCCGCCGCAATCGCCAACATCATCCAGGATACCAAGTGCCGAAAATTGCTTTTGCGCGAGAAGATTGTTCATATTCTCCTCAGTGAGACTTTGACTGATGCCAGTTTGGAAAGTCGAGCCGCAGGATGGGAGATCCTTCGCGTTCTTACTGCTGAAGAAGAGGCCGATTTTTGTGTTCACCTATTTCGTGTAGATGTCCTGACTGCTATACAGCATGCCTGTGCAAAAGTGAGAAATTCATGCCCAATGTTGTAACACATATATTTTCAAAAGACATTGACCATAGTATAGATCACAACCGCCCTCACATCATCAAGTCCAGCCTTCAGCAAAACCACAAAAGCTGAGCAAAACTTTGTCTGGAGCATCGCAGAGTCACTCACTTCCATACTCTCGGCACTAGCTGAAGCTCAAGACGAAGCTTTGATTGCGGCTGCGCGTAACGAGCAAATCGTTCGCTTCCTCTTCACTATTGTGACTAGCGCTCTTACGGCTGCGCCGGTTTTGAATAGTGCTCTGTCGTGTATGATTACACTTACGGAAGACAACGAGCAGTTCGTGGAGACAATTCTTGCCGATGGCCATTCCAATATCTACAAGCAACTTATTGCTTTCAAGAATAGTGATGGCTATAAAGCAGTCCTTGCCTGCGGTGTGTTACACAACATATTTTCGGTGGCCCAGTGGAACGACCGAACCCCGGGAAAGGATGGTGCTTGCGATGCTGCTCTGGTCCCTACGCTATCCCAGACTCTCGAGCGTACCCAGCTGAGCGGAGGTTTTACGAACGGCCATGGCTCGACGAGCCCGGCAGAAATTCTACAGTTCGCTCTCGAGGTTCTTGCATCCATCGGCACCGCCCTCCAAGAAACTTTGGAGAAGGGTGGACGAGGAAAGCAGGGCAGCCGACAGAATATCGACGAGAAGGATGTCGCTTTAGACGCAGACAGCGATGAGGAACTTTCCGACGGGGATTTAGCTGCGGAAGACGACGACGAGGAGATGGACCAAGACGGACTGGAAGCGGATATGGATATGGTTACTGGAGCAGACGACGGCGAGGATGAAACCGGCGACATTGACGGCCTCCCCACCTTGAAAGAGCTTATTTATAAAGCAATTCCACAAGTCGTGAGATTGGCTCGGGAGAGTGGCGGCGATGACGAGGCTTCAAGAATGATCCTTCATCACGCCGTAACAACACTGAACAATATCTCGTGGACTGTTAGTTGTCTCGATTTCACCGACGCTTCAAACACTACAATCTCGCGTGTCTGGAAGCCAGTAGCCAAGTCGATCTGGGAGCAGGTAATCGCGCCGGTTCTTTCTAGTGATACGTCCGACGTCGGTCTTGCGACCATCATTACGAGCCTCGCATGGGCAGTCGCCCGGACCCTGCATGGGGAGACATTCCTCCGCGGCGACGAGCAGAAGAAGTTCATTTCGCTTTACCATGCATCCAAGAACCTCAACGAAGAGCTCGAAGACCCATTCCAAGGGCTCGGCGTCAAGTGTGTTGGTGTTTTAGGACAGCTCGCGCTTGCGGCATCAATTCCCTTAAATCGGGAGGTCGGTATCTTCCTTCTCACAGTGGTGAAAGGGCTGCCCGAGACTCCAGCCGCTGACGTGGTGGAGGCCTTGAACCAGGTATTCGACATTTATGGCGATGAAACTAAGGAATGGGACAAGGAAGTCTTCTGGCAAAACAACTTCCTACCACACTTGGAAGAAGTCGTCCCCAAGGTGAAGGCTATGATAAAGACCATCGACAGGAGGAAGTCCACCGAGTTGAGACTGCGTGCCGAGGAAGCAAATTTGAATCTCTCCAGATTCATTCAGTACAAGCAAAAACATCGTCCATAAATTATTTATGATGGCAGAAAGACGCAGGACCAGGCCAAGGAAACAAGGGATATTGATCTACAGCATCGGGGACTCTAGTGTGAAGAAGTTGAGGATAGTAGTTGTCTTCATCCCGAATGGATAGGATCGATGATGAAATACGGGACGCAGTCTTCTTCTCGTCGTCTCACTACGATAGCTCTGCTGTATGTATGTAGTCATCATCACGAGCTCTGGAAATACGCAAGAATCATAAGCAGACTTACCTTGATATATATCTGCCAATTGGTATGTAGGCAGGCTCGAGTCCACAGCCTTTGGAGGAGACGACAAAAAAGTTCGGTCTTCATATCACTAAGGGAGTTAGGTTCATAGAATTCTTCGATCTATCAAATAGAACTCACTGTCGTAGCCCGTAGATTTAACCCGCCTCGTATTTCTTTTTGACTTGAAAGCCAGTCGTAAGGCAGTTCCAATTGAAAAAAAAAAAACAAAGCAATCCTCGTTCGTAACCGTCCATACTACTCCCCCAATCGCAAGGTTTGTTTGTACAAAACTCAACCGATGGGCTTGAGCTTCTTCTTCTTCTTCCCGTCGCCGGACTTGCCCTTCTGGAACTGGCGCCAGCTGTCGATGCGCTGGTCGCGGGTGCTCTCCCAGTCCTGCTCGTGCTGCCGCTTGCGCTTGCGCTCGTCGAGCTCCTCGTCGACGCGGCGCTGCTCGCGGCCCTCCTCCTGCATCTGGGCCTTCATCTGGCGCTTGCGGCGCATCTCGTTGTCGATGAGCACCTCGCGGGTCTTGACGCGCCACTGCTTGGCGAAGTCGTCCGTCTTCAGCTCCGGGCTGTCCACCGTCCACTTGTTCTCTCGGATCAGCAGCATGCGCGCGTCCGCGATCGCCTCGTCCAGTCGCTCCCGGTGCTTCTCGTCCATCAGCTCCGTCTGCGCCTTCTTCAGTCGGTCGAAGGCCTCCGGCGCCTGCGGGTTCTTCGTCTTATCCGGATGGATCAGCAGTGACTTCTTGCGGTACGTCAGCTTGATGTCGGATTCGGGGACACCGGGGTTTAGATCTAGAACGGCGTAGCTGCGATGGATGTCAGTGTTGTACGTTCCATCCAATGTGATCTTTAGTATACTCACGCATCTAAGCGGAAGGCCTTTAATATGCGATCAATTTCGGCATCCTAGGATAGATTGTGTTAGCAAATATGCATCAAACAACGAGATCGGACTTGAACACACCTTATCGAATGCCTTGGATTCCGCCTCGAGCACGTCGAGTGCATCTTTATCCTCGACGGGATTCGTCTCTTTCTCTTCTTTTGACGCCATTTTCGCTCAGTGACTGATAGTTGGACGTTGTGCGACGCCAAAGACGAGGATATTAGAAGGATTGAAAATTAATAGTACTTGGTTGAAGTTGAAGGTATCCGGGGCTGAACCGGGGACAAGGTTGTTTGTTGTAAGAGGCAAGGAACATGACGATGTACATGCACTGTACGGAATTAGTAGGTACAAGATGACAAGTTCAATGGTGGGGCTGTATCCTTATCGGTTAGCGCTATCGGTTATCGTACCTTGCGAGGCCCAGAAAAAAGTTCTTAGCATCAAGTTTACATCACATATGCTATGAATTGTCGCTTAACTGAATCCTTAGGAGATCCAGCGCAATACGTGTTTTGAGATATATGCAGAGGCTATACTAGGTCTCTCAACTAATAGACAACATGCCGGCGCGCGCGGCGTCACCAGCGCCTTCTGAAAACGAGGTCGACATCCTCGGCTCTCTATTCACGGACAGCACCAGCGCATCAAACGGCAAAGCGAAGAAGAATATTGCGCAGGATGACAATGGGTTCGACTTTCTTGACGATGGAGAAGATGACGGCGACGAAGCATTTATCGCTCTCAAGCAGGCGGCCTCGTTTCGAAAAGCCGGCAATGTGAAGGGAAAGTCTGTCAAGAAAGGTGGTGGATTTCAGGCCATGGGTTCGTATATCTACGTTACCCAGCACAAGAGTTTTGTCTCCTGTATTTTACTTGACTAACATGGTTTTAATAGGACTCAGCGGGAACCTGCTCAAAGCGATTACGAAGAAGGGCTTCTCCGTCCCTACGCCGATCCAGCGCAAAGCTATCCCATTGATTATGCAGAGGAAAGATGTTGTTGGTATGGCCCGTACTGGTTCTGGAAAGACTGCTGCCTTCGTCATTCCGATGATAGAACGATTAAGAGCCCACAGCGCCACCATTGGCGCAAGAGCCCTGATCCTGTCGCCGTCTCGCGAACTCGCTATCCAGACTCTAAAGGTCGTGAAGGAGTTCAGCCGTGGAACGGATCTGAAGTGCGTGCTCCTCGTCGGTGGTGACAGTCTAGAGGAGCAGTTTAGTTCCATGACGACAAACCCTGACATCATCATCGGTACCCCTGGTCGATTTTTGCATCTCAAGGTCGAGATGTCACTAGATCTGTCCTCTGTTCAGTACGTGGTATTCGATGAAGCTGATAGATTGTTCGAGATGGGTTTCGCTGCCCAATTAACCGAAATCTTGCACGCACTGCCCCTATCAAGACAATCTCTACTATTTTCAGCAACTCTACCAGCTTCGTTAGTCGAATTCGCTCGTGCCGGTTTGCAGGATCCCAGTCTTGTTCGTTTAGATGCCGAAACCAAGATTTCCCCCGACCTCCAGTCGGCATTTTTCAGTGTCAAGGGTGCTGAGAAAGAAGGCGCTCTTCTACATATACTAAACGATGTTATTAAAATGCCAATGGGCTTACCGGAAGGTGTCGAGCCCGCTTCCTCGGATAAGCCTTCAAAGAAGAGAAAGCGAGGGGCAGACGCACCCAAAGAAAAGCCAACCGAGCATTCGACAATTATTTTCACTGCCACAAAACATCACGTCGAGTATCTACAGTCCCTACTCAATGAGGCAGGTTTCGCGGTCTCGTATGTCTACGGAGCTCTAGATCAGACAGCTAGAAAAGACCAAGTCGAACGTTTCAGGCGCGGTCACAGTAACATCCTAGTAGTGACGGACGTGGCCGCGCGTGGTATCGATATACCCATTCTTGCGAACGTAATCAACTATGACTTCCCTCCCCAACCTAAAGTATTCGTCCACCGAGTAGGTCGAACGGCGAGAGCCGGGCAGAGAGGTTGGAGTTATAGTCTTGTACGGGACACGGATGCGCCCTACCTATTGGATTTGCAGCTATTTCTAGGCAAGAAACTTGTCATCGGAAAGGAGGGCAAGGATGCTACGAACTTTGCAGAGGATATGACCGTCGGCGCCCCAATAAGAAGCAAGATTGAAACGAACGTTGAGTGGCTCAACAAAGTACTTAACGAGAGCGAAGATATTATCGCCCTGCGTAGAGTAGCAGGAAAGGCCGAAAAGCTATACCTAAAAACACGCAATTCAGCATCCAGCCAAAGTGCTCGCCGTGCGCGAGAACTTGTTGGAACGAAGGGTTGGACGCAGCTTCACCCCGTCTTCGGCGACGAGCTGGGAGAAGCCGAAGATGCCCGTGCCGAAATGCTCGCCAAGATCAGCGGTTTTAAGCCCCAAGAAACCATTTTCGAAATAGGTGACAAATCAGCCAAGGCGGGCCGTCGCAGCAAGGCGGCCGAGGTCATGAAGTCTCTTCGCGAGCGTTTCGGGCCCCGAAGGACGGCCAAGAATGACGAGGACATGGCGGATGCGAACGAAGCCGCGGAAGATGACGACGAGGAAGGATTCGACGAGGAAGAAGATGCAATGGCGATAGATGAACAAGAAGCCATCGCATCAGCCAACGAAGAAGAGGAGGAAGACGAAGACGAAGAAGACGACAGCGACCTCGAAGTAACCATCTCCAACAACGCCAACCCCTCCTCCAGCAGTAGCAAGACCAAAGACCCAAGCACGTCCTACCAAGACAACGAGGTCTTCATGTCGTACACGCCGCGCACGGTGAACGCGGCCGAGGAGCGCGGGTACGGCGTGCACTCGGGCTCCAACTCGCACGGCACCTTCGTCGAGGCCGCGCGGGACGTGACCATGGACCTGACCAACGACGAGGGCGCCAAGAACTTCGGCCTGCCCTCGCGCGCCCGCATGCGCTGGGACAGGAAGGCCGCCAAGTACGTCTCCATCGACAACGACGACGACGGGTCCCGCACCAACAGCGGCGGCAAGCGCATGGTCCGCGGCGAGAGCGGCGTCAAGATCGCAGCCAGCTTCCAGAGCGGCCGCTTCGACAGGTGGCGGCGCGCCCAGCGTCTCGGTCGTCTGCCTCGCGTCGGCGAGTTCGAGAAGAGGTCGTTCCCGGGTAGTGCTGGTGCTACTGGTCCTGCTGATGCAGGTGGTGCTAGATACAGACACAAGCAAGAAAAGGCACCCAAGGAAGCAGACAAGTACCGCGACGACTTCCAGGTGCGCAAGAAGCGCGTGGCCGATGCCAGGGAGAAGCGTGTCGGTCGGTTTAGAGACGGTTCCGGCAGCAAGAAGGAGATCAAGAGCGCCGAGGACATTCGCAAGGCTCGGGTTGTCAAGGAGCAGCGGAAAGCGAAGAATGCTCGACCCGCGAGGAAATAGTCTTAGGAGTAGTAGTAGTAGTAAGTAGTAGTGCTCAGATATATATCTACATCTATATTTCCATGCATCTACATTTGCATTTACCTGTTAAATTTTAGATCACTTATACAAAGCATAGTGGTGCCTATCAATGTAAAGACATGCTCATTAGGAACAGTACAAAACGTCTCAAGTTATTTCCACCTTCTAATGCGTGGGAGACCGAAGCGGGTTCGCTCTTCTAAAACGTGCGATGCTCGGTAGTGCATTATTTGTCCTTTAATAGTACATGATGGATGTTTGGCGAACTGTGAACCGTACCCCCCGCCGGTCCGTTTAGTTCGACTTTCAAGGTAGACTACTGCCTAACTACCCATCTTCCTCATTTCAACCCTCTGCAGGAAAGTAATTGTCTATTGTCCCTCTTCCCAGTCCGGATTCTAGTGGTACATTAGCGTTGGCTTCGCGGCGTTTTCAAGTTAACGGGATAGAATGTCTTACCTTACGGAGAATCACGAGACCCTCTAGTGTGCTGCTGAGACTAATGTATTGCTCATCCTCCAGCTCGGCTCGCTCGCCGTAGGCTAGGAGAACAGGCGTGCTTTGTGTTTGCCATCCGGTGATGGTCTTGGGTCGACCTGCCTGGCCGACCACGTCGACGGCTTGACCAACGCGGACGTTGACAGTCAAAGGTTTCAAGTCCTCACCTAACGTGACAAGGAAACGGGGATGCATGGCTGTGACGAGGAAGTACAATAGGTAGTGGGAGTTGGTGGTGACAAACTGCTTGGCGTCGATCATGGCGACCAAGACAGCGAGCAGACCCGAGGTTGCTACGCGAGAGAGCACCTGCCGGTCTGTGTGGAATGGGTTGAGAGTCATGGTGCCTTTGCCCATGTGCAAGAGACCCTGCGCAATGCGAACCATGAAGAGGGATTCTTGGTCGCGGTGGTAGTAACTGGCTAGTTGTCGAAGGAGCTGAGCCAGTCTGGCGTTGTTTGTGCCGGCACCTAACAAACCCATAGCGAAGATAGCATTTATCGCGACATCGTTGTCATTATCGTGACTATACCGCGATAGCGTATCGTAGACCTTCATTTGTGGGTTGCTCGGGCTGATCAGACCCATCGCCAGCGGCACAACACGCCGAATGTTGGCCTCGCCGTAGTGCATAAGATGGCCGAATTGTCGTAGCACCATTTCTTGGCCGACATCCTCGCCCATCGCGACCAACGCAATACCGAGGACCGCATACATCTGCAACAACTCCTCGCTCTTCTTGTCTTCCGAGTCGGCTTCGATGTGTTCGTTGCAGAGGTGCAGTAGGTCCTGAATCTTGAGCACGGCCCCGGTTCCAGCCCAAGCGCAGACCTCGCAGAGGATCGCCGTAGGCCGACTCATGGGGTGGGGGACGGCCTTGAGAGTCTCCAGAATGACATCGACCTCTTCCTGACGACCAAAGAAGAGAAGGCCAAGACCAAGGGCCAAGAATCGGGACCATTTGTCTGACAGCTGACTGGCGCGATCCTCATCTAGCAGAACACTCATGATCTCTTCGGTAGCTAGAGCGTTTGCAGATCCAACGCAGGTCATGCCAATCGCAAGAGCCGCCATTGCAGATATAGACATTTCGTTCTCAGCACTAGTGACAATGGGTAATAAGAGCTCCAAAACCTCCTCCTTATGAGAGCCGGCGTATGAGAGTCCAAGACCCATAATAGCTGTCATTCGAACAAGAGGGTTCTTATGCTCCAGCTTCTCCGGGTCGCCCAGAAGCGCAAGACTAGGATCACTATCCAGACGCACACCCGAGGTCATGATACCGATAGCGAGCATAGACCCTGCCATGATGTAAGGCTCGGACGAATATGTATACTTGTCGATCTTGTCCAGACCGTTCTCCACATCCCACATAAGGAGCGTACCAAGAGAGGCAACCGTTGATATCATGCCCTCGTCTTTGGTCTTCCAAACCCAGGACTCCTTGTCCTCCTTCACGAGCATCATCTTATCGTTGCCGAAGCCGGCATTGACAAACGCATTGACAAATGCGGCGGCAAGATTGTGACGGGCCGAGTCCAAGTTGGTCATGCCAGCAACTCGGCTGCTCTCCAGATGGCTCTTGTAGATATCTTCGGTCGTCTTGGGTTCGAGAATGTTGAGTTCCTTGCCCAACACCTTGAAATACTCAGCCAGTTTCATGTTTGTCACCGTATCTTCGATGTCCTGGAAGTTCTCTGGATCTACTGAGTTTGTCGTCCTGTGAAAATTGACCCAGCTCTTTTGACGACCAATCAGGAAACCCATTTGCTTCAGCAAGGCGGGATCGTCGGTGGCGTCGAAAACCTCGGAGATCAAATCCAAATCATTAAGCCGAATCGCGATGTTCATAGCTGGAGCAAGTTCCTTATATTGCTTGTAGATGTTATAGGCGGTTCGAAGGAACTGGTCATTTTCCGGGAACGTCAATAGGTTGACCATGCTGACAAGGTACAGACAGACGCGAGAGTAGGTATTCTCGTCGACGTATTCGGGAAGCTCTTCGATGATCTCAAGCTCGCTCATGAGGTCGACAGCGTCGGCCTCGGCGTTGCTCTTCAGGAAGAGTGGGACAAGAATCTTTGCTAGGTCTACTAGATCCTTCACAGATTCATCTGCCGCGATGCGTTTTGCGAAAACCTCGCCTATCTCCAGGGCCAAGTGACGGACGTATTCGTGACCCCACGACCCTATGTCTTGTGTGGGCGACAGAAGTCTGTATTTAAGGGTATCTTGGCGGTCTTCGTCTGAGAAGGTCATTCCAATAACGGATAGTACGTCGGCGAACGAGGCTTTGTTGTCACCCTCAGGCCACTCGTCGTAAAGTTTTGTCATGGGTTCATAGTGTGGTCTTAAGAATTTCAGGGGCTTTGGTACGGCGGTCATGGATGACGTCGAAGTCTTGATGGAAGTCTTCATGGCCTCCAAGGCCGGCTTGTAGAGGGATGCATCGGATTCCTGCGCACTACGTCAGCATTCACCAACCAACGATGAATGGTTTGAGAGTTTCAGTAGCATACGGTTAATCGTTCGACGAGCATATCAAGTTCATTCTTGAGCTGCTGGTCTTCCTCGCTTAACTCCTCCGCGGCTATGGAGCTGTTAGCATACAGCAGTGACTTTGCAGACATGAAGAAAAACACACCATCAATCTTGTCCTCATCTTTCTTTCCATTAGCTTGGGATTGGGCATCCTTGCCCTTCTTGGTCTCGTCGACCTTGTTCTCGGTCGCCTTGCCTTTTCCCTTCTCGGCCGACGTAGGCTGGTTACTGCCCGGCGCCATTGTCGTCGTCGGGAATGGAGAAGGGCGAAACTAGCAGCTAATATTAATTACGAATAGGCTGAGGCGAAGTCCCCAGAGGAAGGATTTCGGTTGATATCGAACTCTCTAAAAAACGAAAGCGACAGAGCCCGATAAAATAAAATTGTGTCGAATGAGAGACGGTGTTGATGTTGGTATTGGTATTGGTATTGGGATAATGCGGGTTGTGGTGATGAAGAGTGGAAAATGATGGTAGCGGATAAGCTTCCTAACATGAAAGCTCTTGTGTTGCAAGGTTCGGGTCGAAGCTCTCAGAGGCAAGGCGGAAAGGCTTAACCAACTAATTACGCGACTGCTTTGCCTGCCTATTGCTTAGTACTGACTAGAGGTGGTCAGTGCTTTATGTACCAAGTGAGCCTTCTGAAAGATTGATGTCAGGACCAGCCAATCAAAATTCCGAAAAGCTAAAAACATTTAAACCCAATTAGAATTCAAGAAATGCCAAACTCATGTACATTGAGGTACAAGCCTACAAGGTACTCGAAAACTTTATCTTATCACCGATTAGATAGACCTTTGGAATTTTGTATACTTGGATTTGGTGGGGTGGTTGTACCATCTAGTATAACACTTCCAAACTCATTGATAATTACAGCTCCGTGCTTTTTAACACGGGAATTGATTTAATTTATTAACCCCCGATTCCTAGCATACGTCCTTCACGGAAAAAGTAATTGAAAGAGTTATCAATCATGAAGCTCGACACCAAGGCTATGCGCCACCTCGCCGCCGAGGATTGGCGAGTCCTAACAGCCGTATGGAACCCCTCCACATCCCACTATCACCACACACATATTGACGAAGCGGGACACAGGTCGAAATCGGCAGCAAGAACCACGAGATCATCCCAACACCTCTCATAGAATCCATCTCCAAGCTGCGCGGAGGCGCCAACCGTGTGCACAAGTCCATCTCAGCCCTGGCCAAAGTCGGGTTGATCGCACGGTTGAAAGAGGCCAAGTACGACGGGTACCGGCTGACGTATGGAGGCTTGGACTACCTGGCGCTGCACACGTACGCAAGCCGGAAGGAAGTGTACAGCGTGGGGAACCGGATCGGCGTCGGCAAGGAGAGCGACATCTTGGTGGTCGCCGACGACAAAGGCGCCCAGAAAGTCCTGAAGATCCACCGACTAGGCCGCATCTCCTTCCGCACTGTTAAGGCGAATAGAGATTACCTGCGCAAACGCCAGGGCGGCAGTTGGATGTACTTATCGCGGCTCGCCGCCGAGAAGGAGTATGCCTTCATGCGCGCACTGCGAGAAGAGGGATTCCCCGTCCCCGAGCCCATCTCGCAGAGCCGTCACACCATTCTCATGGAATTTGTGGATGCATTCCCCCTACGCCAGATTTCCGAGGTCCCCGACCCGGCCGCGCTGTACGCAGAGTTGATATCCATGATCCTGCGCCTAGCCCAACACGGATTGATTCACGGTGATTTCAACGAGTTCAACATCCTGATCAAGGAAGAAAGGGAGAGCCCAGAATCCTCTGCTCAAACCACGGAAGCGACGGAAGGAAACGAAGAGCAGAAGGAGAAATACACCGTAACACCCATAATAATTGACTTCCCTCAGATGGTATCCATGGACCACCAGAACGCCGAGATGTACTTCGACCGCGACGTCAACTGCATCAAGCGATTTTTCGAGCGGCGCTTCCACTTCGTAAGCACGCAGCCGGGTCCTTTCTTCAAGGATGCCAAGAAGACTTTAGGGAGAGACGGCGCTAAGAGGCTTGATGCGTCGGTCGAGGCGTCGGGCTTCTCGAAGAAGGCTCTTAAGGACCTGGAGGCTGCTATCAGAGAGCAGCAAGAATCAAGAGGGGACCAAAATAGCCCAGGAGATGACGATGACTCATCTTCTGTAGATGAGGAGGACGAGGAAGATGAAGATTCGGAAACAGACGAATCAGGTACTAACCGGGATGGTCAGGAAGCCGATACTACGGGGATACCTGATATGAAACCACTCTCGATTAGCGCTGAAACATGACCAAAATAGATGAAATAACGTACCTCTTCAAAGGTATTCTAGACAAAAATAATTGATACCCCTTTAATTATCATCGAGGTTACCTCATAAGCTTGTGAGTGACACGCCAATCCTACATCGATTAGAAGGCATCTCATGTTGGCATCACTAAGAAAGGTGTAAATGCACAGATCTCGTATTAATGCTTCCCTAATTGTCTGAAAACACCACTTCACCGCCTTTTCATGGGATAATAGAAGAGTAGAAGAAAGATTACAAGACTTATGAGTAACAAGTGAAAAGGTTCCAAAACCGTCCATAAACACACTTCCCCTCGTATCATCCACCGACAATCGTTATGATGATGAATACGTAGAACTCAGACAGAAAAGAACAGGTCCCAACTCATAGAAACTCAGTCGAATGAACATCAAAAAGAACACAACGACGGGAGCAGATCGTGCATATCGGGGATAACGTAACGAGGCGGCAGTATTCCGCCACCGTGCCAACAGACAGTGAAGGGTAGAAAGAATAAAATATGAGAAACGATACTGGAGAAAACCATCGAGTACTTCGTTCTCCTATTGCCCAAACAAGCAGGCCAGTCCAGCGCAATTCCAAACATTGCTTAGTTACTGCTTCTCTCGTTGGATAGGCGATGACTGCGTGCTGCCCACTGCAATCAGGGGGGACTCGACACGAATCTCAACGTTGTCACCGGGTCTAGCAATGAATCAGTATCCGAAAACCTCTCGGAATGACTGGACGGGGATGGGGGGGAACCCATCATACCGGCAGCCAGAATTGCAAACATGCGTGCCGCCGTTAGAGCCCCCGTTAGAATCTCCCTTGGAATCACCGTTGGAGTCATTGTTGGAATCGTCACTGGATCCTTGACGTGAGTCGTCGGTTTGTCCGTTGCGACCTCGCCCACCGTTCTGGGAAGCACCGCTGAGAAAACAAGTTAGTCAAAATGTAATAAAGCAAAGCAGAAAGCTAGAGATATACTTAGAGGCGCCTCCAGCTTGACGGTTAGTCATGCCATGGGCAGGGCTCAGGCCAACAAGAGTCGTTCCATAAGCGCTAGCATTGTACTCATTGGTACGCCACTGACGACGCTCTGCTGTGATACGCTTTAACTCCTTCTGCTCAGGAGTGTCCGCGTATCGGATCTGTAGAGCTAGGCCCTCAGGGCCAAGGCTAACACCAGTGTAGTCCTCGATGATCTCATCACAGACCTCGCGGCTCTCGAATCTAAAACCAATGTTAGAAGATTTTTGGATCAAACCTAACACTAGATGCGGTACTCACCGAGCGAATCCAACGCCTCGGCTGTTCTGTGTTGTGTTGTCACGGAGTACCTTGCTCGACAAGACAGTGCGGCCCAAGAACAGAGCGCAGATTTCCTGCAGCTATTAGACAAGTGCTAAGTACACTAGAATGGGATGAAATGTATTTTACCTGTTCTCCCCAGGAGCGTGGAAGGTTAGACAGATAGAGGTTGGTAGAGTCAGGATCACCCTCCTGTCGAAGGCGTGAGTTGAACGACTCCTATTCAAAATTGTCAGTTTGCACTCATGTAAGCACCAAAGAGCAGTAATCAAGTTCACGTACTCGGGCGAAGCCAACTTCGTATCCTCGCTGATAGAAACCACGGATGCACTCCTCGGAGTCGCGAATGTCGAAGAACTTCGCAAAGCCGAAACTATATTTCCTTATTAGCCAGTATTCCCGGCTCGTGAATGGGCGGTTAGATAAATTACTTACCCCTTGCAAGCACCAGTGCTAGAGTCGATGATTGCCTTGGAGCTCTCAACCTTGCCAAAACGCTCGGCGTACTTGAGCAGAAGCTCATCGTCTGTGATAGGGTGAAGGCCGCGGATATAGACGTTGCGGTTGCCAGGCTGGGTGCGAGCGAGACTCTGCTCGAGTGTCTTCATGTGCTCCGGGGGAGTGAAGACAGCCGGGATGGCGCAAGGGATCTTAGGCTCCCGGTCGAGAATAGCAGTCATGTTGGACTTGGGCTCTTGGAGAGCATGAGCGGCCACAATCTGCTGGGGCGACGGAGTCGTATAGGCCGAACGGTCGAAGACAGTAACACGAGCGCCCTGGTCTCGGGAAGCCATGCCGCCAAGGAAAGGGGTAGCCGGGGTAGACTCGTTGGTCGAGTACGAAGATCGGCGTATGTCCAAGGCGGGGACATCTCTAGAGCTGGTGTTGGTACGCTCATGGGTAATGCTAGTGCGTCCCGGGGGGTACGAGGGGGCGTAGAGAGCCTGCTGGGTGTAGCCGCTCTGAGCAGGGTAAGACGGTCCGAAAGTGGCCTGGTAGGCCTCAGACTGAGTCGGGTTATACCAATGCGGGACGACCTGACCTGCGATGCCAGGGGCCGGCATTCCGGGGGGCGCAACCGGGTAGTTGGGAGTAGCGACATGGATGAGGCGACCGTCGGGAGTGACCATGGGAATCATTCCAGGGATACCAGGAATGTTGTTCATGCCGAGACCAGCGAACTGGCCAACCAAGTTGTTCATGCTGGCATCGACAACAGTGTGTCCCTGGGGGCCATTGGCGCCAGCACCGCCGTGGATACCAGGGGCCTGGACAGCCGCCTGGATGTTAGGGACCGACTCGATGGGGTTCATGGTGACTTTGGCAGTAGAGGTACCGGTGTCGCGAGGCATGATGTTAAGTCTGAATAGGGATTCAATAACTTCTGTAAAAGATTGGATCGTTAGTAAATCCATAGATCCATTGATGATATAAGAGCAAGTGAAAACCAATAGGAATGCGATTCTAGTAAAAGGGGTAGATTGAAGACCTGGAGAATGAAGCAGTAAGGCGCATTTGTACAGCTAACCTAGGTAAATTTGATCTCGACGTTAAATTCTACCACCAATGGGTGGCCTCGATCAAGATATGTGTAGGCGCAATCAGGAGTAGCTCCACCAACGCCGACCACGAGAAGTAATAGCGAGAGGTAGATGCGCGACAAGAGAAGAGACTGTAGATGGGAGATGGGAATGATACATACCTTGAACGAGACTCGACTAGAATTGATCAATGTCAGAGGTTCAAGCGGTAAGAAATCTAGTGAAGAGACAGTTAGTGATGAGTCCAAAGGAGAATCAAATTCAGGGGAAGTATCACAATCCAATAGAAAAGTTGTTATGGAATGGACAGAATGTGATCAAGCAAGAACACCAGTTTCAGGGAGAGGAAGTTAACTGATGGTTTGTTTATTTGGTCAACGCGAGAGAAGATACACGACGCGTAAGGGGGAGCTGATGTTGGGTGTTCTGGATCAGGCTGGGGAGTATCAACACGGCAACATAACTATGGCACTTTCACATGGTGGAATCCATCCATAGATTGTGTCGCCGTAGTGAAGATGCGCCACGTATTGTTGTGTATCAACAAAGCGCGAAAGGGGTATCCAGAGTGAGGCAGAAAAAACGGCAAAGACAGCAGAACCAACCTTGAGGATTCCGGCTTGTAATGCCAATGCTGCTGGTACCAAGACAATGGTGAGTGAAGCGAGCGGGCCCGAGTAAAATAGAGTAGCTAGAGAGCAAGATGGAAAAAAAGAAGAAGAGATTGTGGTGATGGTTGGTGTTGTATGAGTTGATGCTATGCTGGGGAATCAAAGGGAGAGAAGAAAAGATGGTTGGCAAACAGAGAAGAAGAAGAAATATGTCATGGACAGTGAAGCGAGATGACTAACAAGAAAGGAAACCGCACTTACTACGTTGTATCACTTCTTGGAGGATAATAGAAGTTGCACTCGGCTTGAGGATAGAGTTTAGGGAAGTCACAGACGAGTCTGCTGGAAGGCGTGAGAGAGATAGTAGCTTAGTACGTTAAAGACGTAATTTCATGCAGCTTGCATGCAAAGACAGCTTTTAGAATCGAAGGAAGAAGGTATGAAGATGGAAGGAGTCAAGGAAATGGTCGGGATAACTACCAAAGTATGGAATAATATTTACTTATGTAGCTCGATTTCCTCGACAACGCCATAATACCCTATCTTCATATTTTCCAATACAAAAACATACACGATAGGGAGAGTGTTGTCTGCGCAACGTGCTCGTGGCGAAAAAGGGGTATCACCCTAGCCTACATACAATCTTCTTCGTATAAATCATAGAGATATTGATGTACCAACTCTAAGGGAGAACCTCACATGCACATAAAATCCAGCTACGTGTTTATGCAACTATTTATCACATAGAGGAATTCTCAATTTATGTTGTGTTTATTTGCCTCTAGGTGACGTCGGTCTCCAGGATACCGGCAATCTACACCCCTTGATCTCCTGTACAAGCTTTCCTAGGAAGCAATGGAATGCCTTGACCTTGCTGATTCTTTTGAACGACCGCAATAATTACATGATTTTAGACGAATCACTTGCCTTGGGGACATTGAATACCTGCCTTGACAACACATTTAACACCACAAGAAAATAAACGTAGATGTACTTAGGAAAGAGTAACATTCTATTACTGGTGGAATCAAGCATATTTAATAGTGAAATAGTATGTTTTGCGAAGACATGCGTTTGGAGAACTGTATCATATCCTTGGATGTGGCCCTAGGATACTTTATCATAATTACCTAGACGCAAGAACATCATAAGGTTCTTATTTTTAGCCCAAATTCTTGACACAGGTTTATAAACACAGCTATGTAGGTATGTACCCGATGAACATGTCCATGGACGTTTAGGTAGGTAGGTAGGTAGATTGAGAAGTATAATCAAGACTTTAGCTTGACTGGCATAGAAGCTTATATACATACCTATATATAGGTAACTTGTGGAAAGTAAGGGTAAGGCTGATGCTATATAATATGTAGGTAACCGTATCATGGATCTTAACTGCAATCGTAGAGAATAACGTGTTGGCACTTCTATCTAGATACTTAGGTAAGTGAGGCATTCTAGCAATTCAGTGTAAATGAACGCTAGATGCTTTTATTTGCATGGAAACAAACTTGTTTAGGTAGGTACCTAGTTATGATATCTTAGAGGTACATATTTGATTACTATAAAATAGGGGTCATACCTGGATCTGGGTGGGTAACATAGGTAGGTAGGTGGTGAGGCCGTCAGCCCAGAGAATGAGAAGGCCGAGTCTCATTCATTATTGGTCTTTAGAATAGGTCCAGTTTCATACTTCGCTGGAATCTTGTTTCTACTATGCTGCAAGGTTGCGACATTACGAAAACTGATATGAATTCATCGTCGAAGTAGGTAGCCACAGTTCTTATCATGACACTTACCTTAAGCATGATATGAAGCACACGAGCGACATATCAACTCCAAATCCGACACAAAATGCAGTCATTAAAATGTTTATGTTGAACCTATAGATGGAACCATTACGTAGTTATCAAAATGTACCTACTATATGTGGCATAAACACGCAGACCTTTGTGTTTGGTCGCGTATCCATATCCTTGAGATCGTACCGTCGTGCAAGCCACGCCAATAAAAGCCCACACCTCCATGACTCCGGGCAAGACCAATTGGAAAATCCCGTCTATGCAAATCTATCTGCAACTTTCACCTCGCCAATGCATTAATAAGTCCCATCTCGTACCTGTCCTTTATGACCAGACATCCTCCTATAATAGCCATTAGTCTTATTGCCAGAAAATACTGAGGAAAAAAACAAGTGGAAAGGGGAACATGAAAAAATCGTAGATGTAAATAGGGACTAAGGTAATAGAGCTTACCTGGTACTGATTAGACGCCCTCATGTTCTTCACTATCTCCTCTCCTTTAGATTCAGGGATGCCACGTTGCTCTGCCAGAATTTGAGCCAACACGGTGTTGACTTCTCGAGCCATGTTCGCTGCGTCGCCGCAAACGTACAAATAGGCCTTGTTTTCGAGCAGTTCATTGACTTCCTGGGCCTTCTCCTTCAGGCGATGTTGTACGTATACCTTCTTGGACCCTTCTCGCGAGAATGCAGTAATCAACTCGAACTTGTCGCCAAGAGCCTCTTTGTACTCCTAAGAAATTGTAAGCAAGTGTCTGATGGAACATCGTCGTAATACGTACCTCCCACTCGGACTTGTACATGAAATCCTCGTCCGATTTTCGGCAACCGAAGAAAAGGAGGGTACGGCCAACATTTTCTCCAGCTTGGGCTTGTTTCGCGCGCTCTTGAACAAATCCGCGGAACGGTGCAACACCAGTACCAGGTCCAATCATGATGACAGGCTTGGAAGGATCGGAAGGTAGCTTGAAGTTAGAGTGACGCACATGTACAGGCACGTGAATGCCATCGTACTTGTTCCTTGGGCCGTGTAGTTCATAGGTGAGTCCAAATGGTTCAGGGTTAGGCTCGCCGTTTTGCTTTTGCTTAAGCGCAAACAGATAGTTGGTGGTTACACCCCTGAATGGATCAACACGTCCGGGAATCAACTGGTTCTCAACGACAGCAGTCACAGAGATCTTTTGAGGCTGAACCAAAGAGGACGACGAGATGGAGTAGTATCGGGGCTGGAGCTTGTTAAGACCTTCGATGAATGCCGAGAAGGGAACCTTGTCCCACTTCTTTCCATTGCTGATTACACCCAAAGTCCTGGCGATGTTGTAGTGGTTCTTGCTAACCTTGTCCTGGAAGTAGTCCTTGTCGTTACCGAGTTTTGTCATTTCTGCCTTAGTAGACTCATCGGGGGCGAATGCAGCCAATGTTCCTAGGAATTGACGAGATACAGGAGCGCCGATTTCGAGGTGGTATCGAATAATGGCATCGTAGGTAGTGGGAGTAGGGAACGGGACCTTAGCAGTTGGTTCAAGGGCCTTGACACTGATGACGGTATCCTTCTTGTCTTCCAGTCCGAGAATGCCGAGCAACAGATCAACTTCATGGCCAGCGTTTGTCGGCCAGATAGCAATATGGTCGCCGGTTTGGTATTTCAGGTTAGAGCCGCTAATATCAACTTCGAGGTGCAGGCAGTTTCTATCTTTAACGGAGAACAATTCCTTGGATTCGGCAATGGGTGCAATGTACGGGTTGTGGGCATTGAATGGACCTTTGGCAGTTCCCTCGAGGTGCATTTTGTTGGGCTCGCCCAGGTAGACTTCATGGGAATCCTTAGTGAGATTGGGTCGGTCGCTGATCTGAAAGACGGGTTCGTAGACGGCTTCACGCTCCTCGAGTCCCATCTTCTCTGCCAATGCAGCCCACATGGGGTCTTTCCAAGCCAAGAAGTCTTCTTCCATAGTACCGGCGCCGTCGTCGCCCTCTCCGGCTTCGCCGATTCTGTGTGCGCCAAGCTTCTCTAAAGCCTTGTCGACATTGCGGACCACGGAGTTGTAGTGTTCATAGGTGTTGTTGCCGAGACCGAAAGCGACGTAGTTGAGGTTGCCTAGAGGAGGGTCCGCACTTTGGGAGAAAGCCACATCTTCACCGTTGATAAACTCGTAGAAGTCGACAGCGTTATCGGTAGGCTCTCCTTCACCGTATGTGGCCAGGACAAACACAACGACCTTGTCGGAGGGAATCGAGTCGAGGTTGTCGAAGTCGTAGTCTTCGAGATCGGCTACCATGGTATCCAAACCGAATCGACTCTTGCCTTCTTTTGCTAACCTCGAGGCATAATCCTCAGCGGTACCGGTCTGAGATCCATAGAAGATGACGCAATTCTTGCCGGTCTCCTCCAGCTTCTCAATGATATTTCTTGTCTTTCCCGCCTTGAGTCCATTGGCATTGGCAAAACTACTCGCATATGGATCTTTCGTGACGCCCCAGTATTTACCTTTGGTTAGGTAGGCGGCGGTACCGACGAGGATGGCGGCGAGGACAATGATGTCTAGAGTATCGAGTTGAGCCATGGCGCCGTCTTACTTACGGAGGCAAGGCTCGCTTCCGGAGTTCCAGCACGATGAAACCAGGGAGGGTCGGAAAGCAATGCGGCGGTCAAAGAGCTGTTACAGTATCAGGTCTTCGTGTGTGGCACGGCCGGCGGCAGCTACTGCTTCAAGACCTCCGTAGAGAAAAGCGCTGCTATACTGCAACGTGGTCTTGGAGGGTAGTCTGCTAGAGAAAGGAAAGGAAAGAGTTGGGGAACTCCTAAAATCGGGAATTTCTCAACTAGAAAAAAAAAGGACACGAGAGTCCTGCAACGCAGCCGCGACTCCAGAACTAAATACTTAGGAACCAAACCAACCCCTGGAATCGCTTTGCACGAAATGGGACAGCAGTGGGATCATATGATTACGGTAAGAGGAAAAGAGTAGGATCAGAGCCCTGTACTCTGAGAATTGTGTGCGTGGCGTTGGACTTGACTTGGTTGCATGTGGTGGGTTGGAAGAGAATCGAAGCTGGGAGGGAAAATTGGTGCATACATAATATTGCACTAACTAGACTAACCCGACAGTGGATCGTGCATTAAGTGAGATAAGCTACCTGCATGGAAGACTTGGGATACTTAAGGTTAAGGTGATTTCAAGGGCATAATCCATGTATTGAACAGAGCCAAGTGAAGTATCCGTTTAGGTTCCATCTAGCGGGCACAGCTGTGCTACCTTACATAGCGGGTCGAAGCACCAAACGAAGCTAAAACAATTGCTCAATTGCTCAATGTAGAAGGTACCGACAAAAGGGCTGATTACATCCATCCGCCCACGAGGTCAATTGGCACCCTGTCTGTATACAATACGCCTATTATTAGCCCCCAGCTTCTGCCCTATTCAAAATATTTTGCTTCTAGAAAATAAAGTAATTACCTAGGCAGGTATAAAACAAAATCATCATTTGCATATCTATGTAGATCTATTTTTCAGATTTCATATATTATCGAAAGGTGGGTAAACCTTAACATTAATGCATCTCTGCGCAAATACAAACTCCTAACAACCAACCCGAGACTCCGACGGACAAGCCGCACTACATCAAATCAGCTTGAGATGCGCCAATTCCCGTCTTGCCCACGCCCACTGCCACAGTCACACCCAATCAGAGACCCCATCTGCTGCCACATACAAAGCTCGGCAATTCACCTGTAGCAAAGGACTACATAGTATTCTATTCCGCCCTGCACAACTTGACTGGTAACTGCCATCGGCTACCCTACCATCCGATCAATCGCATTCGCGTTCGGCATCTATATTACCTAGGGTATTGGTTTTAAATTGATTCCCGGGGACTTTACTCCTATTACAACCATTTTAGAACCGGATTGCTTGGCTACATAGTATAAATCCCATCTGCCTACGGGAATTCGCATGATCATCGACTGGCTAGCTGGCTAGGTACTCAGCCGCCTATGCTGGCAAGCTGGCTTACGCCTTGCTGCGGCTGGACTACATACGATACTAAGTCCCCGATGTCCGGAGCAGGTGGATATAGATGATGACATGACACGGTGTCAGGAAGTAGTATAAGCCAGACCATTGTGATAAGCTAGGTATTGATTCCTGCGATTATGCAATTTGTTCTATACCATTCGTGTCTTTGGTGTAACGAATATGGTGTTTCTTCCGTGATGGCCGGAGCCGGCAGACTCGGATATAATCCGGACCCATGCGAAGTTTTAGTTCTACGGCCAGAACAGCGTCAGAATAACTGCCGACAGTAAGAATAGCACTAACAGTTACTGTCCTCGATACCGCATCAAGAGCACCATTTCTGTTAGTGTGGCTCTATACGGTCTGCGCTTTTTCTGACGCCTTTCTGTACGGCGTAGTTGATAGAAACGAAACAGCTCCAGATCAGTAAAGACGCAAGGGTATAATACGCTATTGGTCAGGTCAACTCATCTTGATCCCTTGCGAGGTCAGGATAATAATCTACAGGCTAACGATCGTCTCACGTAATTCTCAACCCAGGGGTCCAACCCTGGCTTTGAAGGCTTTAAGCTTAATGCTGATTTCGTTACTTTAGGAGGCACAGATTCCTGCTACTGAATCTTCGATAAGAGAGTCGACGCCCAACTCTATAGTCAGTTCAACTTACACGATTGCTAGTAGGATTATGTTTAGAAAATTAAGATATAAAGAGTGGCAAGGACTGGCGCGTTTTTGTCACTTTTACTTCCGAAACTCTCACTTTCTAGGATATTCTTTTTTTCGATACTATCACTACTAAGAAAACTAATATCGTGGGATAGTTAACGAGCTAAGTAGATTTATGAAGAAACCTAAACCTCGCTGCAACTATTTGCACTACTTACCTATATCCATAATTAAGTACGGTTTACCAGATCTGGATTTTCCGTGACTCGGTAAGATGCAAAGAACAAAACATAACGATATGAAACAAGCAGTTTGGCCAAATCAAATGGAACAATCTTCGCGCCGGAAGACACCGCTCGGCCCGAGATATCCGCTATTCACAGCAAGGGATCCCTTCATAAGCCTCAGCTGTAAATTATGCTAGTCAACAAGAAGTTTAATAGAATAGACTAAATTACATAACTTAGATATGTAGGGATAAAAACCCAAGGATTATCCATGGAAGCTAAACCAAAAAAAAAAAAAAAAAAAAAAAAAAAAGAGTTGAACCTGCACGGTGTATGTTCTGGAAGACATGCAATAATGCATGCAACACCTAGACAGGCCCGTACGCCACGTGGGATGTTAATACAGTACGGAAAAATTATCTGTCGGTTGCACAGTACCTGAAGTCCCTGAACTACTACAACAACCTGAAGCCAACCTCCCGTTAGTGGACCGCAATAGGATATGGCCCTTGCAGAAGACCCTTGTCTTGCATGGAGGAACCAAGTAAATGGCTATGATTCACCCAAATTCGGCGGTGGGACCTCTGAAAAAGGGATACAGTACAATACAGTATTCGAAGCTAATTGGCGATGGCCAGAGTGACAGCAGACAAAAGAAGAAAGAAAAAAAAAGACTTCAGTTGTTGTTTGGCTGTGCTAGCTCCACGAGACGGACGAGTTAACTAGCGGAACGAATAGTGATCAAGTCGGCTAAGCATTGTTGGATCAATTTGCATCGATTGCAGAGATGTCTATTTGCATTATGCAGTGACTTGAAGCATGAGATAATTCCACATCACATTTTTAGGCCATCAAATCATAGCCTACCCTCCGAGCATTAGTACCTATACCCTACGTGAAGTAAGAAATAGGGGACCTGGACCAGCTGGAGGGGAAGACGAAGATCTGGAGGAGGAGAAAGCTGGAAGAAGAAGAAAAAAAAAGGACGGGAAATATTGTGATCCCTCAGATAATCCGTACTACCACTACCACTGTCACTGTCACTGTCATCATACTCTCGTCAAGTTCAGGGGGGTTTCATTCATTCATTATCATTAGTCGTCAAGTTTCCAGTACCTCCAGACCCAGCATTGAAGGGGTCTGTGAAGTCCGCCGTATAGTACTGTATCGACATATCATGGGCATCGAGACTCAACGATGGGTAAGTAGTTCCGCGCTTTTTTTTTTTTTTTTCCTTCTCTCTTTTCTTCCTCTCGGGAATAACAATATCGCGCTAAATATGTTGGTGTACTTTGGTATTTTCGGCTGGCCGCTGTCGGAATTTCAACTGCTGTACCTGTGACGCATGATGCTTGATGCTTGATTCAACGTTCCCACTCTCGGCTCTTGTTTCATAGTTTCACGAGAGGAGGGGGTTTTAACATTCCGACATCATCCCCCCCTGCGCCTTGACGAACTGTCTCTGTTCTGCTTCATCTTTACTAACAACGTTGTCGCACCGCATAGCTCCGTCCCAGACGCTGCCAGACCATTTTCACGAGCCGATAAAGTTTTCCCCGCGACCGACCCCTCGACTTAATCCTCTCGAAGGCGATAGTGACAACGACGGCGAGAATGGCGTGTGGGATAATACTCTTAGACCTATAGTCCTCGACCCTTCCGCTACTTCCCGCGCTATTGCGCACTCGCGCGAGTCTTCTCTCGAAAAGTTGCAATCAGGTGCACTCGCAGGCATTCCTGAATCGCCCCAATCACCTTCTTCCCCGACGACATCTCCTGGTATCCGTTCACCTGCGTCGCGTCCAGGCCCTGGTGGCATATTCGAGCGGTTGGTTGATCCAAAGGCTGTAGCGTACGGACATCATCGACAAACGTCAATCGTTCACGGTATTCAACATTCGAGGAATGGCAGTCTCGCAAGTTCATCTTCGAGTCCTCTCAGCCCCCAGATGATTGCGGCCGCGGGTGCTGGGCTTTTGCCAGATCGCCCAGAAATGCCCAACTTGAACCGTTTAGATTCGGAAGTATCCTCTTCTTCCTTGACCTCGATGGCCTCTCGACCGCCAACTGCCTTGTCGGGCACTACGGTTACTTCATCCGTCCACCCTTTAGAAAAGACAACATCTACACAAGATGGTAGCAATGGCGGTACTATTACCCAGAGAAAGTTGGAGCGTATGCATAGTAAAAATAGGCGCGATCATTCCCATCACCATTCGCATTCATCAAGACACCATAGGGATGATCCAAAGACGGTGGGCGAATATGCTATGCATGTATTATTCACTTCGGTTAGTAACGACAATATCCATGTCTGGTTGATGTATGCTAACGTAGACCAAGTTTATTGCTATGGCCGAGGATAAGCTTCAGGAGTGTATCACGGTCCCTTTTGACCCCGAACCGACCATTGAGCAGATATGCGGTCCTGGGGCTGATCCGGCCTTTGATCGTTTCATCGTAGCTCTTGGGCACATCGCGTGTCAAAAACCAAGACCACTGATTGATTCTATTATGCTCTGGCGGAAACATAAGAGTGAGGCAGCTAATGAAGCGCGTAGCCTGCTTCACCAGATGAGGTCGAATCTTCCCGCAGCGTCTCTTGTGAGACGAAATACCGAGCCACTTCAACTTCTCACTGGTAGTTCGTCGGATACATCGTCTAGCGCGCCACAAGGTCTTACAGAAAAGCAGAATGCAGCTGCTCATGCCGAACGTCGCTCTATCGTCTCTATTTACATACTGTGTCGAGTCCTGCTAGAAGTCATTACACAAAGCAATCTCAGTTCCATTACTCCTGAGATGGAGGAAAAGCTTGAAGCCATCATATTTGGCCAGTTGAAGATCGCGGATGTTGAACAGCTATATGTATCGCCTCTCAAGCTAGCTAACTGGAATCTTTTCGCCCAGCTTCTTGGTGCTATGAGCGTGATCAACTTTACGAGTGTCACAGATCGATTCATCGCCGACCTGGATCGCTCACTTAAAGAACTCACTGTGAAAAGCCCGACCAACCCGAATAGGGATCCCGAGGGCCAGGTGGTGTTGGTCCTAGGGGGCATGAAGCATCTACACATCAATATCGACAGCGACGAAAGCTGGGATCAAGCGTGTGACTTCTTAGTATCTCTAGGCAAATTATTTGCTGCGTCACACGGCCAGAAGGTAAAATCAGCATTTTGCCAGATATTGAACGAGCTTCTTCTTCCTATCGCCGCCAAGGCCACCAACAAGCATTATTCTTATTTGAAGTGGTCGGATGTACTCAGCAATATTAGTGCTCGCCTGGCGACGATGTTTGCGAAGCCGCGCCATTGGTTAGCTGCGTTTCCGTTGACGGCGACCATGCTTTGCGTTTCGTCTCCGGAGAACTTGGGTAACCAGTGGCTCCAGCTCGTCCGAACGGTTCAACCTAGGCTCAAGGATCGTTCTGTGCGTTGGATGTGCTTGCAAGTTATTTCGAGATTAGTTTGGGCATATCTATATCGAACTACCGATTCGATGGCGGGGGCTACGCGAAAACTAGACGAAGTGATGCAGCTTGTCTTACCTGCCTCGAAGCGTACCTTTTCGGCAGCAGACACTGCTTCCGATGGCCCTTTGATACAGATTATTAGGATCATTGGCTTCAGATATCCCGAGTATTGCTGCAGGACTATAATATTCCCACTGATCAACGCTGAGCTATTCAACGCGAACAAAGATCTCAAAGTTGAGCAACTTGAGCCGGATAGAATGGTTATCGGAATTAGAGCATTCCTTTTAATCATGTCGGATTTAGAAAAGGGTGATCTTGGGCGACCCCCTTTCCCACAACAGTATCCTCCCACAGCCGTCTCGGATCGAATTCCGCCAAGTTCCCCAGCTTCAACCTCCGCCTCTAGCGTGGCACCCGCTAGCCCCCTTATACTCAGTCATGATGAATCCCTATCACGGCCTGTGCAATTAGGTGCATTAAGTGATGGAGCAAAAGAGTACTATAAAAAGTTTTCTGAAATCCTAGGTAAAATAACGATCATTTGCGACAACACTTTCGGGGGCCAAGCTGCGCTTGATGAGAAGTTTAGTAGCCCGGGAGGAGGACCAAAGACACCCATAACCGAAACATTCAACTTTGCAAGACGCGACGACCATCCAAGTCCCGCTGACCAAAAGCAGGCTTTCTATGAATTACTCCATGTCGCTGTTCAGGCATTACCTCGCTGTCTCTCCGTCGATATTCCATTTAATTCACTGATCAATCTGCTTTGCACCGGAACTGCACATGTCCAATCAAATATTGCAGAATCTTCCGCCCAATCTCTAAAATCTATCGCACGCCAGAACTATGCACACCAGGTCACAGTGGGATTTGCTCGATTTATCTTCAATTTTGATGATCGATATTCGACAATGTCAGATGGGGGAATGCTAGGTCCTGGCCACATCGAAAGCACCTTACGACTATATGTTGAACTACTACAGATATGGAGGGACGAAATAAGACGAAAAACCAAAGACGCAGCATCTGATCCTTCAGATCTCAACGGTGCCGACAAACGAGGCATGAAGCTAGACTTGAACAGTATTTGGGCTGAAGTTGAACATGTCGAAGCCCGCGGCTTATTCTTCCTATGTTCACAATCTCGAAGGGTTCGACATTTTGCTATCACCGTGCTTCGACTGATCGTTGAATTTGACACTGCGCTGGGCAAAGGTAACACGGAAGAGAAAGATACGGTTCGTCTCATTGACATACTAGAAAACGATTCGGTCCAGGTGATGAATTTCAAAGACGAACATCTGTCAGTAGCGGAACGAAGTCGACTACAGAGAGGCATGCAAAACAGTAACAATAAAGGGGCTCTTATTGAGTTGTGTACTAGCGACGTTTCATACGATACAACTCTCTGGTTCAAGATTTTCCCCAACTTCATACGAATCGCCTACGATCGGTGCCCTTTTACAGTGACTATTGGCCGAGACTTGGTATGCAACCGCGTCCTACAGATGTACAAGGGTATTGTAGTTTTATCGGAGCCGACTCGTGGCCTCTATTATGGATCTGAGCCTGGGAGTGCACGATATACGGGAAGGACCCCAACGACACAGCCGGATGTGCTTGTGGAGCAGTGGAAATTATACTTGGCTTTCGCCTGCACGACGTTAACTGATACCGGGTCCATCGCAAATGGGGCATCGCAAGGAAGCCAACATACGCGGAAGGTGTCAAAAGCAGCCGACAAAATCGTCTCGGCAAGGACTCTGTTTAAATTTCTAATACCCTTGCTTTTGGCCTCTTCAGCTTCTGTCCGAGAGGCTGTGGTGCTAGCCATGGGTTCGATTAATATCAATATCTACCAAACATTACTCGAAGAACTACAGGGCCATGTTACACAATGCAATAACGAAGCTCGTGCTCGTATACATCAGCGAACCGGCAGCGGGCCACGCCGCAATAATCGAAAAATGGATTTGCTGCGAACGGAACTTACGCATGTATACAAGCTGACTTGCCATTTTCTTAAGGAGCCGGAGGTATATGGGAATGATTGGATTCTCAATAATCTTTGCACTTATGCGAAGGACCTAAAGCGGTTCCTGATGGATGGCGAGGTTCAGATGGACTGGGAGTTCCAGAAATTAAGACGGCACTACTGTGGTCTGATGGAAGGACTGTTTGAGGGTATCAATCGCACAAAAGACCCATCCCGTTGGATGACATTTGAATTCCGAAAATCTTCATTTGCTCTAATGGAGGAATGGTGCGGCTTCTCGCCAAACCAGATGCAAATTCGTCAACGAGAAGACACAATGCGACAGTCTTTGATCGACCAGCAGTCTTTAGGCGAGCGAGGGACCATCACGGCCGCCATGGAAATAGAGAAGAGAAATTTGAAGACAGCCGCTTTGAGTGCCATGGCTACCCTTTGCGCAGGTCCGGTTAGTGTGACGACCGAGAGCGGTGTTAACCTTTACTTCGATATGAGGCGGATGCTGAACTGGGTGGAATCCATTTTCAGCTCCGGAAGCGATCGAGTCAATGTTACTGGGAGAAGAGCTTTGAAAAATCTGGTTGTTTATAATCAAGATCACCCTTACCTTTTGGAGCACTGCATTGCAAGGTGCTACATCACCGAGGTGCCAAAGGTGGTTGAAAGCTACTTCACGGTGATCACTGAGGTACTATTGGAGCATATTGACTACCCGTCGCCATTCTGGAAACTTCTAGGGTTATGTCTGTTTACCCTTGGAAGCGACCAGAGCGACATCCGATCCAAATCCGCGCACGTTCTCAGAGCGTTAGAAGAGAGGCAGCAAGCAGCGCAAAGCTCCAAGATCCGGGATTTCGAGATCAGCATTGCCGACAAGACTAAAGCTGTCTATAAGTTAGCTCAGTTCGAGATTTCCAAACGGCTCGCGAAGCAGCATCCAGAGCTTGCTTTTCATATCTTCTCGGAGGTGACGCTTTATTTCAAGAACCTTCCAGCGGTTGCCCAACGGAATGTCGTCGCCGTCATCTTGCCTTGGATTCAGACAATTGAGCTAAAGGTCGATCCTAATGGCGGGCCTACTGCGCAATCTTACGTACTCCTTGCCAATCTACTCGAGGTTACTATCAAGTCTAGTGCTGCGTTGCACAACGAGGTGCAGGCGCTCTGGCAAGCCTTAGCGACAGGACCGCATCCTGGAAATGTCCGGCTCGTGCTTGATTTTATTATCTCGCTCTGTCTGGAACGGCGAGAGCAAAACTTCGTCGAATATGCTAAGCAAATCGTGGTATTCTTGTCAAGCACCCCTAGCACACCTGGTATCAAGGTGGTCGAGTTTTTGCTGATGCAGATTACTCCGAAAGCCATGGTACCGAACGAGAAAAGAGAGATAGTACCTTCGCCTCCTGATATTAGCCAATTGCAATTGCCATATTGCGCCGATCTGTCGGAGGCCTTGCCTGTTGGTACCAAGCAAGCTGGATTCTCTCTGGGACAACTGTCTTTGATCCTCTTGGTTGACCTGATGGTGTCGCCGGTGCAGCTAAATACCGAAAATCTTATTGTGCTGCTTCAAGTCGTCACGGTGCTTTGGGATCATTACACCCCGCTTGTTCAAGAACAGGCTCGCGAGATGTTGGTTCATCTGATCCATGAACTGGTGGTCTCGAAAATGGACGATGATACCCCTTTTGAAACGAAAAAGTCTGTCGAGGACGTCGTTGATGCGATTCGACGTCATGACCGCACCGTAGTCTGGAGCTACGAAGAAAGCAATGGCAAGGTAGATGGTCGGGATAATAAGGTGCCCCAGAGCATGGAGTATCTAACTGCAGAAGTTGTCAAGACTTTTGAGGTCACATTCCCAGGAATCAAGGAGCAGTGGAGCCGTCTATCGCTGACCTGGGCAACTTCTTGTCCAGTCAGGCACCTGGCATGCCGTTCATTCCAGATCTTCCGTTGCATCCTAACATCTCTCGACCAATTGATGTTGGGCGATATGCTGGCACGATTGTCTAACACTATTGCTGATGAAGACACGGAGATTCAAACTTTCTCCATGGAAATTCTAACTACTTTGAAAACACTTATATCGAAACTGGAACCGGAGAAACTTATGTCTTTCCCGCAACTGTTCTGGACCATGTGCGCGTGCTTAGATACAATCAACGAAGTGGAGTTCCTTGAGGCACTTGAGATGCTTAACGAATTCTTAGAGAAACTTGATTTCCATTCACCAAGTGTTCGGGAAGCTCTTATGGATGGCCAACCACCGAGATGGGAAGGCTCGTTCGAAGGCGTTCAACCCCTTCTCTATAAAGGCCTCAGATCAGCCATTTGTCTACAGCCTACGCTTGACACTCTAGACAAGCTCGTTCAGCTGGGGAGCTGTGAACTTGTTGGAAACGATAATAGGCTTTTCTTCTCTATTCTTGCCAATCTTCCGCGGTTCTTACAAGCCATGGAGCAGGACACTATCGACAAGGGAACACTTGAAACCGCCGAGATACTTTATTCGGTCGCCGAAGCCCAGCAGCTGTCCCCGATTTGTGGTGCTCTAGGAACATTTATGGACCGGCGATATCTTTCAAACAAAGACTTCATGGTACAGATACTTGCGTCACTCCGCGAGTCTTACCTGCCGCAGCATGATTTCAAGATGTTGACAATGCTGTTGAGTTTCCTTACGAATAGTCTGCCTTCAGTGAAGATCATGACGATGCGACTATTGTGCGTCGTGATTCCTGAAATCGAGATGCGTAAACCTGAAATAGCTGGCCATGGCTCCGACTTGATCTCTCCTCTCTTCCGACTTCTGCAAACTGAGTATTGCATGGAAGCGTTAGAGGTTCTTGACAATATTATGACCATGTCCGGTACGCCTATGGATAAGCATTATGTCCGGATGAGCATGACTAGCGCGGCATCCAAAGATAGGAAAGAATACGAGACGACTCAGAGTCTATTCGGGATCCCTGAAGAGTCTGGCTGGTCGATTCCAATTCCAGCGAAGAAGACCGAGACAACGCGAGCTAATATTCACGCTGCGTTCTACATGTGCCAGGCAAACCCGGAGGATGGCGTACCTACGGACCCTACACCGACACCTGAGGTCGAATTCCACGCTGACGATTATCGTTACGGCTACTTCGAGATGCCAGACCGAACGGAAACTATGATGTCCGACGAGGGACAAGGCGAGGGCCAGATGGCTGATTTGGTGACAAAGCTTGACAGCTTAGACGACTTCTTCGATGACATGTCGCAAACTTCACCCAGCGAAGGCCGCTCTTCTAGGACTGTGACAGAGTTTGCCCCGGAAAGTTACGAATCGGGGGCGCGGCTCTACGATGACGTGCTACCTATTCTTCACCAAGCCTCCACCAACACATCATTCCAGAACGGCTTCGTAGATCGCATGCCCATGGCAAAGGAAAGCAAGACCAACATGATGAATCCTGCTGCCTTCAACCTCGCTGTAGCAACTGCAAGACCCGGATTGCACTCACGCTCCGTGACCTCACCCTCGGCGCCAGCATCGTGGAGCCAGCAGCCGCAACTGAGCGAGCTGACGTCGGACGAAGAGTTGACGGAGGACGTGTTCTCGGATGGGGACGATGACAGACCGCCGAACGGGGCGCCCGAAAGCTCCTTTTTCCTGGAGAACATGATCAAGCCCATCGCGCAGTCGACGCGTACACACATGCGCCGACTCACGGGTGGCGGAAGATCCAAGGACGCTGAGAGACAACGCGAACTGTTCCGCGCTCGACAGCAGCAGGTCTCACCCCAGGTTCCCAAGGTGCCGAATTCCTTCCTGCAGCACAAACCTAATGCTTCAAACGGCGATATGCTATGAGGCAACATAAAAACGAGAAACGAAATAAAGAGGAGTTGATGTGAAACGTGCAATGTACAGGGGGATGTGAGCACGTTTATCAATCAAATTAATTAACTACGAGGCGCCGAGAGAGGTACATGATATGGATGGGTTCACATTTGATGACGAGTAATGTAGCGCTCAGCGTAGCGATGGGGATGGGGTGATATCTTTCTACAATGATGCCGAAGGTGGTGTTGATATGTACAAGGAGAAATACGTAAGATATGTATGTATGCCGTCGAAAGCGTTGTATATCCAAACAATAGAAGAATAGAGAAGCTATTCCAAGATACATGGAAACACGAACTATTAATCAACTCATTGCAACTATTCACTTTACTTGAGGTATTCGGTTTAGGCGTGATATGTACCTAGGTACCTATTCAGGGGAAGACATATGTACATTTAGTGATAGGGGGGCTGTCTTAGGTAAGCCACGTGAATAATCCTTAGGATGACGTTTTATGGGCCCAATCTTTGCCAAGAAACACTACAGCTGCGCTAATCCTAATTCGCGTCGCGGGGGAGCGGTCGAAGCTGGCAATTCAAGATATTTTCTTAATTGCTTCTAGTTTCTTTAGATGCGACGCCCTACAATTAACAGAATTTCGGGTGACAATTTCGCGAAGAGCATATTTGAGTACTTTTTCATATCCTATTATACCAATACCCGCATCGCCGGTTCTGATCCCAAGCTCTAAGCTTCCTGGTTGTTTCCGATTGCTCAATCATTCGCCCAGCAATGCCGTAGTTAGGCGCATCTCTTCAGCAACGAGGAAATAATGGCGAAGCGCAAGTCTTTCGGAGACGATGGTAGCCATTCGGGGAAGAAACAAAAGACGGCACACGTTCACGAGGCCCCTACTTCCGAGGATGTATACACTGGAAGACAACTCCACCAGCTGCTGGTATTCGAGCAGGACCTCCGAAAAGCCAGACACGGTATGTTGACTTGGTTCCCAATGAAGCTATTGACTGTCGCAAAATGCTAACACCATTCGTCCAAAGGCCTCCAATCTTTCAAGATTTTGCTTGATAGTATAGTCAATAACGAAGATACGAGTTCCGAGAAGCAGCAGATACTACTCGAGTACCTAGAGTCAGTGAAGCCAAGAGAAAGCGAAGATGAGGTTCCGGTCTATCTCCCAGATATAATGGAAACATGGGGCATGGCTGCACAGCTGAACAACGAGAATGTCATGTCTGCTGTTGCGGTTGTGCTTGCGCTTCTGCTTAAGATTATCTCAGGCAACATGGACTTGGTACCATATGGTCTAGGGATATGTCGAACCCTCCTCCAGAAAAGACAGCAGGAACTCATCGCCAAGAACCTTTCGGCCGACAACGGGAAAGATTTCATAATATCGCCCACATTGCGACTCCTGAGGGAAGCTGTCTCTTTAGACGGCGGTGCCCTCGCAGCTCCAATTTTCAGAGCTAGAACAAATACCTTCAAATCACTTGCCAGGAATATGGGCCTTCGATACCTAGGAGAAGGCGTGGAAGATCCCAAACGACCCTCCGTGAGGACCAATGCGATACGATTCCTCTTAAGCAGTCTTAGGCTGCTGCACTTCGAAGCGAAGCGAGATTTATTATTTCAAAAGGATATCGTTGCCGCTCTTATGAGACATATCAGAAAGGACCCCCCATCGTTAATCTATGACATACTAGATACTTTACGAACATCCGTTATTCTGGACAAAAAACTACAGAAAGAGGTCAAGATCAAAATCTTGAATGCCTACTCACTTATTAGGATAGCAGAACTTTACGGCTACCCTGAGGAACCTGCAGAGACCGACGATGGTTCGGAGGTTCAGCGTCCGTCAGTGGAGGAATCAGCTCATAAGTTCTTACTCGCCGCGTGTACCGATTCCGATGCTGGTGTTCGCCGGTCACAATATGGCTATTACCCAGAAGGGATAGATCCCAATTCTATACCATCAGGAGCCAACGATGATCAACCCGTGGACTTTGGTATCGACAGTATTCCTTGGATAAGCGAATTCGAGAACGATGTACCCGTACGGAATATGTTGCTGGCGGAATTTATTCAATCGTTGCGACCATGGTCTAGCACGAAACAGAACGAACTACTGGTAGCGATCTTTGAGACCTCGCCAGAACTAATCGCTCATTACTTTTGTCACAAGAAAGCATTCACTTTTGATCCCAAACTTTCCGCGACTTGGATTGGATATGCTGCGTTACTCTACAACGTTGTCCAATTGCCAATACCTCCCTTCTTCGGACACGGGAAAAGTTACACAAGAGTTCCACCTCCTACGTCAGTAGTACTTGGAAACGTAATCCCATTACCTATGACACCTAAAGCAATCTCGCGATGCTTCTCTATGAAATCCAAATTAGCGTCCTTTTATGCTATTCGTCTTTTGATCCTAGTGCTGCAAAAGCTGGAACGAGCACTGGAGATGTACCGAGAAGCATCCTCGTCATCTAAATCACTTTGGGAAGAAGCAGCTCGTCGATTGCTCGATGAGTTTTACCAGAGGATACCAGACATCAAGGATGTTATCAAGTGCTACGTTGGTATGGATCCTGATGACCTTCTCCAGAGACAAGCTACAAGTCGCTTGCTATTACTTTACTACGAAGTGATCCCACAAGTAGCCTTGCGGGCCAAATTCGATGTCTCGCCTATGTTATTTTCGACAATAAAGAAGGTCGTAGATGCTAAGGGAAGTGGCGAAGACAGTGTCATGTCCTTGTTAGAGCTCGAGAATCTATGCTCAATAGCGAGATACTCGCCAAATATGCGATGGTTCGCTCGAACTCCTGATATGCCCCATTCCCCATTTACTACCCTTCTAAGACTGTCGGTCGAGAAGGTAACAGGAGTATCAAATCAAAGATTAGGCAACGTCTTACGCTGGGTGGCTAGCGAGCATGAATTGGTGGACAACCCACCAGAATGCCCGGGGTTATATCACTTAATAGCGGCATTAAGAAGCCTCAAAAGCATTGACCCAGCGATATGGACGTTCCTAGACAACTGCGCTGAACGCTGTGCTAGGACGCCAGTCAAGTATCTCGAAATGGTTGAAGAACGGCTTGCGGAGGCTCATGTTCCAGAGGACTCCCACGTATTCACCTGCCCGCTGATGATGACCATTGCAGAGCAAATTCCCTACTTCGTTTCATCATCGCCTAGCAAGTCCACGCTCAAGGCCTTGGTTGCATTTCTTTCCGAATACCTCGGGTATTCGATTGCTGCAGGCATAAGCAGGCCTTTTCTTTATGCCACAAAAGATTTATTTGTTGCAAATTTCGGAGAACAGAAGAAGGCTGCAGCTAAATTGACTATCCCAAGGAATCAAATCCCCGTGTTGGATTTCGAGGAGGATACTCCTGATGACGAGACTGGTGGTACTGGCTTAGCTAGTGAAATCGCCGAGGGAGTGAACGGCGACTCGTCTCACATCAGCCCACAAGAACTGGAACAGAGACTCGCAGCGCCCATTCCTACGGTTAAGGATAACGCATTATCAAGATGGTCATCCAAGACGCCCGAGGAGCTTGTCGAAGAGGGGCACGCGGCTGCATTGATACGCCTGCTTGCTTCCGAGCATTCTAGCATTCGTAAGGAAGCACTTACCAATATTGCCAAAATGGCTGCGAAAATTAAAGAGTCGACATACGAGAACAATGAACAAGTATGGCTCCTCCTCATGGAGCTTACGGAATCGGCGCGAGCTTCTATCACCGACGAGCCCTTGCCTAGCGTAATTGTAGCATTTGCATGCAAAGCTCTGGAGGTTCTTATGAATCCCCTTCACCCCCTCTACGAAAAAGTCAATCTCTTCCTTACCAGCCGCCCCATCTGGTCTTTAGACAGGATCCCTCTGATACAAAGCATCACCCAAGAGGGCCCAACAGAGGACGGAGCTTTTTACTCTGAAGTCAGCTGGCTTCTCGGCTTCCTCCTTGACAGTTTACGAACGCCCGCCGACATCACCTTGTTCCACAAGCGCAAGGTGCCAGAGAGACTGTTTGCTCTGACTTGCAATCCGTTCATGGGTATCAATCTGCGGACGCAGGTCCTCCGGATCGTGTACAGAATGTCGTCCATCGAGGGCGGAAGCGACACACTACTCACACGGTTCGGAGTCTTGAGCTGGCTGCAGGCACAGCGATATGCTGCGACGACTCCTGTCGAGCGTGGCCTGTATTTGGCGCTTATGAAGAGGCTTTGGGAGACTTGTGATCAGGAACGGATCAGGACGTGGAGCATGGACGGTATTGAAGATCTAATCAATTTGTAATTATATATATATATATACATCAAGATGCTGAATTTAAGGGATTGCATCTTAGATCTATTGAAATGGAAATAATTCTGCCTCGCTACCAATGAACTTCTAGGCCTTATTGTCATCACATCCACGGTAAATATTGTCTAAACATGAAGAGCTCCATATAAGTCAACAATTTATACGGTTAAGGTGACCACTTGTTCAATGCAGCCTTACTACTAGAGGCAGGACAAGGCATATGCTTGCTGTGTTAAGCGGATGCCAGCAGAGTTGACGCCTAAGCATCTACGTGTATGCTGTCTAGGACCTAGTAGCTTTGGTACCTTAAGCATGGGTGTTGAACAATGTGTTCCGTTCCCATATAAAAGTGATGACTTTGTAACTTGAAATAATGTTTCTTGTTTTTTGAACTCCATTACATGTACCTAAGTTTTATGTATATAGATAAGTAATGGCATGTAAGCATCGATGGCTTAAAAGGGATGTTTAATAGAGGCCTCTCCTTCCTTTTTTGCTAGGCGATATATAATGTGAGATCTCTCAGCTGTCTCGATTTAGGCATCAAGGGCTCTGAAAACTAGCGGCCCACTTAGCCCCATTGTGGGTGCAAACCCACGCTAAACAGGTGTCTTATTGCTGCTGTTTTGGAACCCACAAAGAGCCTGCCTGCACCTGCGTCTGCGATATGTGGTCATCGGTACGATAAGAAAGTACCTCGCTATGCGAAGGCACGGGCCAGCTCAATATTTCCCACCTTCTGCAGCCTTGGTCAATACCAATACCATTCAAGTATCTCAAGTATTTGGGAACCTTCCAATTATTCAAGCAAAAACACACACATACACACACACAAACTTGGACAAATGATCTTGACATTGGCCTACCCTTTTACCAAAACCTTCTGACTGTTACCACTGCCTAGCAACGATGCAACAGTAAAAATAAATCAAGTCCACCCAAACGCCGCGGTTACATTACCTTTTATTAAGCGCCTCCAGACGACAACCCTCAGTTGACACACGACCGCCACCTCTACGTTAATATCGTTGCCTTCCATCTAACCCAATATCATATCACCAATTTCAGATCGATCGCCTTGTCAATTGATCCTTCCTATTGTCCGACCACAATTATCGCCTCAGGCCGAACTGGCTTTGACGGTCCGTCCATCAAGTCTTTCTTTTGACGATTCAAAAACCCTCTAAGCCCGACCGACGTTGCTAGGAAAACTTCCTACCGCCCTCATTTCTCACTCCACCCCGCACAGGACAGGAATCTACCCCCAAGAAATAACTTCGCGTAACCTCAATAACTACCTACCTCCTTGTACTATTCTTATCGCTGCGTTATCGTCGCGTCTGCCTGAAACTCGAAATTTGTTCATTCGTCTCTACCGACCTATCTATCCACCTTAATTCTTAAACAATAGAGCGCCTACAACACCTTCAGATGCTGCTATGGCATTACGATATACAGCAGATGCGCTGATAGTTCTGCGCGAGTCGCCATTATGTACCAAACCAGGTACACTCCCTCCCGCTGAGGAGTGGATGGGGTATGTAGAAACTGACTTGAAAGAAGCTTGACACTTTTTGTTTGTCATGTGTATTAATCGACTATAGACCGCCACCTGAAACTTTCCGTAATAATCAAGGTAACAAACCTGGAGGAGAGAGAAACAGGAATAATGAAAATCCCTTATCGGACCCGTCCAATCGACGACCAGGTGTAGACAAACATGTGTCGCGAAACAATGGGAGTATGTTCACATGCTACATAGTATTCCATTTAACTCCTGCTGACTTCATTCTAGATTCCGAGGATATTGTCCTTGGCCCTCCACGAATGACATTCTCGTCAGCTACTCTTTCCAAGTCCAATAACAAATCGTTCGATAACGACAAGGCGTTAAAAGACGGGGACAATCGAGACCGTTTCGCTTTCCGTTCTAGAAATGGAGAAGCGGACAGTTCCGATCGATTCCGCGACCGCGAACGAGGGGATCGTGACAATCGAAACAATTTCCGCCGACGCGGCGATGCCGATCAGGATAGTGAGGGATGGAGTACCGTAAAGCCGCGTAAGAGTTTTGGCCATGAAGGTGCTGAACGTTTCCACGGCCGCATGGGCGATCGCAACGAGCGATTTGGAGAGCGTCGGCCACGCGATCCGGAAGACCGCGACAACGGCGACAGACCCCGTCGTCCCTTCGGCGAGTTCAGCAAGGAGAAAGAAGGGGAGGACAGCGAGAAACCTCGACGAAATGGATTGACTAGGAACAGGGCAGATCAGCCGTGGCTAAGAGAAAACGATGCCTCCCAACCTAGAGGGCATCTTGATCGATTGAAAAGCTGGAGGGACAAAGCAGACGATAACCAGGGTGATGTCTACCAAGAGAAGCCGAGGGAGCGCACATATGATCGGAAATGGGATCGAGACCGGGATCATCGTCAAGAACGTGATCCTGAGTGGCTTGACGCACCAGTTCAGGAGCAGGGTCAAGCGCACACCCAAGAGGATTTCAAGAAATTCATGGAGACCATGAAATCAGGCAATAATCCAGCCCCAGCCAAAGCCGAACATACTCCCGCGGAAGCTCCTGCACCATTGGAGAAAGCTGAATTCGAGAAGACAAAGGTTCAAGCAGCGCCGGCTTTTGAGATGATGGGTCCGGACAAGTTTTTTGCTGCTTTCGGCCAGGGTTCGAGTATCGAAACACCTGGTAGTTCTATTGAAGCAACCAAAGAGAATATCGTTCCCGTGGCCAAACCGAAGACAGGATCTCGATTCCAGAAACTCTTTTCGGCCCAGGAAGCTCCACGCCATATCGAACCCCCAACCCCTGCTGCCAGCGCACCACCAAGTGAAGTCAATCCCCTCTTGGCTTTAGCGGGAGCGGGAGTGGGAGTAGGAGCACAACCTCAGAATGCTGTGGCGGAAAAGGTCGCTTTCCAGGCTTTGCTCCAAAAGCTCCAGAAACAGACCCTCCAGGCCACCACACCACCATCTGGCGGGTTTTCTGAACCCCCTCCTAACCATGTGATGGCTTCACCTGGCTCTTATCCACCTTATGTGCAGGACCGTCGCGAAGAGCCACTTATCCGTGGCCCACCGCAAAGCCAGGAGGCTCATACGCCTAGACCACATGTGAACCCGCAGTATGCCGGAGTTCGTTCAGAGCAACAGGTGCTTCAGGATCTTATCGGTCAGCGTCAGCTCAGTCAAAGCCAAGGCCCGGGGCGCTCTGATCAACCTTCGCGGAACAGCAACAGTAATACTGAGTTCCTTATGACTCTGATGCAAAGCGCCCGGCCAGCTCCTGAAAGCCAGCGAAACGAGCAGCTTTCTATGAGAATGCCTCAGCCCTCTAGGCCGGCACAGATTCTTCCAACTCCGGATCGCGAAATTGATTATCCGCACGAGCGTGGTGTTTCGCAGCACCAGGGTGGCCGTCCCACCGCTCTGCCAAGCTTCTTCGACGATGCTCCGTTGCATCATCGAGAGCCAGAGAGCCGGCCTCAACAGCCTACCCAGATTCTTCAACGTCAAATCCCTCCCCCGGGCTTAGACCAAATTCATCCAAACGCTTGGATACAAAACAATGCACAGCAGATGCCACCCCCTGGAAGGCCTATGATTCCCCCTCCGGGTCTGGCTGGTAATCCGCGAAACGGACCGATACCGGGCGGTTTTCCCCCAGGGAACTTTCCCATGGGCGCATTTCCTCCGGAGGCAATAGCAGTTCCTCCCCGTAACATGGGGCCGCCGCCTGGATTCTTCAACGCCCCGCCGCCGCCTGGGTTTATGCCACCAGGAATGCCCTTCCAAGGTCCTGAGAATGTAGGCTTCGGATTTGATCACCGTGGTATGCCTCCACCAGGAAGTTTTCGTCGCAACTAGTTAAGCGACACCGACGTTGATAACGAGAAAGGCAATGACGCTGAGCCGTGTCTGCCATCCTAGCTAAGATATCATGCGATAACCAAGATCTTGTAGCACGGCATACCTACTCATCGGCGATGACCGACCTTTTTTTTAACGTGAGGAGTGGCAACGGAATCCTTAGTGTGTACTGGTATGGTAGTCAGTTGAGGCTGGAGTGAGCAAGCAAGGAGGAAAGATGACAAGGGAAAGGAGAGGAAAGTGGGCGAAGATAGGGGTTTGCAATGAATCGCAGCTGAATTAACCCACTAAGTATTACCTTATCTAGGTATCCTTACCTACCTAACCTTACCTAAAGGACATCAATGTGTTTTTATTTGGGGCAAACGGGACTATACCGTAGCGTTGTAATGCTTGAAATACCCTCCTTGCTTACTTTCCAGCGCAATTAATGTTGCAGAAACAAACTCTTTGGTGTTTACGTTCTTCAGTCTGCTTTGCATTTCTGATTTCACTCGGATTCTGATGGTGACGATGTCGGTGTGACCAGTGGAAAAATTTTTGATAACCCATTTTCGAGGGATCGATATGGCGATACTATGCCCCTATTCGTTCTCTATGTGTCTCTCAATGGTTTGTTTCCCTTTAAACATGATTATCTTTAGTTAGACCAGTTGAATTGTTTCGTCGAATAAACAGACTGAGCTCAAGCTAATTTAATATTCATACACGGAATGTGGCCGAGTGAAGTATTTAGTCACTATAAGGATGAGACTGAAGACTAAATATTTCCACAGGCACTTCTTATCCAACCTTATTTCAGTTATACTACATGTAGGTACTTATTCATGATACCCCAAAGCATGTCAATCGTCATGAGATGATGATGAGAGGATAGAGAGAGTATGGTTGAGATGGAGCATTCTTGTACTAGCTGGTATCGTGATCAATCCAGCTGAGCATATTGCCAAGTGCGTATGATCAGTCTGTTTAAGTTATTAGACTAGCCAGAATGGCGCCATACACGTAGGTGTTCTCGTAAGCCTTGTTCGATCTCCTTGCTGGATGTTGCCCTCTATACAGAATTGCAAGTAGCAACTGAAACGCTCCTCAATGCCAACTCCTCAACGCCATGCTCTAGGTATGCGCATGCTCATCTGTCTGTTATCAACAACCTTCCTTCGCCTCCAATTTCCTTATTCGACATCTGTCTCCAAGCAGGCACTCAGCATATCCATCTCAAGAGAGAGATGACACCCTATTTGATTCTATGAATTGGTTGCCGGTTTTAGATTGATACTTCTTTCATCTGGTATATCCACGTATCGAGAGCAAAATATCTTGATGGGTTAGTATCCTATGGATTCCCCTTCACCCCTCCTTTCATTATCCCTTTTTCATGCCAAAGATGTTGCGTTTCTTTTTCTCCTTCTCCAATTTGTGTGGCTTTCCTCCGCTTGAGCTCGGAGGCGTCATGTCGCTTGCATTGGACGGCCTGGAAGCGTGAAGCGACATGTTGCCCATCGCTTGTGTAGGCGGGGCAGGGGAAGGAGCAGGAGATCCGCCCATCCTTGGACCACCTGGTAGTCCGCCAGGGGGTAGTACCCGTCCGGGAGCTGGTCTTGGAGCACCACCTGGCGGTAGACGTTGTCCTCCTGGAGGGCCCGGCGGGGCTGCCATTGGCGGCGGAGCAGGTCGCTCGAACAAGTGCGCTGGTGCTCTTGGGGGCGGTCTCTCCATGGGAATATCAAGGCGTCTCTTGTCTACGCTCAGATCACCCACCTGTCGCACAAACAGTTGGGGTGTTAGCATATGGCTGGATGCCAGGAATACATCGCGGTTCATAGCCGCGCCGACCTCATAGCACGCACGCGACTCAGAGAATGTCGCTCCGCCCGCCATGAATACAATAATTCGCTGCCTATTATCTACAACACGTCTGCCAGCACCGGCCCAACTAGGCTTCGCCGCTCGCAAAGAGCCCTGTCCGATGAGTGCGTCTTCGTTGGGATTGACTGGTGGTTTGACGTAGGGAAACGCCGTTTGATCTAATTGCCCCCTGCATAGATATTCCAGCATCGTCTTGACTGCAGGGTTGTATCTAGACATATAATTCTCCTCGGCTATAGGCGCTTTCGTATCAATAGGAAATAGGGGTTGGAGGTCTTTACGGACATCCTTGAGGCCGTGCGTTGTGCGACCACCGAGTAATTCCATGTTCGCTATGACTTCGCCATCTTGAGACGGTAAAGCCGCATGCGCCAACAATCTCTTGATATCTTCAGAGATAACTCCATCCCGGTAGAGAAGATACATGATGATGAGACGAAGGCGGTCCGACTGCGTCACAGCATCGTCATCCAGAAGGCGAACAACAGTATCGAGGACGTTTTTCGGTTTCCGGTTATCCTCGTCGAGCCCTGTAGCCATATCTTGTTCGGTTGGGGACATTTCGGCCAGTTTGTGGTGTTGGAAAATGTTCATACACTCCTGGGCCATAGTGAGGTGCAGAGAATAGGCCTCTTTCATCTCCTGGAACTGTGGCAACCCCGCCATCATGTCCTTAATCGCATTCAAGCTGGTGGTGTCTTGATTGGCATTCGTGAAATGTGGATTCTCATCTAAGAATCGTTGGAAGTCACCCATCAACTTATCGATGGTATCCTTCATATGTCTGTGTCGATTTTCCACCCATACCTTATCCTTGTCACCGAGCTCCATGTCCTTTTCTTCGGCGTCCGGGGCTCCTTCATTAACTGTCATGTGGAATGTGGTTTTGTCACCATCTTTGATTGGTAGTAAGTCATGTGCCATCGCTTGATACGTGAATTCGTGTATCAACGGTGCCATCAAATCCATTGACCTATCAGTTACAATGAGGACTCCTTGCGGCCTTGAGGTTGGCGGAGGGAAGTTGGGGTTCCATTGCGCGTATTCGTCTAGTTCCTCAGATACGAACCGAGCAAGGTGGGAAGCTAACACGCTAGCCTCGTGTATAGGACTTTGGGGCCGGTAATAGCGAACTTTGGGATACTCGCCAAGGGTCACACACAAACCGGTAATCTGTCATATTCAAGTTAGCCTGGCATTTGGGAGAGTTGATCCAGTGTAGCTTTTCAAACCTTCTGGGCCAAGTCCTGCATATGCTTTCTTACAAGCCCGTTACAAGCGGGGTGATATAAGATGGGAAAACTCCACGGATCTCTAAATGTTATAAGGTGCGATTCGCGAGGGAAGTAGTCGATCGACAAGGTCTCGAACCCGGCTATCATCTGCTTTGCTAGAGCAGAACCGTCTATCCGTCTCCGAAGTTGGGGATCGAGTACGGTGGTCCATACTAAGAAACATCTTTTATATCGCCGTCGTTCAATATCGGCCATGAGACAATCTACGATATGCGCCTGAGGTGACAGCAGATATATGGCGTCCATAGTCGGGTTCGGCTCTCTTCGGTCTTCTATACGTTCGATATCTGCAACACTCCCTTCAGCCAATGCGCCAGAAGCAGACCGTAATCGGGTAACGTACTCGCGATGTTATGATTGAGAATGTCATCTTCTTTGACGACATTATCGATGATCTTCTTGGAATCATTGTCGATAACTAAGATTTTCCACTACTCGCAGCACCACGTTAGGATGGAAGCTTTGTCTATATAGGAGCTGGTATAACTTACATCGCCAGCGGTTATATTCTTGACAGTGCTTATGATAGCTGTGCGCAACAGAATCCATGATGTTAGCTATGTCGTCAATGAGACTTTGCCGCCCAGAACCATGAACTAAGCCTCGTGGAGGAGTGGCGTTCTTACTGTCGCGTTGCTCTTCTATTACGGATACCCCCATCTTGGCTCTTGGCCTGTAGGCAGTATCCGTCCTTTACAAAAATATTACGACGCTCGCGCGTGTTTATCGTAGTGGAAAGTAGGTAGGTATCGCGTAGTTGACGGGTCGGGTTAAGTAAGAGGTACTGTAGCTATCTACGTCCCTGAAGGTAAGTTCTCGTATACACTAGAAACAGATGCGATGTTGTGTTGCTGGCAATTGCTCGTTCGCTGGCGTTTGTCTTGGGCGTACGTGGCGACAAGCAGCGAACAGATCATGTATTAGTAAAAAAAGGGAATGCAAATTTCTAGCGTCAATAAACACATTAATTACAGCCGACAACGACAACGCGGTGGGAAGATAGAGTTTCAAGGAGATGGGACTGAGAAGAAAGTCTAAACTGCCACAATGTGGTAATGTGTTTCTTGGCCCTTGGCGGGGTTCAGGTTTCAGGGCGCCAATCCGCTAATGCGACCGACTTCAACATGCTGAGAAGGTCCCCCCTAGCCCCCTAAGCTTCCCCACTTCGTCATACATGGACAGCGCAGCTTTGGGTAGACTTTGTACCACATTCGCAAGCTACCAGAGCTTAGTGGTTCGTGAACTCTATGCGCTTCAGTTGACACAGGCTAATTTTCCAAAGTCTATGCTGCGGTGGCACACTGTCAATTGACCAGTCAGCCAGTCAAAGTTAGGGGAAGTTGGTAACAATGAAAACTGATTCCTATGTATCTTTCAACCTCCAACAGTCAAGTTATACACGTCATAAAACAACTAGACCTACTTGATACTATCAATTAAAAAAGGGGTATCTCAAATGACCAGTCGCTTTCCTCAATGCTCTTCATAAAACGTACACACGATAGTTGACGTGGCTATTAAAACACTCGGTGTGTCTCACCCAGTCCCTAGATATTTCTCCACATCCGGGTTCCCATAGAATTGTCGCCGCAACCTTTCGTGTCGCTTCTTGTCCTCCATAGCCATCTTCCGTATCTTTTTGGCATCATAAGTCTTAGGCTTTTCCTTCTTGACCGGTAAATTCTTCGGTATCTCAACACCAATTCCCAGGGTATCGTTCTTTTGCTTTACCTTGATGGGGTATTGCATGCCTTGCTGTTCAACACCTAACCCCTTGCGCGAATCCGGATCCCAGCCTTGCGACTGAAGAACATTCAGGCCCATTCGCGAACGGTCTAGTGCCGAAGGCGGATGTGAGTGACTTAGGCATACTTGATGAGCTATCGAAGCTTCATGAGGTCGCGACCTTGCCTTTTCTTTTTCGTTGGACTCAGAAGTCTCATCCAGTGGTAACTGACAGATTTCACAAATCTGAGGTGTAATGGTGGCGTCTGGATCCCCGGCAGTAGTAGATTGACCAGTCTCTTTTTCCTTGGGCAATACTATACTCAGATACAGGTCAGATACGGACTGGGAAGGTTTCGCAGAGGTGACCTTTTCTGTGGTATTGAGATTGGTAGAAGCAGGAACAAAAACTACTCGTTTTCGTTTCAGTCCTGATCCAAACGGTCTTTTGTTTTGAAGAGGAACATCGTCATGTTCGGAATCGCTCCCATTCCCGGAAGTCATGTTGTGAATTGCCGATTTCTTTGTTTAATGCCTGCTGTTGATCTGGACTACCCCAAGGCCGTATGCTCTCTTTCCTTTAAATGTGCAGCAGTTGGATGACGAAGTTGAAAGTTGAGAAGTTCAAGATGGTATTCGTAGGATGGCTGATGAGCGATGAGGCGAAATGCTAGGTGCAAGGGTCTGTGCACAGGGTGGGTTATGTCTTGGCATTCTAGCCTTGCATTTCCGATCTGTCAACCCCTGACCCTAGGCCTTTAGTGCTAAAAAAAAAAAAAGTTGTCGTCACTACCCCCTGCCTCAGGTATCTCCGTACTGACTGACAAATGGATGTTTCGAACAGCTAAGCTTTTTAGAGAATTCTTGGACTGCTAGAAAGTCAATTCCTTTTCTTCCACGTTTCTCTTACTTCCGCTGTATTATTATGCCTATTCCGTTCCTTTATGAGATCTTTGTAAATGGCCCTCCGGCCTGGGTGCCCGGCTGGGTCCGCGATCCGTGGACACTGCTCCAGGTCGGAGCTGTTGTCATTTTTCTCTTAATTGTGAAGCGATATTCTCAAGGTGCCAGGACCTTGGTAGAACGGAATATGCATGGTCGGGTGGTCATGATAACTGGTGGGACATCGGGTATAGGCGCCGTCGTGACTCGAGAGATGGCCGCACGAGGTGCACAAATCGTGCTTCTCACCCGTCTACCGCCGTCAAATCCCTTCCTCGCAGATTTTATCGGAGAATTACGCGAAGCCACAAATAACCAAATGATCTATGCCGAACAAGTCGACCTCTCGTCCCTGCACAGTATCCGCCAATTTGCTACAAAATGGATCGACAACGCACCTCCGAGACGGTTAGACATGCTTATACTATGCGCCGCAACTCTTACGCCTCCCGGAATGAAGCGTGTCGAGACAGAGGAAGGCATCGAAGAAATGTGGATGGTCAACTATCTCGCCAATTTCCACCTCCTGGGCATCCTCAGTCCGGCCCTCCGAGCTCAACCCTTCGACCGCGACGTACGAGTAATCCTTCCTACATGTTCCTCTTATATCCGATCCCCATCCCTCAAGGATGCATTGGTGAAAAAGGAATGGTCTCCGGCAAAGGCCTATGCTAGAAGCAAGTTGGCATTGATGGTATTCGGCCAAGCGTACCAAAAACATATGGATGCGTACGAAAGGCCGGATAAACTCCCGATGAATTCTCGCGTCGTCTTCGCCGACCCCGGCTATACTCGTACACCCGGAATGAGGCGATGGCTAACCCGCGGTACGCTCTGGGGGCTGGTGGTTTATCTTCTCTCTTATCCGTTTCCCTGGTTGTTCTTGAAGAGCCCGGAAATGGGCGCTCAGTCTATTCTACACGCTGCAATGGACCCAGAGCTAGGTAGGGGACCGGGAGGCAAATTCATCAAGGAATGCATGGCCCTCGATTTTGCAAGGCTGGACATCAAAGACGAAGACGTGGCGAAGAAGCTCTGGGAAGCCAGTGACAAACTCATTGAAAAGACCGAAAAGGAACAAGCTACGTTGAGGGTCTTGGAGAAGAAGCGCCAGGAGACTAAAGAGAAAGAGAAGAAGGAAGCAGATAAGGCCGAGGAGATTGATGCGATGATCGACACGATCAAAAAAGGCAAGGAAGCCGAAAAGAAAACCTCCCGCCGGAAAGGGAAGAAATCCGCATCATAATCCGAGATATTGATATAATTCCTAATATAAAGGGTTTCTTGTTTCAAAAGTTTCCGCAGACAACACTCAGTATACGTATATGCAAGTCTTGATTGAAGCAAAGAGAGGCACCAGAAAGGAGTGTCCCATCGGGTGGTACTGAAATACTACCTAGTATCCCTGATAATGTAGGTAGCCCCCTATTATAAGTGAGCTTCGCAGCTCATAACAGAATTACTTACCTCACTTTATTTTCAAGCTAACAAGCTTTTCGATTTACCAGTTTTCCAGGCTTTTTAGATGCTCCAAATTTCTTGTATTCTCTTTTTATCTGAGTCTTCTGGCAGTTGGTAAGTTGCACGTCTCCGGTCTTAGGATACAAAAAATAGCTGTAGCTCGGAAGACGAACCGTAGCGTCATGTAACCTCCACTAACTAAACCTCCAAATGGAAATTTTACTGAGAGCTGCATGCTAAAACTATGGAGATGCGGGGACGCTTGATAGCTGCTATGTAGATAAATGTAATGCCATCCTTACGATTTGTTGAACGAAGAACTAATCTAAAGGACTTCTAATTTTCGTGTAATTATTATCATCAAGAATTGCTCTCTATTGGTATACACAGCTTGTCCAGGTTCTTCCACTTAAACAACCAGCACGAAGAGTTCATAATGTTGCGGCACTCAATTTCACAGGTCTTCGGCGCAAAACACCCTGCTCTATCCGCACGTGAGAATGACGACATTAGACCTCGGGTTAGTTTTTATCTTTCAATATTATTCATTTATTTCCCTTGCTTTCAAAGGCGTATCCACCATTCATGCTGCTAACCTTCAACTCAAGTTCACTCAGCCCTATGCAACAAACTCATACTCAATTCAGAGACCAGATCGAGTTTCTGGCAGCGCAAACACAAATGTCCCGCATTTAGAACCTTCACTTCAGCCGTCTCAATATCAAAACCCCGCCGCAATGCCGATATCAACGCCTGCCCCAGCCCCGGCATTTCAACCATTACCGCTTCTCGGTCACGCACCACAGACACCATCTACAGTATCACAAGTCACGATAAGAGACACTTCAAATTTGCATCCCGTTTTCTTCACCGCGAGATTACGGAAATCACCATTTATACTAGATGCTGTGGCAATAACCAGCCCGGTGGCGTACGGGTATCAAGAAGTGCACAGGAGAGCCGATGGAACGATTCTCGCGTTGTTATAAGGGCATTGAGGTTGGATAAATGAATGAGGGTCTCTATTGCAAGGGCTGTGTTGGTTAGGAGCTTGGCTCTGTTTCATTTTCATATAAAGTCACCGGTCTCGTGATGACTGGAGTAGAATGGCAACCATCTTTATCCCCATTGATGTAAACATAAAACCGGATACAATCTGAGGTTAGGAGTACAACATTGTATATACATAAGATACAAACAGAATACACTAGGGACTTTGACACCCTGAAAACGACTCCTGTCTCGACTCGGGTATCCATCCACGTCGGCAAAAGGACAATATTACGCATTTTCTTTTGTTTTTGATTTTCTTCTTGCTGTAGCGGTAGCTTTACCCCGTAGCATTCTTGACCGCAATTACGATAGCGACGATGATCAAGACAAGCACCACGACCAGAAGCGCCATCAGCTTGACATTCTTCCACCACATCTGTCTCTTGAGCCCACGGCTGCGCACGCGGAACTCGCGCGCGCTGCCGCCAAGCCGGTCCGTCTTGTCGACAAGCAGGTCGATGCGCTCGCCGCGCTCCAGCAAGCCCTCGATGTTCCGGGTCATGATGCCGCGGACGTCGTCCATCTCGCGCTGGACGTTGGTGATGGCGTCGTCGCGGCCGCCGGTGGTCGTGCCGAAGTCGACCATGAGGCTCCTGAGCTCGGCGTTGAAGCTGCCGGCGCCGTAGTTGGGCATGTCGGCGAAATCCGCCGAGTCCGCGTCGAACTCGTCGAGGAAGCGCTTGCGGATCTCGAACAGGAAGCCGAAGGGCACGCGCCGGCCCAGCGACGACTCGGCGATCACGAGGAACGTCAGCCCCCCCGCCGACGGGTTCCGCGGGTACGCCGACGGCGCCTCGGACATGTAGTGGATGTGGTGGTTGCCGTGCGTGTACGTCAGCTTCTGCGCCGTGTCATGGCTGATCTTGGGCAGGATGAGGGAGGCGAGCGACGAGGTCTGCGACGACGCGGAGGTCGTGCATTCTGACAGGATCGTGGTGTGGTGCGCGATGCACGAGCTGCGCTGCTTGGTTAGTTCATTGATCGGTCCCCCTTTTTTTGAGAGAAAAAACGATGGGTATTATGTTTGAGATGAATCGCAAGACGGACGGATAGACGCACTAGAGAAGTGGAGTTTGAGGTGTTGATGAGGACGCCATTGTAGGTGCTGCACCGAGGCTCCTAACGTAGGTGGAGATGGTTTAGATAGTCGACTGAATAGGAAGCAGTCCGTGTGGGAGTATTTTGCAAGATAGAGTCAATTCGTAGGTTGAGGGTTGATAAAGTTGGCAGCGCTGATGGAAGATCGTGGGATGGAATCCGAAGTGTTGGGTTACATGTAAAGCTTGCCTGCTACTTCGTAGGTAGATCGACGAATGACGATGGGGATTGCACTAACCATTAGACCGACCAATAGAAACGTGCCTTTTATTAGCCCGCGTGTTACGTCTGCATGTACTCCGTGCGTAACACTAGTTAGTGTGAGACGTTGTGCACAGTACACTTTATGCAAGTAATATAACGGATAAACCCTGGAATTACTGATAAGAAATTTCATACCCGTATCGAACAAAAGTTCTATGTAGATAATTAGAGTCGATGATTCGCCTCCAAAACATAAATTTAGCTTTAGAAGTCGTCAACGGCTTTTTTATTAGATGGGAAGGGAATCTATAATAACATGATTCCCGAGTTATTCACATATTTTATGTGCAATGCGCCTCCTTCTCAGGACTCGACTGGCTAATCCAAGCTATTCGGTTCTCACATGCCGAAGACATGCATTTACAACATGTAGCGCTTTGGCCAGGATATCTGTATGGTTTCTATGCTTGGCATATAGTCACTAGAAATAACTTGCTAATGAACGAATAGAGCCCATCACATGTAAATACCTTTGCTCGTTCAAAGTCGAAACAGTATGGCGACCCTAGATCGCATCGCTCAGGCGAGAATACTGTACCGAGCATCCAGAAAGTTCGAGAGAAGCAAGATGCAAACAAGACTTACAATGTATTCCGAAACCTGGTTCTCGGCAAGTATGACTTGATTATGAGCTCGTCACAGAGCTGGGCAGCGAGGAAGGATGAATATAAAGGGTTCGGTGTCAACTCCAAACTCGACTTAGAGCGGGAGGTCAAGTTATTCAGGAAATCGATCGAAAGGGCTTGCGACTTAGCTAGTGAGACACATGCCGTCTCCAAGAGCGAAAACCCGCTCTTCTGGACCTTGCGCAACGCATTTGTCGAGAATGACGCTACCGGACTTGCAACTGAACTGGTGTATGGATTTCAAAATTTCTTGATGCGTTCCAAGTTCCCCAAGAACATCGCCGCCACTCACCAGAAGATCGCCGACTTCCGATTCCCATACGAATGGTTTCCGGCAACCAGAGCTATGCAACGTACAATCCACTTGCACGTCGGTCCAACGAACTCGGGGAAGACCTATAATGCCCTGAAGGCACTTGAAATTGCGAAGTCGGGCATCTATGCAGGCCCGCTTCGGTTATTAGCTCATGAGGTGTATACTCGCTTCTTGGCTAAAGGCAAGAAATGTGCCTTGATTACCGGTGAAGAACAGCGCATCCCCGAGAATGAGGATAATTACTTTCGAAGTTGCACTGTCGAGATGACGCCCCTCAACTTGCCGGTAGATGTTGCGGTCATCGACGAGATCCAAATGATCGGAGACAACGAAAGAGGATGGGCATGGACACAGGCCTTTCTCGGCGTGCAAGCCAAGGAAGTTCACCTCTGCGGAGAGGAACGTACCGTTGAGCTAATACAGTCGTTGTGTGCTACAATTGGCGATGAATGCATTGTTACTCGGTATAACAGACTAAGTCCATTAGAAACCATGAAGGAAAGCTTGCATAGCAGTTATGAGAATCTCGAGAAGGGCGATGCCGTAATCACATTTTCGCGAGTTGGCATCCACGCAATCAAGAAACAGATAGAAGCACAGACAGGACGCCGATGCGCCATAGTGTATGGCTCATTGCCACCTGAAACCCGAGCTCAGCAGGCGGCACTTTTCAACGACCCAGACAATGACTACGACTTCCTCGTTGCCAGCGATGCTATCGGAATGGGCCTCAATCTAGAAATAAAACGGATTATATTCGAGCAGACGCATAAGCGTACAAAGTCTGGTTATCGAGTAATGTCGCCCCCTGAGTTGAAGCAGATTGGGGGGAGGGCTGGTCGCTTCAGAACCGCACGCCAGGCAGCTCAAGCTGGACCTGAGGGTGACTCCAAAGGAGGCCAGACAACCCCAGCGCCCAAGACTGGCCCACCTGGGTTGGTTACGGCTCTGGAAGACGGCGACCTCAGCATTATCCAACAGGCCTTCACGCGCGACTCAGAGCCAATAAGATCAGCCGGCATACAGCCTCCACCATCCGTGATGGAACGGTTTTCAACCTACTTCCCTCCCAACACGCCGTTCAGTTACATCTTATCGCGCTTACGAGACATCGCACGCACTTCTTCAAGATTCCACCTCTGCCACTTGAAAGAAATGTTGTCAATTGCTGACTTGATTCAGCCCTACCCTATGTCTGTTTACGATCGCTGCGTCTTCTTAAATGCGCCAGTCTCGTTGCGAGAGAAATCGGCGGGCCAAGTGGTACAGGCCTTCGCAAAGTGTGTCTCAAACATGGACGGTGGTAATCTTCTCGATATTCCAGAGGTGAACTTGGAGCTTCTAGATATCGATCAAGAACTATTCCGCACCGATCCGGCCGAATACTTGCGGCAACTAGAAGCTCTCCACAAGACCATAACCCTTTATCTCTGGCTGAGTTATCGATATTCTGGTGTCTTCACCAGCCAGAACTTGGCATTTCATGTAAAGGAGCAGGTCGAGACCCGTATCGATGCCCACTTAGGCAAGGTTAGCACCAGTATGGCCAAACGCAGGGCGAGAATGGAAGCTATTCGAAGGAAAGCTTCCGCAGAGAAGCACAATATGGAGGAAATACTTGGTGAAGATGCTTCGGTCGATGGTCCGCGGCACGAATTGACTGGGGACTGGAATGAGGAAGGACACGAAGAACCTATATTCGAGGATTCTGAAGAATTAGGATCAATTACCCGATTGGAGCCAAATGCCGCAAAGACAGGAAGCGGTCGAAAAGCTCACGCGCGTGCGAACCAATAGCGCTGTACACAAATGTGTAGCATGATGTACGATATGGATGGCCACGGATATGACCACATTTAAAGGGAAGTCTCCAAATAGAACGTTCCCATAGGATAGACGGATTAAACCACGTCTAATAAACAACCACTTTCAGGAATCCAGTCAAAGTTAGAAGATAAAATATTTTTTTATCTTGTTTATATAGAGTTTACGCAAACTTCGATCTTTTTATTTTTAGTGAGTTGGAGAGGGGCATTTTCCTTCGTGATTGGAAGCCTCCTCTAAGGTGTTTTCCATCTAAAAGGGGCAAGGCAAGCACTGTGCCAGCAATCAGTCATATTCAATCTTTGGGGAGTGCGAAGAACAGAACTCAAAAGAAGGCTCTTGCTTCTTTCCAAATTCTGTGTGTGGACGATTTATCATGCTCGCATGGCTCGATCATCGAGCCTCAATGCATAGAGAAAAACGACCTCAATGCAAGACTCTCCTATGAAATTGCGCCTCACATGCCTCATCGACCCCCCCTCAACAATGGACCTTTTGTCGCCCTCGCATTTCCAGTTGGTATTCCTTTAATCAGATTAGTTTTTTACGAGCATTTTCATTTTCATTTTATTCCTTTCAATTCCTCACGATGTCTCTCCCCGCGGAAGATAGTCTCGAAGACATCAGCCCGTCCTCGGAATGGCCGCGAAGAGGCACCTCGAGTCGACGGCGGCCTCGAAGCATTTCTGGCGTGGATGGACCAACGAGCAGGCTGCCTTCATCATCAGTTGCCTCCGTCAAAACCACAAATATCGCTTCCCGACGGAGCATGAAGGAAACCTTCATCAGCGCGCCAGTCACCCCGAACACCTATATCGATCCGCCGCGGCCAGCCAAAGAGGGTCACGAATGGGTTTGGTTTCCTGCTGGCTACTGGGCCGAGCGCGAGCTCGTTGAAGCCCCTAGGAAGGTCATGAGACACTTCAAATGGAGGAAGCGATCTGGCAAAAGCAGCTCTAGGAGAGATACGCAAGACGACCCGGAGCATTCGCCGAATTATCTGTGGGATCATTGGTCAAGGACGCCTCTGGCTCTACCCAGCCCCTTTCTCACGGAAGAAGCCCACGTTCAATCATTACAGAGACCACCCCTCGACCGCCAGGGCACGAGCAGTGAGAGTGGCGGATCTACGTTCCCGTTGAATCGCTCGCTGCAGACACCATTGCCTAGCCCCTATCTGACCGAAGAAGCGCACGTTCAGTCGCTACAGAGGTCTCCTCTCAGCTATCAAGATGACGAATACGACACCTCATTACCTCAACTAGTTATGCCTACGCAAAGCTCACCACTCACAGAGACGAGGGGCTCAGACTCAGCCACTCCCACCGCGGCCTCTGCAGAGCCAACAGGCACCTCGTTCACGTCCTTCTTTCACCTATCTCCAGGTTCCGCAGAAGCGAGACACAAAAAGTCCTTCATGTCTAGACTGCTGCCTGAGCATAAGTCGGTAAGTCTAATCAGAGAAATTGAGGTCTTGTTACCATGAGTGATGTGCTAACTCATGCACCCCAAGAAAATGAAGAAGACGCACAGCGACAACGACGCCGCAGCAGCAATGGCCTACGACTACACAACCAACACCATCGAGGGTGCGCGCGTTCGGCTTCTGAGTCACAGCCAGAGTCACTCACCCGTGCCCATCATGAGTCGCGTGGCGTCCCTCTTGCGCGACGAGATCAACAAGAAACCGCGAAGTGCCGGTGCTGGCGGTAGCAGTAGTGGTAATGGTGGCAGTGGTTGGTCGCGATCGCTCAAGCTCTTCGGTAAAAGCCCCTGGCATCGCAAGGCTTCGGCTGGTTCTGAGGCGAGCGCTTCGAGCTCTGTTCGCGATGTGCTGCGTGGCCGGACGCCTGTTGCTAGCCCGGTTTCCGACATTGGTATGTACCCCTTTTACTGTTGACATTCAAAATGGCGGCGATGAGTGGAGGTTGTTATTCATGAATGAAGAAAAGAAAAGAAAAAGGGGGCCGTAGAAGTGGAGCAAGGAGACAACAACGAACGAGGAGTGACTTGCTGACAGATTCGTTACAGAGCCAGTGAACTCGTTTTGCGTCCAATTCCCCGGCGGTGTAAGTCCTGCTCTGAACGTTTACACTCATAACCTAGCAAATACTAAAACGCATACAGGAAGCGAAACGCATCAAGACGCCACCACTACGCGAGATAGGACACCACACAAAGCGACCGCGATCATTCTTCTTCGACATCTCGACGCCGTCCCCTCGGTACAAGAGCGGCAGCATCAGCAGTGGCGAAAGCAGTGAAGGAATCGGAACGCCTTACCGCTCGCCTCCCCCAACGGCTAACATTGTCGTGGAACAAGATAAGACAGACGAGAAGAAGAAGCGGGACTCGGGCAAGGAATGGTGGGACGTACCCGTCGCGGTCCCCCAGTACGAGGCCATGGGTCACAGAACCTTCCAATTCGACATGCCCGAGCATCTGCCCAGCAGTCCCATGTGTCCGGCCAACAAGAAGCACAAGTCCGGCGGAACCGGCGTCTGTGTGTACCACGGTCGGCGGAAGAGGAGTGGGGATTTCGCGAGCGGCGACGAGGTGGATGACGATGACGATTTTGAAGATGTGTGGACATGACGGGCTTCACGCATACCTACCTCCTTCATAGGTACTTACCTACACAAATAATTAAATACTTCCATGGGAATTAACATATCGTTATTCATCACGGATAATGAGAGGTAGATACATAAAAGTCTTGCTGAATCGTATTTCTTGCTACGTTTTTATTTTATTTTATTTTTTACAAGGATAGTGATACACGCCACTCCAAGGAAATCCAACAACAGCACAGCAGCACGCCTCGACACGTCTTTCCAATTCCGTAATTCCAAATACCATAGTGAAGCCGAGCCGTGATGATGTAGTATGCATATTAGGTACGTACGTAAATACGCAATAGCAATAGCATAGGAGATACATATAATATAAACAAAGCATCAGTAGTTGCAGTAGTAGTAGTAATACCTGTCCATCCCATTCCAAGCAAGACCACCGACACCTCTCCTAACTCCGTAGATAGGAAAACATCGTTCCTTCCCATTCCTATACTCCGTACCGGCGGCCACCATTCCGGGGAGACTTGATTCCCGTCAGAGGCCTCGGGCCCTGCCACCTGGAATCGCCCAGGCCGAAATCGAAGGGCGGGTGCCAGCGCGGATAGCCAACGGCGGCGGGGAAGTGCATGTAGGACGACAACGTCGACGACAAATGCGGCGCCTCCTAGTCCTGGGTCTGGATCTTGTTGTCGCCCTTCACGGCCTCGGCGTACGTCGGCGGGGCTGCTGTACCATCGTCGTGGTGACCGGTCGAGGGGCCGGCAGCAGCAGAGGAGGAGGAGGCGTTGTTGTTGTTGTTGGTAGCAGTACTGCCGTAATTCGGCGTCGAGGAGGACTTGGGCTGGGATTGCGGCTGGCGCTCGGGCTGCGGCGGCTGCGACACGAAGACGTAGGTCACGCGGCCGTCGCCCCCCCCGCTGCCGTTCTCCGCGTCCTGCGGTACCGATTCATACTCGTACGACTCGGGGAACTTGGAGATTATGTACCAGGCGTGCAGAAGACCGGGGATCTGTTTGTTTTTGTTTCGGAGGGTTAGTTTGGATATATATATATATATATATATATGAGTTGTTGAGGGGTGATGATGAGAGATGGGGGGGAGGAAGAGAGAAAGAGAGAGAGGACGTACGTAGCCTAGTATGCAGAGGAGGATGTTGATGATGGAGTCGGCGGAGCAGAGGCCCGTTTTGACCCAGACTGTTGGTGGAATCGCATTGTTAGTTATTATTCTTTTCTTCCCCCTTGCGTACGTAGGTATGTATGGATGATTATGTATATATCGTCCATCTGATATTATCGCGATGCATCGTGCGGAGCGTAGATTGCTCGTCAAGTGGTCCACCACAAGGCAGACGAATTAACAGCGGGCGGGGGAGTGAATCAACTGGGGGATGACGTACCGGGTAGAGGAGGGAACAGGATTGCCAGAAGGCCGAGGAATAGATCGGCGGAACACATGTTGAGAGTGTTTTTTTTTTTCGCCTGCTCGAGAAGAGAAAGCGATTGTATGGAAAGTTGAGTCGGATTAGTCGCGAGAACGTATTGTTATAGGAATTTAGGAATGTAGTGAGATGTAGGAAGTTATTCTCGTGTGAGCTGAGGAAGGTGAGTAACTCGGTAGGGTGAGACAGTATGGGCCATTACTTCATACCTTCTCTGTTAGGTGTAGCGTACCTGTAAAAGGTCTGGGGCGGCCTAGGCAGCTAAATTGATGCGCTAGGGTGAACTTTCCGGGGTACTGCATCGCATAAATGTATTTATTAACACTGTACAATCCACTTGAGTCCCATTAGGTCATCAGTCATCGTCCCCCCTATTCATTATTCTCATTGAGGTACATACGTAGTGAGGGCATATCCACCATTATCATACTTAAAGTTACTATGTACACGTAAATTTCCGTCGCGGTGTTTGCTTTGGGGCTCCTCAACTGCTTCTATTTCTGGAAAGTGTGAGTGAAAGCTTTTACGTCACGTATAAACTAGACTTCGCTTTTTCTGCTGACTGTGTAGGACATTTCATATATTCCTCTCGGCTACAGGATACGAACTGCTTATGTAGATATAATATAGGCATATCATCAATTTCGCCTATTACCAAGCTTATCCACAAATTCTACTAGACACTCGAAGGTAGAATCCTTAGATCAACTATCTTCATATTCCCGACCCTATACATCTTAGACATACTAAGCTCTCTTACTGGCAAGTATCATCACGACTGGGGTCCTGATCTTGACCTTATTCCCTTCTAAGGCAGCCTCCAGCTCATCCCAAACGTCTTGCATTTCAGACTCAGGGGTTCGCGGCACCCAGGTAGCAAGATAAGACTTGAACCACTCGATCCCTTCCATACCACACCAACCCTCGTCTTCCTCCACCCAGATCCTCTCTTCCGTGTGATTTACTTTACTCTCGCTTACTTTGCCGCTTAGCGCGAAAACACCGACGTCCCCCTGAGTATTGATGTACACCCTCTTGACATTCTCCCACTCCTCTTCAGGGAACCCAACACTCTCTAGTCCGGTATCGATTACGGTGAAAGCGTTAGTGTACACGTCGCCCTGGCCCAAGGATTTCTCTGCTTGTGCTGTGTAAACGGCTCTCCAAGCTTCCCGAACTCGCTCGCTCCCGTCTACCATCGGACGAGTGTAATACGTGATCGCGAGCGTCCCGCCGACCTTCAGCTCCCTGGCGAACTCCCTGATTGACTTGTCCGGGGTAGTCCAGTGGATGCACTCGCATGCGGTAAGGAGGTCCACGGTTCCCGACTCCACGGAACTCTCCTCCGCAAGCTCTTGCAAGAACCTGAACTGAGATTCTGGCAATGACGCTTCCTGGACAAGGAGCTTTCGAGCGAGCGTGACATAGCCGTCGTTAGGGTCTGATACGATGACGTTGGCGAAGCGAATCGCAAGGGCTGCTGAGACGATCCCGCAGCCCGCGCCGATATCATGGGCTACGGACCAGGTTGCTCCCGACTTCCGGCCGTGGTAGTCGTAGATACGTTCAAAGAATGAAGCCGGGTATATGGGACGATACGCAAGGTATTCGGACCAATCGACGCCTTGCTTAGTGGAGAAACCCAACTCTTGCTGTCGCGCATTCCTTTCTAACTGTGGAGAGGTAGCCATGATGAAGGTATTTTCTTTGAAGTAAAGGGCTAGATGGAGAGATGCTCAGATGATATTGAGTAAAACTTTACAGATGAAGTTGCATAGGGAGGGCATTGGCATGAATATATCATAATTGGCCATCCGAGTATACCCGCTACCATATCCATACCTCTTACTGATGGGTTTTCCGTGCCCATCTGTCGCTTGAACTCATGTAAGTAATCACCCATGGCTTGCAGATTTACCGGGGATGGCATTTCGTTATCAAGGCTTATTCAGTGATTAGACTTCATATGATAGCCATAATTATTGATGGGGGAATAGTAAGACTTCGGTGTTCCTTGAGTTGCATAGGAGCAACGTATACTTGCGGAAGCTCCGAGATTGGTCCAGTGCGTGGCTCTCAAAAACGATTTATCAGGGGCCGGATGTCAATCCTTCCGCAGAAGCTAGATATCACTCCAATGATTTCCTGTTTGCTGCAAGACAATGTTGCAGTATCGGAAATGCGACATACTAGCAGCTGCATGGAAACATGAAAATGCAAGTCTACCCACACTTTTACTATAACTAGGTGATTATTATATTCTTATCCATAGTTAAAACTCGCTTCTATAATGGGATGCCAGTTATGCCCGTAACCCTAGGGTTGTATTGGGGTAACCTCCTAACCCTAACCCCAACTTCAATCGGCACTTTGCTTCCTCTCCCCTTTACCTAGTTTGCGCGTTTCCAAAGCCACTCTTCAAAGTCTGCTTCATCCAGGGAAGTTGGGGGAAATTTGTCGGAGTCTTCCCAATCAGTCGAATAGGAGGCAAAGAGACTGTGCGAGGTAGGATCTTCCATCAACGCTTTCGTGTGCTCAGCAAAGAGACTATCCTCTCCTTCAAAGACCAGTCTAGCTCTGTGAGCCCTCTCCGCGAATGCACATGCACGAGCTTGATCGCCATGTCCGCTGCATATCTTGAATGCATCGAGGTAAACGCGAGTCGTATAGAGCACCGCCCCTTCGAGGTATTCTCCCTCGAGGCACTTAATGAGGAACCGATGGTCGGATAGAGCAGCGCTTGCATCTTCGCTCGCTCGGTATATGCCACCCATGGCGTTGTACAGACGCTCGATCTCGAAGTGCCGAGAATCGCTTAGTTCAAGATCGTCAGGAGGCAATGAGCAGAGCTCACAATTGCAATGGAAGCCATATTCCCTATACAATCGCTCTTGCCGGACTATAGATGGACCACCGGTACTGAAATCGATAGTAATCTCATCGCCCTCTTTGATGGGCCGAACCGCGTATGCAGCTCCCATCTCATCATCTATGTTCCAGCTGGGATGGACGTTTGGGACACAACTGTGATTGATTCGAGAGATTGTTGGATAGGCTGCGCCGATTCTCGAACCCTGTCCTATTCCCAGACAGTTGGTCCTAGCTATCCCAGAGAATGGGTATCTTCCGGGAAAATTGTTGTGTAGAGAAAGATACTGCCGCTGTCGTTCCTTAGGCAGATCTTTGAGCATTGCCGCTATGATCTTTTCTGGTACTTCTGATGTCGAACTATCAATCATAATCAAGGGTTTCTCATATAAAACACACGTGCCGATAGCAATATCTCTCTGGGCAATGACGCCTTTGCCTTTTCCTGGTACGTCTTGGACCTGGATGAGGGTCTGTTGCTCGTTTGAAGCAACCTCATGAGATGATTCGGCCATGATCCCGGGCCCGAGGTATTCCTAGCGGTAGGTATGCGTGTCGAAGAGTGTAAAGCCAGCAACAGGCTAGAAATTCTTGACAATTAGATATGATTGATACATTTGTAGCGATAAGTAGGTAAGAGATAGATAAATTAGGCACTTTGACTGGGGTCATAACGAGATGCAAAATTTTATATGCGCGTCTCTAGGCAGCTATCTCTACCGTTGTCCTAGCAGCTGCAACTTGCCGTCTGTTGTGTAACGCGGTTTAATTACACAGTTTTGGATTTCACCTCTACGAAGCATATACTAACATGAAAGCGAAGGCTCTTTTCTTGTATGCTGGTATATAAAGTAAAACGTTGGCCATTTATTTTTAGGGCATCTAAAAAAGTACCTACGGGTCTAGTAAGATATATGCCCATTTACATAGTTGATTAGCTCGCAGGCACTTTGAACAAGACTAACATTTACGTTAACCCTAACCCTAACCCGAGTACTACGATTAGCTGATATTAGGAGGTGGCAGTTAACGCCATGGTTGATACAATACCCCTCATTTTATGCTAATATTTAGGTTGGAAAGCTTCATGAACGATAATTATGAACCAATATCATCAAACTTTTCCTATGTAATATTCAAGATAGGGGATCTTATAGGAAGAACTCCCCAAGAAGAACTCCCCAAAATCTAACATGCGCAAATCGATGTCTAGCTCTCTGAGCGAGGAAACCACAATATCCCTACATAAATACTACCTAGTTTTTTTATTGTACTACACGCCAATACTAGCACCACTCTACAACTAACGAATTGGCGTTTCATAGGTTCCTACCTACCTAGGTGATAGGTAAACCGCACACATTGAAGCTTACCTTATAAACGGCCTATACTGACGACTTGGACGGTTACATAGGTAGATAAATAATAACTGGCGCTAGAGAATAGTTGCGGCTTAACTCAATTTCATTTGTGCTGTTTATGTCTCCAGCAACCCCTTTTTGTCCATGCTGAGAGACAATAACCCATAGTTGGCTACCACTTCCTTTACTTCGTCTGAGCATTTTTTATATCGCTAAACCGCTTAAGCTTCTCCAGGCCTGCCTCCAGGCGCCGCAAAGCCTTCTTCGCGTCATGGACCTTTCGCGCCTCGGGGATATTTCCTTGGGCACTTTCGAGGTTGTTCCAATGCTGGGCGACCCAGTCGAGGATTTTGTTAAAGTATTCTTGTGTATCGGGCTTTAGGGCTCCTCCTTCATCGATGAACTTTCCCTTGTACCAGCCCTCGATCTTCGATATCTCCACCATTATTTTGTCGATATCCTGGGCGGTCTTAATCTCAACGAATTTTATGCTCGTTGACGACATCTCTGAATCCTTATCAGAATGTACTTTACTTAGTTTGCTCAAAAGGATAGGCTCTCGTTTGCCTCGGTCGGTGCTGTTGCTGTAGTCGAAAAACACTAGGGAAGGAAAAGGAGAACTCAACTTTTAGGGTTCCATTAAGTATCAAAATTTTAGAAGATTACAGGTTATTCCACGTCACACATAAGTCTTGATCCCCGAGTTTTCATTATTACAAGAATAATGACTCCGAAGTCAATACCTGTTATCAATGGACAGTGTCTCGGAGATTAATACCACACACATTACGACTAGGTGGTTTAGCATATACAAGTATTTATGCCTCACCTCTGATCAGAGAAACTATTCATAGGGTTCCGTTGGATTTTCTCCAAGGGATTACCGTCTCGCTCCAACTCATTATGATTTACTCTCCCCTCCTAATTTCTACCAGCTCGCTCCATGGTGTTTTACCCACCTAGTCACTATGCTTTCCTCCAGTCACGCCATGTGATCTAGGTGAAAATCCTTCATTACGTTAGATACATGCCTACCTACCTAGGCAAAAGGTGGTAGACTTTTCTATCTGGCTGTTAGATTGACGATGGTCCACGTGTAGCAATGCGCATGAAGTCCTCATTGCCTGGCCAAAACTTCTTACATCAGGTTAGGTTAGAGACCTAGGTAACCACCATTTGACTGAAGAACAATGTATTCTAGTTAAGGTGCCTTGTGGGTACGGTAAAGGGCCTTTCAATTGCAATGCTGCTTTGGTTAGATTGTTCTTGAGCGAGTAGAGGAGAAAGAAGCGTTCTCAACTTCTTGGGCTACCTGGTTAGTCTTCATGCCATGTATGGAAACAATGCGATTGTTTGCACCAACACAGTCTTTCATTGTATTTCTTTTGTTCAGAAAGGATAGTAGTGGTCTTCCATCAAAGTGTTTTATATAAGAGGTACCTGGCCTACAAGTTTCAAGATATTTTTTCTCTCCTCGTCAACCCAATTTACTACAACATAAACACCAACACTTTTTAATACAAACAAACTGAATTCCGTCTTTTTTTGCATCTCTAGAGAAGCAACCCCAAATTTCACTAGCACTCTAAAGCAAGGTCGCCATGGCTACTCAAGTACCAACTCGGCACCAGGTCGAGAGAGAGCTCAAGAGGGCGGATCGAGAGATAATGCGCGTCATTAAATGGCAGCAAGTAGAGCAGAACAACATTCATAGGAGAACGCTGGGCCGTGATGGGCCTATTTCTAGCGAAGTATGGAGCACGCAAGAGGTGTTGCGACGACATGAGACTACTCTCCGGATATTACGAGCAAGCGGTATCATTGAAACGGATCCTGACCTGTGTATAGAGATTGCTGACATGGTAGAAAAGCTCAAACAGCAAAGGGGTGTCATTCAAAGATTATTTGAGTGTGGTCTTCCTGATCGAGGGGAGGATGGTGCACTGCAAAACCCTGAGTACCGTGCTCAGCCGGTGGAGGATGAGTACCAAACGACGCAGGATGGGACATCCATCCCCGAGCCTGGATCTCAAGAGGCTGCTGGCACTGCTTCTGGACCTGCTGTCCCGGCTGCACCTGTAGCTTCTACCACCCAAGCTTCTACCGCCAACTCTTCAAAACCTGTTGTCCCTACCACGACTGCGCCTTCAGCTCCTGAAGCCCAGGTCATCTCGAATACAGCTACTGGCACTGTCCCTGCGTCTGGACCATCTGCTCCGGCTGTCACGCCAGCCCCTGTAGCCCCTGCTGCCCCTGCTTCCCCTTTAGATGGTACCCAAGCCAAGCCTCGGACTCCTTGGACCCAGACTTTCCCTGGTTTGGCTCCTGGTGCTGTTCCTGGTCAACGCCCCGTTGCCATTACTGATGAGTCGAAAGCTGAATTAGATGCCTTGTATCGTCAATATCCTACCGGGGTTAGAGTTACAAGAGATCGTGCTACAGGTAACTTAATCTACAGTGCTCCGCGGGGGGGACCAACTGTTGTCGTTAAGAACCCGAACAGAGTTGAGGCCCCAGCCGTGCCTTCCGTCCCTACAACCCAAGCCCCTGTGGCGAACGCTTCTGGTATTACTCCTTCCTTGGCCCCTGCTGTCGCTTCAAATACTTCCCCGGCCGCGCCTTCAGGGCCCGGGTTGAAGGAGCGCCCCTCGACGACAGCTTCTGGTGCCGCTACTACTGTTCAGACTGCTAAAGACGACACGTTCTATGGCCCCCGAAGTCCTGCTCGCGGGAAAGATTTTGCTGAGACACTGCGCAACTTATATGGTCTTAACAATCCAAAAACGACTACGGCCCCGGCTGAACCTTTAACGTCCACGACACAAATCCCTTCCACTGCTGGTGGTACTGGTGTTACTGGTGTTACTGGTGTTACTGGTGGTAGTGTCGGTGGTACTGGTGGTGTCGGTGGTACCGCTCGTGTACAGTCCCAAGCTGAAAAAGATGAGTTATGGAACAAGTATGGTTATAAGCTGCTTGTCGAAAAGGATCCTGCCACTGGTACATGGGTCCACAAGGCTCCGTCAGAGGGGGGCAAGGATGGTAATGCAGTCTCAACCGCACCTTCAGCCGCCACGGCCCAAACCCCAGCCGGACCTTCAGCTCCCGCGACGCAGCTACCCCCAGCAACAGTCTCTGGAAGTACCATTCCCGCCACAGCCGGTGCTGGTGCTTCAAGTATTTTTGGCCCCGCAGCCCTGGGTAAAAACATCTTCGCGGCAAGTTCGAACCAACGTTCTGGTGCCATTCCTGGTTCAGTGCCCACGACCACAGGCCTGGCCGCATCTTCACTTTTCGCAACACAGCCCCCCGGTACAACTCGGCCTACCAACAAGACTGTCAAGAAGACTGCTAAGAAGACTGCCAAGGAGACTACCAAGAAGACTACCAAGAAGCCTACCAAGAAGCCCGTGGAGCCAGCAGGTAAACCCAACCAGAACGTTGGCATTTCCAAAACCAGGCCTACCGAGGGACCTCGGGTACGCACACGCCCTAGTAGCAGAACTAAGGATGGTTCCGCCGCTACTCAGCGGGGCAACAAGTCCGCCTCCCATGCTACTACCGCACCCGCCACCACTGCCGCTGCCGCTGCCACTACTGCTCCCGCTACTACCGCCGATGCCACCACCGGTGTTACTACTACTGCTCCTACTACCACCAGCGCTGCTACTACTGCTCCTGCTACCACCGCTGGTACTACCGCCGCTGGTACTACTGCACCCGCCACTACCACCGCTGTTACCGCGCCCGAGAGTACTGCGCCCAATACTCGTCCGGGTTCTCGGCGCCCGACTTCTGCTGACATTGAGCCTTCCGAAGCTACTGGAGTCACTAGGGCTGCTAGAGCTGCTAGAGCCACTGGACCTGCATATGTGGTTACTGGGCCTATCAGGGGTCAACAGCCGGAGAACCGGTACGGAGGTGGAGATGGATATTTCAGATCCGGCCGAAGCTACGGCGAGCGACACCCGCGACGAAAGCACAGGCTTTACCCGTACTAAGTAGCCTGCCTACCTACCTACCCACATAGGTAATCGACGATAGGAAAGGGCAAAAGAACATGACATACCGTTCTATTCCGAAACCCTAGCTATCAGCGAAGTAGAATTCACTCCGAATTCTTCGTCATGCTTACCACGCTTAGTTACCTACTAATTTGTTTTTAATAACTGATCTCAGAGACGAGAGTATCGTGTAGCGTAACTTGTTGATGCGGGCATCAGCTTTCTCCTTCGGTATGTTCCCTTGGCGTTCGCTCTTGTTTCCTTGTTTTCGTAGTACATAGTTTTCTTTTTCAAGAAAAAAATGGGAGTACTAAATAAAATATATGTTTTTGCTATTAGATCCTTTCCTCCGACTGTGAAAATAGTTATAGAGAGCAAATGCCCTAGATATTCTTTTGGGGGCCTTGGTCACCGAGGACTAGGTAAGAGTATAAATAGGTAGGTACCTCATTGATCCATCTAGTGGCTCGACTTGGTCTGTAGGTATAGTCGAAGTTACAGTAGATACACAGGCATTGCGATAAAAGGTGAATTTTGATAATTGAGGCATGTTAGTAAGTAAAAATCGGATTGGCTTATTAATGATTCTTCTTGGCTATTTTGGTGTTACCTAATCGCCACAGATCGTGCCAGTATGCCAATAGTTTCAATGGCGAGTTTGCAATTTGACAAGAAGAAATTATCGGGTTGTTGATGATGAAAAAATAAAAAGTATAGAAATAATAATTAAATATCGAATTCAAAGTTTATGGGCAAACAAAAATGGGCTCAACCGGGATTTGAACCCGGGACCACTCACATAATCTCTTAAAGAGACTGGATCTTTATAACCCGAAGCGAGTATCCTACCACTAGACCATTGAGCCTCAAAGGTATTGAACCTTTCTGGAATGTCCAGAATGCATTTTTCTCTCTCTATATTCCTAGCTAATTAGCCAGGTAATCCATGTCTTCTAACCCTGGCTGCCCGGGTTGCTTCCAGCCCCACTTGCGAAATTTGGGTAGGTTCAACCCTTAAAATCAAATGGAAAATGGGAAATCATCCTCTTCCAGGTTAAAGTCATATGTCGAAAAGGTAGGTGCTAGGCCCTCGTCCTAGAATTTTGTCCGACGCAATTCTATTTTAGTGTGAATCATTTTCATCAACTTAACCTAAACCCATTCAACCTTTTTTTCTTCTTCTGTAGTTCGATGATAATAGTCATCTTGTGGTTGTCGAGTTGAACTGCGCATGGGAGCTTGAGTCTTCATACATGTACGCATATAAACTTGCTGATCTATAACTGGTCCTAGCAGGGTCCCCCGGTCCTAATTTTCCTATCGCGATCCGACCCTCCAACAACATTTGACGACGAGCTTCGGACAATCATGCTTTGCTTACTCGACTTCACTTGAAGCAAGACATGTTCTTCTCGGGCTTTCTAAGTGCCCCGTCCGGCCGGAGGGGCTCCTTCAAGTCCAACAAGTCCCGATCGTCCAGACATTCCCCTGAAGTCTCGCCATCGCGGGCGCGGAATCATGATTCTATCGCCTCTCCTGAGTATCTCGCAGACGAATCCCAACTCCAGCCCGTCTTCCCGTCCCCCGAAGATGTGCTCGAACTCAACAACAACCTCGAAATGCTCGCCGCCCTATTCCCCGACGTGCAGATAGAGGTATTCAGGGAGATGCTTACGTCTTTTTCAGAAGAGTCGCGATTATTCATCATCACGGACAAGTTACTCAAAAATCCCGGCTTATACGTAAAGGGGCGGCGTAGAGCTGGAGAAAATACTAGTTCCGACTCGATCACTCTAGTCCCGCGGACCGATGCGTTCAGGACTTCGGAATACAAGGATGCGGTGCGAGCCTTAGCGATGCAGGAATTCAAGGGCCTATCCAAATCCTCCATCGAGGCCGTCTTGTCCGAGTCCAACTTCTCCTACCTTGATGCCCGACCGACCCTTGTAGACCTATCTTCCAAGTCGTGGAAGTTTACCATCTCTTCCTTGCTCTTTCGCCGCAAACCGGTCACATCTACTGAGGCGGAGACACATCCCCTTATAATATGGAGGGCTTCCGACGACGGCTCGATGGTACCAACTGTGAAGGCAACAGGCAGTGCCGAATTGGATAAAGAGCTATTCGACGAGTTGATTATGCCATTAAAACAACGCGAGAAGCATACGAGGGAGGAAAGCGACAGAGCCTTGGCCGTCTCTCTCCTCACTGAGGAGGCAGAAGCTTATGAGGCAACGTACGAGTGTACTTGCTGCTATTCCGATGTCATATTTGAGGAACTCACTACATGCGGCGCCGACGCTCATCCAGTCTGCTTTCGCTGCGTGCGACACTCCATCAGCGAGGCGGTCTTCGGACAGGGTTGGCAGCGTACGATCGAGAAAGAAACAGGTGCTCTTCGGTGCCCCGCCGTGGCATCTTCGGAGTGCGAGGGCTGCATTTCATCCGAACACATCCGTCGAGCTATGCGTGATGAAAAGAACGGGGACGAAGTCTTACGAACACTCGACCAACGTCTAGTAGAACACGACCTCTTGTCGAGCGGTCTGCCCCTTATTCGTTGTCCGTTCTGCAGTTACGCCGAAGTCGACGACCTATACGTACCAGCTAACTCTCCCAGGCCTAAGCTTCGTACCAGCAATCTCCCGAATCTTATCATCCTTTTTATCTGCCTAGTCTTGTCGCCGTTGTACATCCCCGTTCTTATTCTAGCTTTAGTTTACCTGGTGCTCTGCTTGAACCAGTCATTTAGGGACTACGTGTTCTCGCACCTACGAGGGGCTTTAAACCGATACCAGCGTCGTCGTCGTGGATTGAAATTTATCTGTCAGAACCCCGCTTGTCTGCGGTCGTCTTGCATGTCGTGCTCAAAAGCATGGGTGGACATACATATCTGTCACGAGTCCTCTCTTGTTGCTCTACGCACGCAAGTAGAGCAAGCAATGTCGATGGCAATCAAACGCGTCTGCCCGCGGTGCAACATGTCATTTGTTAAGCTGACCGGATGCAACAAACTGACCTGTCCCTGCGGGTACAAAATGTGCTACGTCTGTCGTAAGGATATCGGTACACCGACCGAAGGCTACCAGCATTTTTGCCAACACTTTAGACCCGAGGGCGACGGGCGACAATGTAAAGAGTGCAACAAATGTAATTTATGGGAGGCGGAGGACACGGAAGAAGTCCTCCGGAAGGCCAAGGTGGAGGCAGAAAAGATGTGGAGAGCATCCGAGAAACGCGAGCTTTCCGACGCGGAGAGAGCGTACCTTGAAGACGGTGCTGGTCCGTTTACTCGAGACAAGGGGACAGACAGATACCTGGCACGGCTACTTCCAGGAGGCAAGTTCCCAAGCATCGAGGAGCTCTGTGATTCTATTATAGAAACTTTATTTGTATGACAGCAATGGAAGAAGGGACGGTAAAAAGGCATGGAGTTCATGGACTATGAGATTGATTTTTTATTTTTTTTGAAAGATGGAGCAGCATTCATCGGTACTAGCTGAGTTGCATTTTAGAGCCAAACCCCGTCAGAAGCGAGCATAGCATGGCATTGCATTGGGAGTTGGCGTACATAAAATACGGGAGCGGTATAATACGGAAGGGGGTAGAGGGAACGGAATAGTATCACTTACACCTTTCAGATTTCATTATAGTAATATGCACCGTCGCGTCCTAGGCCCTGGCCTCTGGTAATATAGGTGTAAGCGCTCCTTTAGACGTAAATTTAGGTAGATGAAAAAAAAAAAAAAAAAAAAAAAAAAAAAGTAGATGCTGTGAGCAAAACAGCCAAACACAAACATGAAGCTCGGCCTTATATCAAATGTGCCGCCTGGGTTCTATTCCTAGGTGCCTATGCTCCTTCTGTTTCTCTCCCCTGCTAGATATTTAGAGATGAATATTAATTCCGGTTTTCTTTGTCCATAGTCTAGGTGGCCTAGGAAATTCAAGACAACCGATGCTACTACCACCCTGGAAGAAATTCAAGGAAGCGTACAAATGACACATGCGTTCTAACAAAGACAACAAATAACGGACACGACGTACCTAGGTATTCAGAGCAACGCATACAGAACTAGATATGTTTAGATTCATCCATGACTACCTAGGTAGATAAAAGGTATATACCATATCTCAAACTACATACCTAAATCCCTTAACTAGAGAAATAAAAAATAGATGCCAAACTTATTTGTACTCCCAGTAAAAACATTTAAAAAAAAAAGATCTTTCATGCTAATAAATGCTTCCATTCTCCACGTGTCATCCTACACAGTTCATTGATCCATTACACATCTCAGCCTCCAAAAAAAAAAAGGCACATACATAATATGTACATGCACCTTGATACTTACAACTTCCCACCCTGGCCCGCACCGCCGACCAGCTCGGCCGCGGCGCCCGAGATGGCCAGCTTGCCCGTCTCCTTGACCTTGGTCTGGAAGACGACCTTGGCGGGGCCCTCCTTCCACATCTCCGTGACGAGCGTCTGCCCGGGAACCACGGTGCCGGCGAAGCGGACCTTGATGTTCTTGAAGGGCCCGAACTTCTCGTACACGGCCTTGCCCGCGACGCCCATGAAGCAGAGCCCGTGCAGGATCGGCACCTTGAACCCGCCCATCTTGGCGAAGCCGGGGTCGATGTGCAGGGGGCTGGAGTAGAGTTGATGATGGTTAGCGCTCTGGAACAAATAGGTACCTAGGTAGATAGTAGATAGATGGGAGGAGGGTGGCAAACTCACTTGTAATCACCGCTGAGTCGGTACACAGCAGCCTGCTCCTCCGTCGTCGCACTCTCGACGACGATATCAGGGTGTCTTCTAGGTGGCTTGTTAGCCGCCGTCGCGGCGCCTCGATCCGCCGGCTTCTTCTGGCCGCCGAAGCCGCCGCATCCTCTCAGGAACACGGTGGCCTCGTTGTAGAAGAGTTCCTCGCCCGTCTCGGCGTTGACGGTCGTCACGCCGCTCTTCAGCACCGCCGCGTTGCCCTTGTCCACGACCTCGATCAGCTTGGCGTAGTTCTTGGTCTTGGCCGCCGTCGGGATCGGGTACTTCTTCACCTCGAGATACTGCTCGCCGTGGAGCAGCATCATGGGAGAGAAGTTGGGCACCACGTCGTCGAAGCTGAACGGCATGTTGGCGTCGAATTGGGGGATCACGCCGAACGTCGGGAGGACTTGGAAGTCTTCGTGACCCTCGAACACGTACGCCAGTTCGGTCCGCTTAGCGCCGATGCCCAGGTTGTAAAGCGTGCTATCACGCTCTGAGTACGTAAACTCGGTGGATGGGGCCTCTGAAGATATAGCTTTCTGTTGGGCTTCGAGGTACTGGTTGCCTTTGCCTTGGGAGGGACTTTGGGGGCTCTGGGGACTCTGGGCAAGAATGATATGTTAACAATAAATATTTCATTTAAGCACTAGACTACAAGCTATATATACATCGCATATTCCAAACACAGAGCATCAAGGAAAAAGAAAAGACCGTCATACCTTAGATGCCCCTCGCTTGTTCTCCATGTTGGCCAACATCTTCTCCACTGAGTCCTGGGCCTTTTCAGGGTTGTCGGCTCGGCCGTCCTCGAAATCGACGATCTTGGCCCAGTTCTTGGCAACTTCTTCGGGGAGCAGCTTGACGTCGACAGGGAAGCCAACGCCTCCGGTTCGCTGCCACCTCGTCCGGCCAACCCAGCCGCTACCTACTTCATATAGATAGCCCGTGGGGTTCTTAGGGACCTTATCGCTGCAAAGAGCAAGAACAAGAGGGGCAATATAGTCAGGCTTGAAAGCCTGGACTAATTCCTCAGGTAAGATGGTGCGTGTCATGGCCGTGCCGGCGTTCGGTGCGATAGTATTGCAGTAGATGTTGTTCTTAGCACCCTCGAGAGCAAGGGTGCGAGAGAATCCTAGGATACCAGCTTTCTGCAAATCATTAGCCCCTCAATATCGTAATAGTCTTGTCTCGTCAGTTATAACTTACCGCTGCAGAGTAGTTGGCTTGGCCAAAGTTTCCATATATACCACTTGTGGAAGTGGTGTTCACGATACGTCCGTACTTCTGCTTCAGGAAGTGAGGCCAGGCAGCCTTCGTGATCTTATAAGTACTTCGGAGATGGACATTCAGAACAGGATCCCAAAGGCTGTCGTCCATGTTACTGAATGCCTTATCTCGAAGAATACCGGCGTTATTGATAATGATATCAATGCGTCCAAAAGCATCAATGGCAGCCTGGACGACCTTTTCGCCTTCCTCAGAAGATGCCTTGACGCCAGCAGCTTTGCCGCCGGCCTTCTTGATCTCCCCAACGACGGTGTCAGGGTCCACCAAGTCGTTCACAACAACGGATGCACCATACTTAGCAAAGGCAAGAGCGTATGCTCGTCCAATTCCAGCACCACCACCAGTAATCAGAGCCACGCGGCCGGTGAAGTCGGGGTTTTCTCCTTGTTCACTCGGGCCCAATTTCTGCGACTCTTCAAGAAGGCTCATGAAATCATTGGGGCCAGTTGGGTACTGGGGGTTTGAGAAGTCGAGAATCTGATCCCACTTCTTTAATATAGCGCCAGGAGTATAACTGTCGTCGGCCTTGAGGAGAAGACCGCTTGACCTCTCCCATCTCAGCTTGGCCACGTGGCCACCACCGACCTCGAAAATGCCACCGGTCTCCGAGGTGTTTCCCTTGTGGACCAAAACAGCCACGAGGGGAACGGCCCAGTCAGGCTTAAGGTTTTCCAGGACATCCGGAGGCATGACAGTCTGGGTCATGCGGCTCGCGGCTATGGGGGCGATGGCGTTTGCTAAGATGTTATATTTGGCGCCCTCCTTTGCAAGCGTCTCGGTGAAGCCAACCAGGGCGAGCTTGGCGGCTGAGTAGTTGGCCTGGCCGAAGCTGCCGAACAAGCCGGCAGCAGACGCGGTGTTGATTACGCGACCATACTTTTGCTTGCGGAAGTACGGCCATGCAGCGCGCGAGCACTTGTAAGAACCCTTGACGTGCACCTTTATTACCAAGTCCCAGTCCTGGTCTGTCATGTTCTTGAAACTAACGTCGCGTAGGATACCGGCATTGTTGATGAGGACGTCGATTCGACCGAATGCCTTGATGGCTGTATCAATGATTTTTTCGCCGTTCTCGACACTGTCGTAATTTGCAACGGCTTGACCACCGGCCTTCTTGATCTCGTCGACAACTACATCTGCAGCCTAGAAATTGTAGAAAGCGTATTAGAATAATATTTGATGACTACTATGATGAGAGCATGTGGATTGTTTATTTACCTTTGTCGAAGTACCCTCGCCCTTAAATGAGCCGCCAAGATCATTTACAACGACCTTGGCTCCCCTCGAGCCGAAGAAGGTGGCATATGCCTTACCCAGGCCACCACCAGCGCCGGTGACGACGACAACTTGGTCGTCGAAGCGCAATTCACTTGCCATCTTGTTGAAGCTATAGGAATTTGGGTATCAAGGGAGGAATGAAATAATTGTTACGATGGAAGATGGAAGATGGAAGATAAATGGCTTTTAGTATGCGATTGGCATTTCCAAAGGGAAGCTAGATAGATTGATAACAAGGAAGAGAGAAAAAAAAAAAAGATGGCCACTGGTAAGAAAGTGACCTCCAGGTTAATAACGATGATAAAGAAGCTTCCTTCCAAAGTGCCGCTTTTGACCTTCTGGCTAATTCAACCGAGGCAGCTTCCCAATAGCTGGCGGGAATGCCGAGGGGACCCCAGATTGCTGCTGTACGCTGTATGAAGACCCATAATAATGAATACACTATGCTGTATTTGGGATAGTCGGGCTTAGAGCTTACAATACAGCGTGAACGTTCACATGTCGAACCGCCAATAGATCCGAATGAGGTCATGCGTAATGCGGATTACCATCACGTGTATTCGATTGCGCTCCTCGTTCTCTCCCATTGAACAGTTCTGTATTAGAGACCTTTCATAGTGGCTTCTAGAGGATGTTATCCGACATTAAGCTTGGCTTGAGATTAGACAATTAGCCGCTTAGATGGCAGAGCAACAACCGAAACTCTTGGTTGCTATCCTCGCAAAAACAACTTACATAAGCTTAATTGGGGTTGCGATTAATTAGAGTCGATTTGCCTTCTAATGCACTCTAGATACCTAGGTTACTCAAGTTGTTTCATTTAATAGTATAACATCTCGATAGACTATATTTCATTGGATATCCTTAAATACTTCTATCCGAAGTCGCTTCATAAATAACCCGAACGAACACAAGGGATTCAAGCGTTTGCGACGCCATGAAGCTCCCCGCATTTCCCCACAACGTTCGTTAATTAGCCCGGTAAAGCTGGGCTTAAGTAGAAACTGATGACATAGGGCATTTTGTACCTGGCTAGAAATCCATACATAGTAGTTCATGTACCGTATATAACCTATACTTATGTATATAAGAAATATACCTCAAACCAACCGAATAACTGAACTGAAAGAAGTGTATCTGCAGCCCTCCTAAGCCGATCACAAGCAAAACAAGGTACCTCGAGTCGAGCCAAGACAGATACACGATTCAGAGCCTATCAGAAATGACCACAGCAGGGATAATCGACGACAAAAGTCCTATATGCATTCCTTTCATCCTCGACCTGTACCAGAAATACAAAAGCGCATCCGATTCCAGTAGACCTTTTATCATTGGACTCAATGGCGTGCAAGGAGCGGGGAAGACAACCTTAGTAAAGGCGCTTGCCTCAAAGCTGGAGGATGAGGGGATAAGGACGTTGGTTTGCAGCATTGACGACTTTTATCTGCGACATGAAGATCAAAAGGCACTTGCCGAGTCCGATCCAAAAAATCAGCTAATTCAGGTCCGAGGAGAGCCAGGTACGAAAGGCTGGGATGAATACTTCATCGCTTTGCATTAGGTCCTAACGTTTATGGCTATATAGGCACTCATGATATGAGTTTAGCTCGGGATTTCTTCACGGCCTTGTGTAAAGGACAACCAGTCAAGATCCCTCAATATGATAAATCAGCCTTCTCAGGTAAAGGCGACAGGGTCTCGGAATCGCGCTGGGAAGCCGTGAATGGCACCGGGGAATCTAAGGTTCAGGTGGTCATCTTCGAAGGCTGGTGTGTTGGCTTCAAGCATATAAGCCCAATGGAAATCTCACTTAAATGGAACGCGCCAAGCAGAACACTGCAAAAACACTCCATTGACCATCTGAACTTCATCAACGAGCGTCTGCGGGACTATGATGTCATCACAGACACGTTTGATGCCTTCATCCACATCGACGCTGAAAACACCGAGTGGGTGTACGACTGGAGGATGGAGCAGGAAGCCGCGTTACGGAAGCAAAAAGGGACAGGCATGACAGATGACCAAGTCATCAAGTTTGTCGACGCGTATTATCCCGCGTATGAGTTGTTCGCCGATAACATGAGAGACGGGCTGTTCCCCAACAAGCCAAAATGTCAGTTGAGGTTAGTTGTCGGTAAAGACAGAAAAGTGAAGCAGACGGTTATTATTTGATACGTGAGAGCGGATGGGTATCTTACAGGTAGCCTCCCCTAAAGCACGACAGCCCCAGCGACATTGTTCATTAGGTGGTTTGCATAGAAGCCATTTTTCTCTATAAGCCCAACCAACACCATTGCCCCAGCTCATACACAGTAAATGCAACAATCCGACAACCACCCAAAGAATCATAAGCTCATAATCATCCCCGGATATCTCGATGAGATCCGAGTTCATGCAAATGTGTTATTTACAATCTCCTCGACTGAGGAGGATCTGTAAGGTGATGGCCGCTAGTTGGCTTCTTTTAATCGAACTCTTTCCCTAGCATCATAACTTCGCCTTCTTTTTTAAATTCGGAAAGAGTCGTGTCAATGCCTTCGATCTTGCTTCTGACAGCATCGCCCCGATCGGCAATCTCCTCCTCGAATCCTCGTATCATTGCTCGCTTTGCCTGGCGGGCCTCCCTAAGATGTTTCATGATATCCCCGAACCTTTCTAGGAACCAATCGCCCGAAGTCTCCCAATCACCAACGGGCATCTTGGAAAAAAACTCTAATTGGGTTGGCTGGTCCTGGTCCAGAAAATAGTCAAGTTTCTCTGGCAAGGTCCCTCGAGGAGGTCCCATTACTGACTGCGCCTCCTCTTGGGCTGGGTCGTGGTCAAACGCTTCGTTTTTTAGATCTGCATAATTCATCGTAGCTAGAGTGCCATCGTCATAGTCTAGCTCCAATTGACGCTTCTTTGAATTAGAGGGGCGCTTTCCTATCGATGGCCGAGGCATCGCGCTCTCGCCAAGTCCTGGACGGCCTTTGTTACCTTGAAGGAAAAGCTGTCGATTAATGGGAGGTTTAGGTTTCGTGGCAGGCTTCGGTGGGGGTGGCGGCTCCTCAATGAGCTCTTCCTCTGACTCCTCGTGGTTGCTAACCATGGGAGTATCTGTGTCAGCAAAGAGAGTGATGGGCCGATCATCACGCTGTGTCTTCAATCTCAGGGGTATCGAATGTTCCGATCGTACATCGTCCAAGTCATCACGAGGCGCTTGATACGCTCGAGGCTGAGGTGGTGCCTGGGGTTGAACCTTTGATGTTACGTCTTCCCTTTGTGAATGAGAAGTCCTCTCGGAGAAAGAACCACGGCGATTGTTAGGACGTGCAGTTGTTGGTCTAGGGTGGGGAAGTCGCCTGGCAGAGGGCGTCTTGTCTGGGCTCGCCTGGGACTGACTGTCCTCCGATTCCTGTCCAAGATCAAGTCCCGAAGATGTGACCCCCCCAAGGCCGCGGCGATGATTCCTAGCATCCGGCGTGGAGGCACTTCTAGTTAGGGGGCCAGTTACTGAACCTATCATGCCGTCCGGTCCTATTATGAACGGAACATGTTGATCCGGTATGTTGGCTTCTTCCTTCACAAAAGGACGAGGGTGTGGGGTCTCCCCTCTATGCTGGTAGGTAGGTCCCCGAAACGGCACTTGATACATGGACGTAACGGGCGCACTTGCGTCACCGTTACTTGCGGTGTCGCTAAAGAGAGACCCATCTACCGTAGACCCTTCCCAGAATGGTGCCGGCTTCCGGGAGGACTGGGTAGGCTCCGAAGCGACAGGCCTTGTAGCTCTTGATATGTTAAGTGACGCATCTCGGGCGTGCCCGGTACGAGTGCTAGGTACGGGCAGACGTGCGGTGGCGACGGCCAAAGATCTATTAGAATTCGCGTTGATAATGGCTTGGCGTGATCGTGGGCTTAAGTTCTGGGTTAGTTGTGTTGTCTCTATCGGCTGCGATGTTGGGGGCGTAGGCTGAGGTAGATAGACGTGGCGTTGGGGAGGTTGACTTTGAGTATCGTGACCTGGGTTGGTAGTAGTAGGTACAGCGGGAGCAGGCTGACCACCGGTGTTGGTGACCCAAGCCTGCATTTTCGTTTTAGATTGCTTTAGGAATTGGCTAGGCGGCATCTGAACGAATGTTGACTTGGCGATGTTCCGAAAAGAAAGGCACATGAGCAAGCTTTGTTTACTTTGCGTAAAGTTTAGATTATAGCCGAAACGCGTTCTATAGTTGTGATTGTTGGCGTGGTCCAATCTCAACGTGTTCGGTCGCGGGTGGTAGACGAAATGGGTGGACGAGAATCGAAGACAAGACAAAGCTGGATTGTTATGTATTATTATGCCGCCATCCTGCCCGATGCGACGACGAGATTAGGTCGCAATATTCTTTAGCGAAGCATCGAAATGGTCCGGATGCAGGTGTGGACGACGACGTGTGGACCAGCGATGGATGGTGGAAAAGGGCGAACCGGGTTGAGTGGCGGGGAACTGTGGGAAAGAGTTCAGATTGGAGATTGAAAAAGCCTCGCGACCCGTTCCTGTCACCTTTTTTTTTTTTTTTTCTGCACCTTGTCCTAAGTAATTATTAGGTGACTTCCTAGGAATATTTCCATCGCGTTGCCATTTCGTTTCTCGTGTCATAGCGCCTACCGTGTTAAGAGGTTGATTAAGTGGGTCAATTCGACTTATGGGTCACCCCGGATTCTAATCCTCTTTACTGCATACATACCACATATGTACGTACCTCTGCAGCTTATCCTTGCAATCCTCGCAACATGAATCCTTGTACCGCATATAACGTTACTAAGACCCTTAACCCTGAATTTCTACATTTCCCCCTTCCCCCCCCACGTCTTTTTCTTTTCCCCAACTTCTCATCGTGCCATGTCATCTAAGAGGTCGCCTCACCTCATCTCTGTTCCTATGATGCGCTAGATGACTTGTCCTGCATGACCTTCCCGCCATCGTGCCTTATTCGACCATTTAGGTATCACGAAGCGTCTATATACTTGTTCGGGAACATCGAATTGAACGATTCTTCCCGATGCAATACTACCCAGCTCGCGTCTAAGTCCTCGTCGTCGTTGGGCAGTCGATACAACATCTTATCCAAGACTTTGAAGAACGATTTTCAGTTTGCTCCTTTCGCACCTCTCACCACTCTTGATGGCGCCGGGCTCGGACTCTCCACTCCTATTGCTCCTCTGTTATGTATATGCGATGCAAGCACGGAGTCTAGCTGTAAGCACTGCTGATTCACTGGATTCACTTTGCACCCGGATACCTGCGCCCAGAGTCCAATAGATGTATTGTGAGGCTATTACCAGGCCCAAAAGGAGAGCAACGTTCTATGCATTGCTTCTAGAGCGAATAATATTCCCGACTTGCGACTCAGACGATCGGCTTCTTCATATACACAATGCGCACTATAGCGCCCAACATTAGTGGTTATCGACACGCAAATGCAATCCACAGGAATACAGATGAGTTGTCAAATCCAATCCGCGAGTGCCTGGCTCTCGCTTAAGTGGAAAGGAGGAAGGGTGGTACGGCAAATCCCCCTGATAAGAAATTCTGAAATATACTCACTGGGTAGTCTAACACCATTGTGAGGTTCAGATAAATATCCATTGTCCTCTCGCTTAATCACTTCATACCCCAGCCCGAGGTACCAGTCTTCGTTGACAACCTGTTGATGGATCATCTCAGCATTGCTACATCCCACAGTAGGGTCGTTCAGACTTACTATTGGTGGAGGAAGACGCCCTTCCCCGTATAGGAACTCGCGTTTATCAGGATCAGTTTGCATCTCTCTCGAAATGGTGTCCAGCGCCACTATCTTCGCATTCATGGGTTCCTGAGTGGCTAGTTCCTCGATTTTGGCCATGGTTCCAGCACCATACCCACCCCCGTGCAGAGCACGCGATATATAAAGCGCGTGAATCCAGACTGTTCCGGTAGGTGGGAGACCCAGCTTGACATCCTCCTCAGATGGGTGGATGTCGACGGCAACATGGCCAATAGGTAAAAACTCCACCATGGTTGGTTGCCGCGGAACAAGCCGTACTTCTGACGCCGTATCCTTCAATGGCGTTGACTCCTTTCATGATTTCTTAGCTTATCCTGCGGTACATGATCAAGTGATCATCACATACCCTTGGATATTTTTCGATGTGTTTCTTGATCAGCTCCTCTCGGTCCGAAACTGCACTCGAAAAGAACTGACCATTAGCTATGAACAAACGAGATGGGCTCCTGAAACTCACAACCCAGTAGAACGTTCTTCCGCCCTTCTTTGCGGCATCTACCCACTACAAGATCCAGAGTTAGTAACTGTCATCCGTGGAAAGTCCTAAGATGATGGTGCCACCTCCAATAGATATACAGTCTCCCTGTAGACCTTGGCTTCTTCGGAAGAAACACTGAAAGGGGATTACCGAAGTCATACATACCTGCTACACTTCATCATACCTCCATCCACAGGCAACACGCTGGTCATACATCCGTTGTAAATGCTCGGCGCTTGTAAAGTCCCAAGGAACAAGCTAGACAAAACTCGAACGAATTAGCGCTAGTTCTCCGAAGACTGACGAAGGGAAAGGCAAATTAAATTCTGCCTTGAGACTAAGCTGACCTCTATCTTCCAAGCATGTCTAGACCCCATGATCAGGTAGTAGGATTGGTTATGTTAAAAGTGGTAATGAGAAACACTTAAGAAAGAACAAAGACAGCAGTCTCCCACTTAGAGGCAGCCTGTAGAATTTTATTAGTTATGATTGGAATTTGGAATTGCTATCCCCTGCATATAATCCCACAACAACAATAGGTATCGCAGGGTCCTAGACGACATTCGGAATATGTTTGAGTCACACGGCGGCGGTTGTTTACAGAACTTATAGTTTACGTCAGCCTAGTGCATAAGCGCTACTACCGCAGATGCATTATAGCCATAAGCGAGCTATAGCGATTGAGTTTACAGGCAAGAAGGGCGCGCATTCTAGAGGCATGCATTTGTACCTGCCATAGCCTATTCGTATTCGATATACAAAAATAAAAAGATGACCAAGACTGGTCCCGTCCGACCTCGGTGAAGGTTATCTAGAACAAGCGGGCCACCTGCGAATCGGGGCGTTTCGGATTTAAACACCCCGTTGCAAGCCGCTTCCCGCTTCCGTTCCGCCTTGATTCCGCAGCGTCGCAAACAAGGACAAATCTGAACTCAACACCTTCCGAGTTCCGAGCCTTTGCTCAACGCAATTTACCATGCCGCGAAAGCGCAAGACCCGAGAAGAGCCAGGAGAAACATCCTCCTCTAAACAGAGAAAAGACGGTGAGGGAGAGGAAAAAACCGAAACCGGGAAGCAAAACGAAGTCTCCGAACCGCAAAGTACTAGTAGCAAAGTCAATGGCGGCTTCGAGTCGTATCCCCTATCAAAAGTGTACCGTCTTATCGAGCCCGGACCGGTGCTGCTAGTCACGACAGGGTCGCTTGCAGACTCGACGCACAATGTGATGACCATCGGCTTCCATATGGTGATGCAGCATGAATCACCACCTCTGATCGGCATCTGTCTTGGACCATGGGATGCCTCTTTCGCAGCCCTCAAGAAACAGCGCGAGTGTGTGCTAGCCGTCCCGTCAGTCGAGATGGCTGGTACCGTTGTCGACATTGGCAATTGTTCTGCCGACGATGATGATATTAAGGAAGTTGGCAGTAAATGGCAGCGCTTTGGACTGGAGGCACTTCCAGCAGCGAGTGTCAAAGCCCCGTTAGTAGGCAATAACGACATAATTGCGAATATTGAGTGTGTGGTTGAAGACACGAAAATGGTCAGCAAATACTCAATGTGGGTGCTGAAGCCGGTGAAGGCGTGGATTAATCCAAACAAGAAGCCTGGAGAAGGTGGGAAGATGTTCCATCATCGCGGCGAGGGCACATTTGTTGTCGATGGAGAAATTCTAGATCTGAAGGACAGAATGGTCAAATGGCAGGAATACCAAGACTGACTTCATGTATTCATTATGGCGTCTAATACCTCTCTAGTACCGAATACCTAAGCCCGTGACGACCTACCGACCGACCTTTTAATTTTCATGCATTACCTACGCATTCTGCTCCTTGTCTTCTGGCTTGCTGCCGTCTACAGTAACCTCGGCTGCTGGCTTTTCTGACGACCGTTTCTGATCCTGATCCTCTTCCACTTCTTTTGGATGATTGCCTTGCGTTCCTAGACGAATGAAAGGAGCTAGTAGGCAGCTTGCACCAGCCAGCGCAACGGAAACTTGAAAGGTCCTGGTGAATTTTAGCATGGGATCGGCCATGCCCTCCGGTGTCAACTCTACCGAGCTGAATACTGCTGTCGATATACCCATTACAGCAGTATTGGACAACCGGATGACGACGTTGAAGATGCCACCCGCCAGCGACTGTTGATGCTTGGGTAGGGATTGCATCACGTACATCTGATGAATTGTTAGACAGGTACCAAGAAAAAAAACATAAGCGCAAAGATCCCGCAACTTACGTTGGCCACATTGAACTGGAAGTCAGCTCCAGCTACATTCAGAATGAGCGCAGGGAACATAAAGGCCCAGTAGTTGCTTTCCGGCTTCATGAACGAAAACAGTAGACTAGATGCAAGATAGCAAATGGCACCGAAGACCATGATAGCAGTGTTGTTGACGCGATGCAAGATCTTCCCGGCAACAACGTTCCAGAGAAGTCCCGCGATAGCCATTGGGAGGAGATGCACCGCGACCATGAGGGTTGACATCTGCTGGAGTTGTTGCAAAAAAAAAGCGTTCCAGAAACTGCATGACGTGAAACCCATCGTGCCAAAAGCGATGACGGCAATGATCTATAGCCGTTAGCATCTTGAAACAGCTGCTTGGTGAATTTAGATACTTACCAGACTGAAGTTTCGGTCTTTCCAGATGTGCGGTGGCATCAAGGGGGTAGGAAATATTGTCTCCCAGATTACGAACATGACCAGCAGAACGATGCCAACGACGAGCAACGCAATCACATGTGCCTTTGCCCAGCCATCCTCAGGACCCAGCCTATCCTCATCGTTAATACCGACGATCTCTCCGGAAGCATGATAAACAACTTACGTCAAGCCAGCGGTAAACATGCCGGTACCGAATATCGTGAGAATCGTGCCGACATAGTCGAACTCCTTCAGCTTGCCCAACCGCTCTCGGAACGGCGCGCCCTCGAAATTCTCCACGCTCGGCACGGCCCAGAGCGCGTGGACGGTGAGGACGGCCCAGATGACGCACAGGACGACGAACGCGGCGCGCCAGCTGGAGAGCTGGGTGGCGATGCCGCAGACGATGGTGCCGAAGACGAAGCCCAGCGGGTTGCCGGCGCTGAAGGCCGAGAAGGCCGCGTTCTTCCGCTTCGAGGGCCGCGCGTACGCCGCGCCCAGGATGCCGATCGCCGGCGGCACGACCATGGCCGAGCACGCGCCCAGGATCCCGCACACGATCAGCATCCAGAACGGGTTCTGCGCGAAGGCCACCAGCAGCGCGAACGCGCTGAACGTCGCCATGCCCACTATGAACATGGCCTTGCGCCCTAGCAGGTCCGCGAGCTGGCCCAGGCCGAGCTGCAGGGCGCCGGCCGCGAGACTGGAATTTGGTTGCGTGTTAGTGTGTCTGTCTGTCGCCGTGTACTACTAAGTAAATTTCTCGATTCATGGTTGGTTAATACGTACGACGTCGACGCGCTGATCCATGCGATCTCACCCTGCGTCATGCCCAGATCCCGGGAGACGGGCACGGTGATGATCATGGCCACGCCCGTCAGAAATGAGGTTGTGGCTGTCGCGACGGTGGCCTGGAAGACAAAGGAGATCTCCTGGAATGTGTTCTTGAAACATTCCGGTCGGTCTCCAAAGTGCGTCTTGACCTTCTCCAGCTTCGACAGGCCCTTCTCGCCGTCGTCGCCACTGGCGGTCACCGCGCCGGGTCCGATGCTTGCGCTTTCGGGTGTCGCATCGCTCGTTCCGGTCTGCTCGAGCGGGATCTCGGTGATCTCATGGGTATGCTCTGACGGCCCCGCCATGTTTCAGGGAGGATTTATGTGTCTGTTGATCGTGGGATTCCCTTCACAAAGGCGAAACGATTTCGCTCCGGGTTGCTTTCAACACGTACACCGGGGTTACGCATCCCAGGCCCCAAAAGTGCTTTTTGAAGAATCGAACCTGTAGGAAATTATCTTTTTTCCCCGGGTCCGTAGCACAAGTTATCCCACATGCATCCCACATAAACCCCCTTGCGCCATTGCATGCCTCATTGGCTAAGGCTGGCCAGACAACCGTTGGCCGGGGCTTAAGACCAACAAAGGGCCGAAGCCGCACGGGTCGGAGCAGGACCTCGGATTTTAGCTGACTTGTTATACTGTATATGTGCATATATTCATCTATAAAGTATTCCCTGGGGTTCAAATGCCGGTTCCTGAAGAATAACCTGCATGTTGCCAACGTCAGGTGCTTAAGCTCAACAAACATAGTATCTACAACACTCCACACAACATCATACAACTGACAAATCACATATTTACGTATGCATAATGGTACATATGCGCAAGGTTCATAATACGGAACGCTCCAAACTCCAAACCCGAACGCGTCTTCGCGTTTGCTTATTTCCGACACACGATGTCGACAGTGATCAAGCAAAGCCATGTTTCTATAGGAAAAATGCGACACGGTTTGCTTTATGGCGATTATTTATCGAACTTAGTGCACAACAACTAGACTCATTCTAGGACTGAAATAACTACCCAACAGTAGAGAAAAGGGGTTGTGTAATATCAAATAATCTTATATACTTTCTATACTAAAACATGAAAACACGAATGGTAACCCTAGAAACAATCAGTTTTCCGAATATCCCCCTACTAACTCGGGAAATGATATGATGATAACCCAGCAAGCGATTTCTCTAGGAATCCAACCTCGCGACAAACCACCAAAAGTAGCCAAAGCAAACCTTTTTCGAGAAATTCTAGCTGGCACGTTCTCGAGAGGTTGCTCATGTCAGTCTAGCGATAGCCGATTCACCTAACACTCACAGGCCGTCCTGGAAATCAGATTCTGTCATAAGGGTAAATACGAACTCGCCGTCGAAAGAATCGAGGACGATGGGAAGATCAGATAGACAACTGGATTAACCGTCGTGCTGTTGACGCGGTCGTCAACAAGAACCAACTTCTTCCAACGGACCAAACTCCCCAACGAAGCGTGTGAGGGAGGTTAGGGTAATCGGCCAAGTTCAGCATGGCCTGATCCAGGTTGACACATCGCGGCTCCGCCACTTGATGATCGGGGGACTTGAAGTGATTGTCGAGGGGGTAGCGAATAATGTTGAACTTTGCGCATTCGTGTATTTTCTTCGTTGGTTCTGTCGAGTCCCAACAGTCAACCGTGCCGTGGTGGCGGCGATAGAAGACATGACACGGCGATGAACAATGCTAGTTTACTTAGGTTCAAGGCCGTGCTTCGAGTCATCTTGCTGATGCGCCCACACCGAAACATCCAACACCACAATCCCAAGGATATGGGGCCGGCATCTATGGAGATGGGTGATATGTGGATAGAAGAAGTTCCATTCCCCTTGGCGCCGCCTGATGGATACGTATCTCTTTCTCGTCTTCGGTCTCGTCGTCGTCTTTCCTATGCATTTCCACTTCCTCTAACTTGTAGCCGTCATCCCCTCGCTCTTGCCTTATTGGGTTATCGGGTGCTATGTCCGTGGGTATGTCATCATCTGCATGACAGAGCTGCTGTCTGTAGGTGTATCCGTCATTGTGGGCGTGTTCGGATTCGTTGTCGCTCACGACGATTGGAGCTTCCTGGGTACCCTGTCTACGGGGTTGTTCTGGCTGGACGCTAGGATAAATCCAATTGTCCTCGTTCCGATCAAGGGTTACACTGGTTTGGTATCCAGAGTAGTCACTTATAGGACTGTTCGCTTCTACCATATAGCCCCTTTCATAGGGGTCATAAACAGTGCGCTCAGCGTGCTGTCCAAGAGCTGGAGAGGATCCGCGAGAGTTGAAGCAGAAGCGAGGATCAAGGAGTGGACTATTCTCCCTTTCGTTAGATATGGGATACCTAGTGTCCAAACGCGAGTATCCATATCCTATATGCGGCAAATGCCTTTCGACGTGCCGTGTAGAAGATGGATCGGGTACGAAGCTTGAAATCGGTAGGGTTGGCAGATATAGGTGAGAACTTCCTGTTTCGAAGGGCTCCGGCTCGAGCGTATACCGAGGCAAACCCCTAGCAATATGGTGTGTTCGTCGTGGTTGATGGTTTAAAAGATTCTGAATTCTCATAACTTTGAGATTCGGCCATTGGGTTCGTGGACTTCTGCCATGCGAGCTGGCCGACTGGCCGGAGTCTTGTGGTGTGGTTGGGTTCAGAATGTCTTGTAGGAGTATCCTAGAGTGAGCACCCAAACGACGGCGAACAGTAGGATGAAGATCAGGGGTAGGTGGCTGTGATGTCGGCCTTGACCGTGTCGGTGAATAGGACATATTGAATAATTTCTAGCGAAAAGGTCTCGAGAATAGGATTTGGGCGAGCCCAACCTCCTGGATCATGAGCGGGTCGTGGCCGATTATTGATAGTCTTCAGACTATCAAAAGGTATTTTAAGTGATCGCCTACAGTCTTTTTTCTTCATGTGGATGTGTAAGGATAAAAGATAAAGATTTGGAAATGAGGATTGGGGTAGGTATTTACTTTATATAATGGACTAATAGTGTTAGGACAGACGATGACACTGGAAGCTCCCATCCTTATATCCCAAAGAAAAGAACAGGGCTTCGGTATGTATATTTTAATGATGAGAGGTGTCTAAGCGCACGTCCAAGCGAAACTCTTGCTGAATCCATTCATAAGATGCTAATAGTTTAGGTGCCTAGTTCGCTTGGGGATGGGCACTAGAAATGATGGATCTCTTGCCAGTCCCGAACTTACTTCCATACTATTTTGATGCTTAAATTTATTCGATGCCGACGGTGTACGAAATATACTATCGACGGTTCGCTCAACAATGAGTTATTGATTATCGAGTATCTCCGATTTTAGACGCCGACCTAGCAGGACCCTTTGCATCCCAATTTAAGTTATATACACGACATGGCGTTTGCTAAATCATGCTCGTGGGGTTCTTAGGAAGTTCACTACGCCACCACAATAGCTGACAAGGTTGTCCAACCTGTCGCACTCCTCCGCTTGGTGCTTTTTCCACTCCGCCAATGCACTCATTAGGGTATCACTCTCCAATATTAGATCGAAATGCAAACGGAGGAAGACGGCCATCCAAGCTTGAACAAGTTCGTAGTCGCGACGCTCTACAAGGCGGCTGGTCATGGCACGAATGAATTGGAGCAGCTCATTCGTCTCATTATCCTCTCCCGCTGTTAGGGAACGTATTTCTAGATCAGCGGTAGCTGGTGGCAGAGACTTCAGATGCTCAATAAATTCACCAACTGAAGGGGGTTAGCTTATTGATTGTAGAAAAAGGGGGAAAAGGGGGGCCGGGTCTGGGATCTTACAATTACCTGTGGCAACTCCCGCCTGCAATTTGCTACTAAAAGCTTGTTCAACTCTATTGCGGTCGAAACGTGTGATCCTTGATTGGCTTTGGTCGTGGTCAACCTTTGGCTGGATTGCGTCGATGCTTGAGGACCCGGCGTTGGCAGTCGAGGGTAAGAAGAAAGGGGCCTTCTCAGGAGCTTTAGGTGCCTCTGTTGGCTTATTTCTCTGTTTAATCAAGTCCAGATGCAGTAGTGTTTGCCATCTGCTTCGCGGAACCAAGCTCAATGTTGTCATCTCAGCACTGAGCTGATCTAGGCTGGGCGGGGCAACTTCGTCCTCTTCCTCATGCGATGCCACCTCCTCGAAAGCCGCTTCGAGCAAGCCTTGCCCACCTTCTCCTGTTGCTGAAGGGCCTGAAATATGTTGTATAGACTCCTCAGATATTTGTCGGGTTGGCACGTGAGTGAAGAGCGTCTTATTATTCCAAATGTTCACCCCCAACTCTCCCTCAGTGGCTGCAGCCAAATATTCACCAGTGGCCGAAAAGGCCAAAGCGGTGCAAGGTTTCTCTGACCGAATGGCGTCAATTAGATGACCCGTCGGCAGATCCCAGACGCGTATTATGGCGTCTTGAGAAGCTGCCACTATCCAGCGGCCATCGTTGGAGAAAATAAAGTCGTTGATTTTGCCTTGACATCCCCAAAATTCACGGATGGTATGTTTCGTCTCGATATCTACGACCCGGATAGAATTGTCATCGCAAGAAAAGGCTATCAAGTCATTCGCAGCATGATAGCGGCATCCTGTGATCGCGGTCATTGGAGCCCAGTTGATTTCCTCTAAAAGATTGCCCGTTAGGAATTCCCAGAATTTCACCTTGCCGTCTAGCGAGCAGCTTATCACATTTTTGTTCATCGAGTCGACGACAATTCCGGTGACAGCTTTAGTGTGCTTGCCTATACCGGGAGCAAAACCAGTAACCGAACGAGCTTGAAGCTGCACCACAGTATCCGCTTGTCTTAACTGTTGCAGTTTGACTTGTCGCGCTTGTGCAGGAGTGAGCTTCGACGGAAACCGCTGGCGGTGCAATCCTGATTGGAGGTTGAACATGTCAATCGAACCCCCTACAGAGCCAACGACGGCGAAGGTTCCGCACGAACTCATGGTCACGGTGGACACGTTCGCATCGTCACCAGTTTTGAACGCCCATCTCCCAGCTCTCTTTCGGCCCCAGAACCAGGTTCGAGCGTATGGATCGTCTTTGTGTGCAGTGACCACGCTTTCCCAACCAGTCATACTGCTCACCTCGGCATCTATGGGTTTTTTCTGATTTTGCGATTTTTGCCATAATACCTGCTTGCCAGGCAACGCGCCCATCCCACCATCCCTGTTTAATGAACATGCTATGCAGGTGATTTCGGGCGCTTTGAGATCCTCGAGCGTGGTAGTTGGGCCACGACTCAGAGTACCTCTGTCGAGGATTCCTGCTTTCTTGGCCTTTTTGCGTATGCTTCCTTGACTTAGTTCTTGGCTTTGTCCATCGCGTCGAAGACTCCATCCCCATAGACTTCTGTCGTTGCCACCGCTGAGAAGCCATTTGTTGCCCGCTTCTGCACCTTCAAAATCAGATGGCAAAAATTTCAGGCATGTGACTGGTGCCGCATGGCCGCTCCTTGTGTGGAGAATTCGTGGTACCGGTGAGAATGGCGTCTCGTCGAATATCCAAGTCTTTAAAGAATTGTCTCTGCCGCTGGTGACGATGACTGGTTGGCCGGTGAGGAATTCAATCTTGCTCACGCCCCCGCGTACCGAAGCGCCCTCTTGGGTTGATGGGTTATGGGCGCTTCTGAGAACGCCCATAATCCTACCGCCGTTGTTCAAATCCCAGAATGTGACATCGCCGCTCGCATCGGTGGCCGTCGCCATGACACCATCCTTGCGCCCATCCTGGCCTGCACCACTCCCATCTGTTCGAAACGAGATACTCGTAACAGGAGCATCCTCGATACCTGCATTAACTTGGAGCACCCGTTTGTCTGTTAGTATATTCTGAATAACTAGCGGGCCTTCTGCATATGAAATAGCCATTAATGAGAGCGCGGGTGTCGGTTGCATGCAGGTGACAGCACCAGCATTTGGGGAGGGCGGTAAGATGGTGTATATCAATTTTCCGGTAGATACGTTCCATATCTCGACCCAGCCGTTTCGTCGCCCAACAAAGATTTTGTTTAAGTATGTCGGCATGGTAGTAATACCTCCAGTGAGCTCGTTATCACCCTTCTTCGATGCCATAGTAAAAAGTGTAGTATAGTGCTCCAGAGTCGCAGATTTCCATACTTCTATCCTCGTCAGACCACAGGCAATAATCCAGGATCCGAAGATAACAATCTGTCTTATGGGTTCGCGGAGGTCAGATGGTAGTTGTAAATCTCCTACTTTTTTCCCTCTCTGGAAAACCCAGACACCCTGGGAATCCCCTTCGCGAGAGTCGCCCCAGGCAGCAAATACTTTCTGTCTCCAGGCACAGGTTGCGGTAATGTCGCTTGGAGTTTGGGGCCGAGTCATAAAGACGAGGTTAAGGCCGCGCTTTAAGTCATAGGTTTGGAGCGAGCGGCCGATCGAAGTCGTGACCTGGAAAGTGGTATTTCCCAGCGGGACAGAGGTGAACGGGACATTGGTGGGAGAAACGAGGCCTATAGTCTACAAATCATGTTAGCGACGGTCAATATCATTTGCGAATTCGGTCTAAACATACTCGATAGGGAGCAAAGATTCTTGACTGTTGCGATGTAGAAGACTTAGACCTCGCGACAGAATTGAGCTTCTGACGCTTGGTCACAGGCTCATCAAGCTCTGAATGAGGCATTTTCGTAAATTACCTCTCCCGGTGAGCTTTATACTTCTACGAGTTTTGTACAAATCGAAGTTGTGTTGTTGCACCTGACAATCGCGGCGCAATTAGAGTCGCGTGTAGGTTGATTGGAAACTTTTTTTTCTTCGAGATCGAACAAGCAAAGTAAAAAGTGGACCTTTTAGAGATAGTACCTATGTACCCTGCACTTTTGACCCCGCCATACCTATCAGACATTCACGTGCAGAGAGACGTGCTGGAATTAATTTGAGCTATCACCTACAAATGAACAATGTCATTCAAAGACAACATAATATAGCAATCACCCATAGTGTCCTATATGACTATTGTTTGTGTGGGCTTGTGAGCGGGGACTGGTGGAAGTACTCAATACTTTTTTTCAACTTGAATCGAAAAGTTCTTATTGTCTTATCGTTATCTGTTGATTTAAATTGTAATGGAAGATGTTCGGTCTTCACTAAACACTTACTCCGTTATGCTCTTAGGTAAGCGTTGTAGGTCACCTCATCATGGGGAGATTCAAGGTGCTTTCGATGCTACGTAATGGAACCTCTTGGCCTTTCTAATAATCGACTTATTCGGCAGCTGCGCTTTTGTACTCCATGACGCCTTGCCAGCCTGTCTTCCAGCTTTCACCGCCTCGTTTAGTCTTCTTTAAAACCAACATTTGCGGCAGGGTCATGTCTCTAAAGTGAGTGCAGGTGCCACAGAGTTCTCAATTGTCGAATCCCATTGGCTGACATTACCCCTGCACTTCAGCACGCTACTGGACGATATGGCATTAGCATGTGCTTCAAGACTTGTTTTTCAGTGTTCATTGACTGCAGCATCCATCTCGAAGGATAAATCAAAAGAGATGGCTAGAGTAGCAAATAAGAATTATCAAATAATTCATAGGAGTTTAAGTCGACTTTCCTCCACCTATTGCTTACTAGTTTGAGGTCTCGACGTTTCCATGTCGATTTAGCTTCTTCACTGGTCCATTTCTCCGCCACGTATTCTGCTGGTCACGGCCCGCACATGCAGCAACTGTTTAAAATCCCTATCTCAAGATGTTTCCCTCATCCAATAAAGCTCCCATGGTGTCTTGGACGGTGCACGACACTGTCAGATGCCGTATCCCCGTACTCACGACCCATTTCCAACTATTATACATCACCTACATCATGGATTAAAATTTTAAAATTCTAGAGATTCAAATCGATATTTCCCAATCTTTATAATTAACAAAGTATCGGAAAGGAAATCTACCTCTATCGTGCAAACTTTGGGGTTGCGTTGCGCCACAATTGATTGGCTAGCACACGATATTCATTTGGCCAAGAGGCAAATCATTCCTTTACATTTGCCACACTTCTTCGGACTTGAAGTTATTCATCTTTATGTGGTCGATTTCCCAGTTTTTCATATGAACGTATGAGGCAGGTAAGGTCTACCTATGCTGTTATGTTAGCTTAGCTGCTTAGCTATTGCCAAACAAAAAAGAAACATTAGTCAAGGTTTATCTAGCCGCGCTGATAAGTATCTAGAACCTGCTAGATGACGAAATATCGCAGCAAACGGCTAGTCTATCCGGTACACAATACAAAAAGTCTTGACGTTTTAGGGTCGCGTTGGTAAAAAGATGGATACCACTACTAATAATAATTCGGGTCGCAGCAGCTCGGGCAAAAGACTTTCAGCCTCTTCTCCTTGGTCCGTATCACAAACCCGTACTCGCTCTTTTTCCTCTGTAGCTAGTAGCATCGCTAGTTCCATAGCAAGTGGGAAGAGTCGACACGCAGAACCGATTGGCACCACTGATGTGTCCGTTGAGCCTGCAAGCTTGTCTATGCCGCCTCCAGCAAAGCAATTAAAATTGCCCAATTTACCTCCCTCACCATATAGTCGACGCGAGTCATCTGGTTCCGATATTTGGTCCGAACGCTTTCACCATTCAGCCATTGACGACGTGGCTGTCGAGGACTTAGACAATACTCCAAAGCTGGTTCCTGGTCAAACATTACCAGACACAAGTGTTCCCTATCGACTGCCAGAACCTGCGGTGAACCCTCCCTCGTCCCTCTCAGAAACCGAGGCGGCAAAACGCATCTCTGTTTCATCCGTTTTATCTCTCACATCTTCTCGTGGAGTTGGCAGTTCTGCTCCTTCCACAAACGGTTCCGATAGTGGCGGTGGTGCTCAACGCCCTGTGTCTGGCATCATGGCTTCCAACAAAGGCCTAGGCCCTTCTCCAGGCCAATCTGAGTCTGGCGTGTCTAATGTGACGGTCACCACCTCTTCCAACTCGAATTCTCAGAATCCCGTTAGCGGCCCTCAATTGACCCCGCGGGAAGGTCATTCTGTGAACCCTTTGGACCTCGTCAAGCGGAATACTGCACCTACGTCGAACCCGGCTCCTCGGCCACAAGTGACTAGATCTCGGAGTAGAGCAAAACGCCGATTGAGTGGCAGTACCGCGGCCAGTAGCCATAGTCCTAGCAGCGACCGAGGCCCTCACTCCAGGGAGAAGGAAGAGGCGAAACCAGCTCCATGGGGCATCATTGGTGTTTGCGCGCTAGACTCTAAAGCTAGGAGTAAACCAAGCCGAAATATTTTGAATAGGTTAATCGCCAATCGCGAATTTGACGTTATAGTCTTTGGAGACAAGACAATTTTAGATGAAGGTGAGCGCGCCGTCTCGATCTTTGCCAGATGATGGATAAAGAATGCTAATCATTATACAGAGGTGGAGAACTGGCCGATATGTGACTACTTAATATCGTTCTATTCAGATGGTTTCCCCTTAGAAAAGGCCATTGCTTACGTCAAAGCGCGGAAGCCATTCTGTGTCAACGATGTGCCAATGCAAAAAATACTTTGGGATAGACGACTTTGTTTACGAATTCTCGACAAGATAGAAGTGCCGACTCCAAATCGGGTAGAAATAAATCGCGACGGTGGACCGAGTATATTGACCCCAGAAGTCGCGAAACATATAAAAGATGTTACCGGCATCGACCTCGAGCCTAGCGGCCCAGACAGTTTTCGCGTTCCTCGCAAGGTCGAGCTGCTCGATGACGATGACATTCTCAGCGTAGATGGCACACTGCTGAAGAAACCATTCGTTGAGAAACCGACCAGCGGTGAAGACCACAACATCATTATCTACTTCCCCAAATCGACCGGTGGTGGTGCTCGAAAGCTCTTCAGGAAGATTGGCAATAAGAGCTCTGAGTTTATCAAGGACCTCACAGTCCCTCGTGCACTAACAGAGCCTGAAGGCAGCTTCATTTACGAGAAGTTTATGCAGGTGGACAACGCGGAAGATGTGAAAGCTTATACGGTTGGACCACAATACTGCCACGCCGAGACAAGAAAATCACCCGTCGTGGACGGCATAGTCCGACGCAATACCCATGGCAAAGAAATTCGCTACGTTACCTCACTATGCCCAGAAGAAAAGGAAATTGCAAGCAAGATTGCCAATACGTTTGGTCAGCGGGTTTGTGGTTTTGATCTACTTCGAGCCGGGGGCAAGAGTTATGTGATAGACGTCAACGGTTGGAGTTTTGTAAAAGACAACGAGACCTACTACGATCACTGCGCAAGCATCTTGAAAGATATCTTCGTCAAGGAGAAGATTCGCCGTGGTGGTCCAACACCACCTGTACCGTCTCCCACTATTTCCGATATTGGAGATCCGCTCACTAGAGCATTATTAACTAGCAAGGAGAAAGAGGTGCAAGCGACTCCAAGGCATGCAAGCCAGACAAAGCTCGTGGCGACCCCAAACACACTTCCAGCAGAGGAGACTAAGGAAATCAAGGATGAGCAGAGCCTTACAGCCGCCTCGCCACCCAAGTCTGATTCTGTGGTAGCAGGTATCGCAACGAGACTGCAAAACGGCATTATTAGCCCTATCGCATACCTCGCTGGCAGCTCTACTGCAAGCAGCGTGCCCGGCACGGCTCCGACAACTCACCCGACAACTCCCTTGACAGGGACAGAGAAGGTTGACCAGCAATTAGAGCAACCAACTCCACCTCCGCCTCCTCCTAAACATTCGTGGAAACTAAAAGGCATGGTCTCGGTCATTCGACACGCAGATCGCACCCCAAAACAAAAGTACAAGTTCACATTTCACACCCAGCCATTCATCGACCTGTTGAAAGGGCACCAAGAAGAGGTTTTGCTCATCGGGGAACCGGCCCTGGCCAGTGTCCTCGATGCGGTCGACATAGCTTTGAAAGCCGGCGAGGAAGACCGAAATAAGCTCAAGTCTCTTCGCAATGTCTTGGTTAAAAAGGGAGGTTGGGCCGGCACAAAAGTGCAGATTAAACCGATGTTCCGTAAGAAGAAAACGTCCGAAATGACGACGGGGGAATCAACGCCTAAACTTACGGAAGGAGTGAAATTTGACTTGGACATGACGCGTAGCTCACGCGAAGAAAACGTAGACGAGACTAGACAGGAGAATCCATCTGAAAAGGAACAGGTGCAAGACAAGGACGTCAGGTCCGAGCTGGACACTTCGGAGGCGGTCGTATCAGACGCTGAAAATCAGCCGAGAAATCCACCGCGGCGCCAAGACTCCATGTCAGGGGTAACAATGTCCAAGTTCACTGCAGCCGACAACAGTTTTGTTCTAGATAAGCTACAGCTCATCGTCAAATGGGGAGGAGAGCCAACTCACTCGGCCCGTTATCAGGCGCAAGAATTGGCGCAGAATATGCGCAACGATTATCTCCTATTGAATCGTGATATCTTAGACCAAGTTCACGTTTTCAGCAGCTCTGAGCGGCGAGTTACAGCTAGCGCGCAAATTTGGGCATCATCATTCATCGATAAAAATGATGTCCCGGAAGACTTGATCACTATCCGGAAGGATCTGCTGGATGACTCCAACGCGGCAAAGGACGAGATGGACAAGGTCAAAAAGAAGCTCAAGGGTCTGCTGCGGAAAGGGAACGAGCGGCCACCGCAATTCGCTTGGCCCGAAGGGATGCCCGAACCGGCCGAGGTCCAAACGCGAGTTGTGCAGCTAATGAACTTCCACCGTCGCGTAATGCAACACAACTACAGCAAACTCCAGAGCGGCGCCGTCAATTCCCTCAACGCAATAAATTCGCCGAGCCAGGAGAAGATACATGGCGATGGATCAGGTGCACCTATCACGTCGTCGCTTTCCCAGGCCAATGCTATCAATAGCATCCAGGCCCGCTGGTGCTGCGGTGAAGATGCGGAGCTGTTCCGCGAACGATGGGAGAAACTCTTCGCCGAGTTCTGCGATCATGAAAAAGTCGATCCTAGTAAGATCTCTGAACTGTATGATACAATGAAGTTTGATGCTCTGCACAACCGACAATTCCTCGAGTGGGTGTTCACTCCACCACGACATATGCTGGAGGAGGAATTTGGCATTACCTTAAGCCGCGACGGCAAAACAGTACCGAAGGAGTCCGAAGACGGAGGTAGGACAGGCGATGACAAATCAGATAAGAGCCAATCTATTAATTCCTCCCCTGGCGAGAGGATTGACAAATCGGACCGACCGGAGAAGGCGGAAAGGGCCGAGAGGTCGGGGTCGGGGTCGGAGGCACAAAAGGCTGTTAGGCGCATCTTTAGGAGAAGATCGTGGATGAAACATCCTCATGAGGTTGACAGGCCTGCTGAATACTTCCACTTACCCAAAGGGAATAACCAGACTAAAGCGAAGACGGATGAGTGCTTCGAGCCCCTCCGAGAACTTTACCAGTTAGCCAAGGTCTTGTTCGACTTTATCTGTCCGCAGGAATATGGCATTTCAGATAGCGAAAAGGTAAGTTCACTCATAAAATCCTTCACGATTTGATATTGATGTAGTGTTGCAGCTCGAGATTGGGCTCCTAACATCCCTTCCTCTCCTCAAGGAGATCGTCCAAGATCTCGAGGAGATGCAAGCATCTGATGATGCCAAATCATTCTTCTATTTCACGAAGGAATCGCACATCTATACTTTATTAAACTGCATCCTCGAGGGTGGCATCGAGACAAAGATTAACCGCAGAACCATCCCAGAACTTGATTATCTCTCGCAGATCTGCTTTGAATTATACGAGTCTGAGACCAAGGTGCCACTGGATGCGCCCCTCGTCGATCAACCTACGTTCAACTATAGCATCCGCATCACGATCAGCCCTGGTTGTCATATATTTGACCCGCTAGATATCCAACTCGACAGCAAGCACTGCATAGGATGTGCGCCACGCAGGAGCCTGACGCCTCATGCGGATTGGAAGAAGGTCATTGAGACGCTCAGAGACAAGTTCCATCAGTAAGTTCTATGACGATACTGCGTCAGATACATGCAATGAATGACAAATAGAAAAGGGGGATTTTCCCCCCTCTTGATCTGATCACTGACTTGATGCCCAACAGAGTCAAATTACCCAAGACATTCCTTGCGGTAAACCTGTCGGATGCCTTCACATTCCAGGAGAAGGAGCGTCAAAACTCCGAGGCGGATTGCCTGGAGAAGGATGCTGCCAGCAATGAAGACGATGGACTAGAGATGAAAACGCGAGCATCGTCACATCCATCATCGACGAAGGTAGATCATAGTGACGCCACCCAAGCGACAGCAACTATTGATGAGCAGCTTCTTCCGCCTCCTGTTGCAACGTTGAATACGGCTCCAGTGCCTCCGGGCGCGGATGTGCCGGGAATAACGGCCCCTGTATCGGATATTTCCAAGGCAGACATTCAGCAGGAAGAGCAGCCGCAACCGCAACCGCGGCAGTAGGCAGTGACCCTAGACGAGACGAGAGATGAACGGGTCTGCATGGGCGGGACGGAATCCGGATAAGGAGCCGGCGAATTATTAGGGGCATACATAGGATATTACTACCGGGAAGCCTAGCCCAGCAGGTTATTCGATCATAAATTTGTTTCGGTCTACTTTCCATCTTGTCCCGGTTACGCCCAGCCAGCCAGCCAGGCGGTGAGCAAGTGAGATGATAATAAGAATACTAAGAAAAAAAAAATCCCTCCTTCCATCTAAATAGCGCGGACCGGGTATCGAACGAGTAAGACAAGCATTGCATAATAACAGCGAGAGGTCAAGAAGGGAAATGGGTTCTGAGATAAGCGTCCGGTCTTCAAGTCCTCCACCCCGTGCCGTTGCGTTGGTTACACTCGACCATTTCACTGTTAGAAAAGAAAGAAAATAGTGACCAATAATAATACCAGCGTTTTTTTTTTTTTTTTTTTTTCGTGCGTGCACCTGCACCGACGAAGGCGCGCAGAAGAGCATGAGTTGACCAACCGTACCCACGTGTGTAAGCAACAGCGGCGGCAGCAGTAGTAGTATGACATATGATTAAACTTGCATATAAGATATGCGTATGATGATGATGTATGAAATCCCATGCTTACAACTTACAACTTAAATCTTACCAGAAAAAAAGAAAAAAAAAAATCCTTAGATTTGCACAAACGCACGCGATGCTCAACACGCATATAACCGATGCCGGATCGCCGATGCGAGATGGACCGTTCCTGGGTAGGTACATATGTAGGTATGTGCGTGGTGTGCGGCGTCTCCCGTGTTTACTGCAGAGTCCGATTTGATTGTTGGTGTTTTGACATATCACTTTATCGACGAAGATTAGCACCAACCTCATTTTTCCTTTTTTTTTCTCATCTCCCCAATCTCCTTGCCGTTTTTTTCCTTTTCCTTATTCTTCACCGCCATATGAATTAGAACCAAAAAGAAAGAAAAAATTAGTAAAAAAGGAATTGCTGTAATAAGGGATAAATAACATGGTATGGTAATGGTATGGGATGGGATGATAAAATTTGACAAAAAACTACCCCCCCTACCTGGGTACGGTATGTGACTTACAAATCCGCTTGTTGGGCTGGCTGGCTTATTTTCCTTCACCACCACCACCACCCCCTTCTCGGCGGCGGCGAGCCTAGCCCGTCCCCTTGCGTCATCCATCATTCATGCATCATCGAACGTCACCGGACTAATGTCCGATTCCTGGAGGCAGGTCGCAATAATCATAAAGGGGGATCCCTTTTTTAAACGAGCTAAGGGCAGCAGAACGGTCTAGCTAGCTTCAAGATCCGGTAAGGTGCGTATTATTAGAAATAGGGATCCTTAAGAATATTAAAGGGAAAATAAGAGAGGCGAACAGATGGAAAAAAAAAATTGGTAGGTAAGGAATCGGGCAGGCAAGTAGTAGAATATCCCGGCACTAAAGAACCGGACGTTGTAACGTCAAACCATGGCCCCTACCTTTCCCCAAAACGTTACCCATCATTCGGGTACGCGAGAAAAAATCTACGACGGGGGAAGGAGGGGAGCGAAACGAATTGCGCATAATACGTTTCTCTGTGCGCATATACATACCATGCAGTTTTTCGTCTCTCGCGCCCTTCCTCGCGAATAGATGACTGGTATGAAATGAGCGATCTGACAGACGGGATGCGCAACCGCCTCGAACCAACATTTGCTGTGTCGTCGTGTGCTAGCGCCGCAGCTCACATGTTTGGGTATGATGCGCGCGACATCATGCACGTTGTCGCACGGGGGAAAATCGCCGGTCTGCTTCTCCGACGCATGTGCTCAACTTGCTAATTGGACTAGTATGCATGGAGTAATTTCTCGAAGCTAGAGAAAAAGCGCACAGGCGCTGATGATACCAGATAGGCCAAACACGGAGCATATTACCCTGCTTTGAGGCGTACCAACTTCCGTCCTGAGGGGTGAAGGAGAAGGGGGTGGTGGGAAAGGGGGGGGGCTTCAAAAAATGTGATAGCTCACAATGAGTATACATAAGCTTGTCGCACGAAATCTGGGCTATCGTGAACAACTCTCCCGCCCGGCCAAATTTCAGGAACCGCAAGCAAGGGAGGGGGGAAAAGACGGGGGTTGGCAAAAAGACGTCGGAAAGGATCCATAGAACTCCGAACAATCGAGCATCGACGGTCAGATCGCGAGTACGATAGAGTCAAACGCAGGCCGTCAACAGTACACAGCAGCAAACGGCCTGCCGCGTCACCTTAAATTGAGGCTGATTTTAAATCTTCCGGGGTGCTCGCTCACCAGCGTCGCAGTTGAAGCCTTTCCAAACGAGGCTGATGCTTGCAGCTCCAATGAGATAGCCGCCATCTCGTGACCAAGGTTCGGAGTAGCTGGCCGTCAAGGTCTAGGGCGCGGTGGGAAAAATGCATTGCTTGCGTCTATCATCAACGTTCCGGTTGTCTAATTTTACCGAACCACACTTGGCCTTGGGCCAAACCCTGTTTTGCTATAACCTCGGGTCCTTCTTCTTGGGGCTGCCGTTTAAAGTCAAGGGCCCCCCATTAGCACCTCCTGCCCGGAAACCGCATGCCACGGGATTAGCAAAGTAACGCTGAGAAAGCCCTGTCTATACTGAGGCTAGGAATGTGGATAGGAAACGGCGCGCGCCTTGCTCGTGATATGGGTCGTTTCTCGATATCAGACGGTTAGGGCATACAGATGCAAGGCGTGCCTTGTACATAATAGAAGCACGTCAAACTTACCACCCCTCCGGCACTTGCACCGGTTGGCTGTTCCCCAGAAGGTCTGTAAACTAGGCTGTGTGACGTGGGATCATCTAATGTGGGGGCGACAGGCAGATGAGGATCATTGTAGGCAAAAGAGAGGCCTCTGTGGTGGGGGAGTGACAGGGGATCTAGAAGCAAGCCCCTCCTTAGGGAAAAGAATAAAACAGGGGGAGCATTAATGATGGCAGGGGGGGTGAAAGACACCCTAATGCTATATCGGACGGACCTGCAGCCACCTAGGCGCTAGCATGAACATCGTGAAATAGCGGTAGGCCGCGTTCCATTTTGGTATGAGCGACCACCAAACAGGTACTGAAACGGCTTTTTGAATCTGGACATTCTTGGCAAGGCTAGGCGGGACGGGAACAAACGGTATTACGTGGTAGTTGACGAACCCTTGGAGAATCTTCATCTGGTTCCGCTTTGCTTACCTGCATAAGGGGACAGTTCCATAAGGAGGGTACACATTAGGCTGTAAGTAGAAGCGTTCGTCCTCAATCTGAAGATCATGCCGGGGGTGAAAATCGTTCATAAGCTCGTCCTGGCACTGACCTCATCAAATGCCCACCACCGATGTTCGGGGGTCAGCAAGCGCATTGGCACTTCACGATGTCTTCTTGTCTAACCATGCGGTGACGAAACTGGTGAACATGGACATCGGCCTCTCTGACACGGCTAGCCAATGGGTGAAGGATTCATCCCGGTGGGCACGCTCGATCATGTCGGCGGTATTGCGTTAGGATGTGGGTGTGCGTGGTATGGGTTAGGTTCCTAATTTCCGTTTGCCCTATCTGTCGTCAGATGGTGTTGGGATCGAAGTGTTTACGGGAGGCAAGATTAATGGATACGCATAGGATCGCAATGCGCAAACCACAGGATGGCATGTTTGCTGCAGACGAATTTGTAGCATATGTCTGATGCGGTAATGATCGCATTGAACTTTACGAAGGGTCGGTGGCCGATTCTATACATAGGGCCGCGTACGGATATTCCACGATTGGCTAAGGGGAAGACGGTGGTGAGTGTTTGATGTTGTATCCGACCCTCAACCGGTGAGCGCACCCCAAGCTATAATGAATAAACCCGAATCTAAAGTAGTCGCTACGACCGGTGACTATTCTGAATTCGTTTCCAGGCACATCGTGCACACGAGTCGGTTCTGTTAGATGGATTCAAACGTGACCGGTAGTTGGTGTTATGGTGTAAATTGGAGGGTTTCCGCTTTAGGCCATCTGCATCGTGTCGTGGCCAACCAGAGGCGATCAACATGGAAGCGAGTGATGAGACTCGCACGCAACCACGATGAATCTTGTACTACAAGAACTTGCTGCGATCACAAGTTCGACTTTGTTGGTGAGCCATTGAGTACTGAAGCAAAGAAGGTCGAGTGCAGTTCTGCAACAAATACGTGGCTTGTTTCTATGCAGCATCTTGGCAATGCGCATCTTGAGATGGGCTGGGATGCGCTGTAGATATTGCATATACTCGCTCTTTTATATATCAGGATCTTTGCGAAAGGCCTGGTTGGCAAGGGATGAGGAAGATAACCGATTGGCGATACCGCCAACCAATGTCTTTTAGATTATGGATTTATTACCAGGTATCCCGGCTCTGGTCGGGCGGTGGGGTTGGCATCCTGGCTATCCGAAAAGGAAAACCGAATCATGTGTGACTTGTCGGAGGAAGCAACAGACCGACAATGTCAGAACCACGTGCGATGTATTTGTCTCCAAGCCCAGGGACCAAAGCTTGCTTGCGCGGTGGGGGGTGAAAGAAGAAAAGAAGACTATCGAAGCCGTTTGGAAGCATTAAAGCTTGGTTTGAGTCGCGGTCGGGGAATTTTCTGATTTGTTCATCAATTCTCCGGGGAGCTGAACCGTGAAACCCTTTAAACGGGGATAACCTCGCTAGAGTCTTTCGTTGAGGAGACCGGTACGAGACTACACATCCTGAAGCAATGTCCCGCTGGCCGCAGGAAGGCCGCATGTTATCGCGCATGAAGGTCTGGTCAGCAGACATCAGCAGGTGAGGCGAGAAAGCGAGCAAAGTCGTCGTGGCTAGTTGGTCCAACCAACAACTTCGCACTAGGTGTAACTAATCCCAGCCACAAACCCGTGTGCGCGGTACTGAGATGTAGCTCGTTGGAGCAGATACTTACCTACGATGTCCCCTCCTTTTTTCTCTGTTGACTTTCCACGACCGGGGGAGGCTCGAAAAAGAAAGAGGGTTACCGACAACATGGGAAGTAACGCATATAAACGCACAATTATCGTCATCAGCTCTTCGCCTGGGCCCCGTGTGACGCAGAGACAACCAGCATTTTGACAAGTCAAGAAACAGCTTAATTTGCTTGGTCGGGCCGACGAGCGCCCATCTCCTTGTATGAAACGACACCGCTGGAACTCGTAGGGCTCTTCCTGGAGAATTTCGCTCCACACATAGCGGGTATCCTATGATCCTAAACCAAGGATTCCCTACAGCCTCCGTGCCGGTAAGAGAGTGGGACTTCTGGAAGGGTGCCCGGTTCTTGGAACCCGAGGGTTAGTTTGTCAGGCTTGTCAGGTTAATCATATTAGTATGTTATGATTTAATGTTTCAATCTTCAGGGGCCAACTGATCCTTACCTTACATATTACCACCTACCAGCATTTAGCGAGTAGCAGCTAGCCTCAACAATAACTTGTGTCCTATTGCACCAGGAAAATACGACAGCTGAAGGTAGCTCTAGAAGAGGCCTAGTTTGGACGAATTGATGGCAGCCGGCATGAAGCCTAGATATCCGTACAAAACACGTACGTAGCAGTAGTAATTTGAAAAACTTTGTCGCAGTGCCTGAAGATGAAGCTTACTCCGTCGTATGACCAAGGGTTCGTAACTATTATCCACCTATTTACCGTCTCAGCGTTGCAAAAGTGGAATACGCATGCAATGCTTTAGTGCTTCACGAAGCACAGAAAAGCCACTCGCATCATCTCGAAGGAAGGGGGTTCGTATTCGTAGGGACACCCCATCAGCGACTTTAGCCAGTTAAAAAAAGGAAAATAAAAAAAGAGACGGATATGGATTGATAAGTAGATATGTTTATATGTACTTGCATATTCATGATTCTTGTTTCGTCAGAATAGTTCGAAATAGGATAGTCTATAGAGGTTGATAGTGGGCGGTGCAGCTTGGCTTGATTAAGTAGACAGGTAGAATGTGTAATTGTACTGAAGATTTAGGTGAAGAGGCGGCGAGAATAAGACTTGGAGTGGAGTCTTAGACGACTCGGCTAAAGCCTGAATTTCTCGATTGGGTTGGGACTGGGACGCAACTGGACAAATCAAGATTCCAGGGGTGGTTCGAGGGAAACACTATTCGGCAGAGGTGCAGGAGGCTCAAAATAGAAAGTAGTTGCGGGTAATGTAGCCCTTCATGGGTCGATTGCTACTGCATCTTGCTGCATCTAGATTACGCCAGGCACGAGGTTCCCGACAAGACGAAAAAAAAATATTCTATGCAACTATTGTCTGCACCTACTTTAGGTACATTACATCGTACTACATAATATGTACACAGCATTGCGTGTCCCTCTCAGGCTGTTCCATTGTACCATAACGCTGACAAGTGGCAGTTCGTCAGCCGCCGTCATGCTACCCTACATGTATTTTAGGTAAGTATTTTGCCACTACTCTCCCTAACATCGCAGCTCGTACCTGGATCATGCATACGTACCTACCTGGATTATGCATATGTACTTACCTATGCATGTACGGGATGGTGAGGATCAAGCAGGTGAGCGGGAAATCGCGTACCGTGTCTGAGCAAGTTACCTTACCTAACCGGCTTAGGTGCATGTATGCGATACATCTCATGCACACCTGCAGTAAGTACCTATGTATGTACGTTCAGGTGTCATCAGCCACGCGCATACATATTTGACAAGTAGGTACCTGCTTTAGCTGTGGATTGCAGGATTTAGGTACCCGTTACCCGTAACCTCTTTCTGTCAAGTCAACTGTCGATTCTGCCAATCAACCCCGCGCTCCCCTAACGACCTTCACTAGCGGATATCTTAGCCATTAATAACCGCCGTCATACAGCTATCTATCTCTTCGCCCTCGCCCATTCTTCCCTGACCTTATCGCTGCGCAGCCATGCATCAACCCACAACTTACCTACTTACCTAGGTGGGTAGCTACCCTTTTTGCGTTATCCAGCCTAAGGGAAGTTGCTCGCGATGCCGTAATGCCGGAATTCCCTGCGGTCCAGGCCATCTTAGGCATAGTATATGTTCTCTGCGCCTCTTATTCTTCACATGATCAAGCCCCGGGTGAAAGAGATGGTGGGGTCCATTTCAGTTTTACCCCTTACGGAGTAAAAACCGCAAAAAATGTAAGATTCTCACACCGGATTATATTTTAATTTAGTCAGCTATAAGCCCGGGGATCTGTTGCCATCTGTGTTACACGCGCGTAGAAAAAAAAATTGCCTAACCAGACCTCCGGTTCCCCCCAAGCCAAGCCCTTGTCTCGATAATGATGACTTCCACCTAATAAAAATCCCGCTCGGCGTCGGGCTAAGATATCATCAAGTTTACGGTACCGACGATATGGATGTACACCATAACTCCGAGGTGTCACAAAATCAGCATTACATAAATACCAAGGTATTGGCTGGGTATGTATGCGATGCCAACGTACGATGACCTGGTGTCGCAGTCAGATCTGTTGCGCATGTCTCATGGGAGCTGATACGCCCTTAGGTAGCACGTCGGGATGTCGCCTCAGAGGACTACTTTGCCATGCCCTACCTACCTATAACGGATACATCGTCATTCAGGTTCCGCCCGCGCGTAATGCGACCCCCGGACCCGTTCGCAGGACTACTCTACCTAGGTATAGGAGTGTATCATATAATTTGGTGATGAAATATCTCCCTCGAGCAACCAATGAATGGCAGCCCCGGTCGAGGAATGAGAGATGGACAATCATACTTGGCGAACCGCGCCGTTGATTGCGAACCGCACCAGATTTGTGTCCGATTCGGCTCACCTCGAACGTTTTGCTGCTACTCTCTGGCGCGCGAATGGTTCCTGAACCACATATATTCCCATCCTTCTCGACGACCCTGACCTTGTCGCTATTGAGTCGTGCGGAACTATATAGTGTCCGATCGAAGAAGCGGGAAACCATAGGACGGTCGAATTTGGTTGAGACTCTATATTCATTTCTAGGCTCAAACGAATATATATATATGAGCACTTTTACGCGAGGTGCACTGGAAGCAAGACATGGTCACCGGTAAGGGTCCTTCTAGTAACCGATTCGGCAATTTCTATAGGTTAATGTAGGGTAGGGGTAGGCGGCGAGAGCCGACCGGTGAAGGATAAGACCAATACGTTTCCGTCAATGTGCCGTCCGCTAGCTCTAGATTGTGACTGGCTTTCAGTGATCAAAAAAAGGCTGCTAGGGAATCCTCTTTGTGCGCATAACCTTGTTCAATCCCAGACCTTGACCTGAGAAACTTATACCACCCTGAGGTATAGAAACGTGCCGATGTAGAGGGTACTTCGGTTTTGCATACATAGATCGACTTATATCGTACCATAGAAGCAGACCGGTCTTATATGTACGTTTTTTTTTTCTTTGCTGCAAGTAGTCAGATCAGAGCTCCTACAGCAGCATCACCAACATCCATATGAAGAAAGACGAAAACAAGGAAGAGACGGAGGCTAAAATATTAATTGATAGGAATTGGAAAAATTCGACAATCTCGAAGCCAGCCGTTGTCGTTCCATGTCGTGTCATTACCCCCATGCAAGTGTCAAAGCCCAGGCCCTCATTCCTAAAGAAGCATGATGATTTGTGCCTCGCTTTGCTATCCTATTGCTTGGTTTTTAATTGATGATCTAAAACAAGAACTTAAAAATATCTCCGTACCCGCTCTTGTTTATACTCTTTCCTCATTGCTCTCCTGAAGCCGTGTCTAGAAGCAAGAGGTGTATGTGTATACAGACTAGTACTAAGAGAAGGTAGTGGTTCCAGTTGAGGGACCCATCAGCCTACATACATACGCATAAGTACATAACATATTCCGTACTTTGGAAACACATGCAATTTTAGCGTAGGTGTATATGCATCTATCTCCTGTACGCATACAACCATCCATGCATTGACACTAGCAGCCCGCCATGTACAGCCTACATCATACTTGCATACATATAATACGGATGTGGACGTATACCTACATGTAGGCGTATTGAGATGTGACTGTATTTAAAGGAGACGAGAAGAACAAGAAAATAAAAAATAAGAAAAAAAAATCTTATCTGACAAGTCCCCGTTCCGGCAGTTACCGTCTCTTACTTACCTACCAGGCTGGGCAATGAAGGCATGAAGTACAAACCCTGGAGTACTTGCCCAAGTGAATGACTGGGGGTACCCGGGTACGTCTAACTTGGTCTGTTTGATGGTGCAGCGAAAAGTACCTAATCACGTATCAGGTATTTAAGTATTAAAGTTAACTGGGACTTAGAAGTCTTCAAAGTCAAAATCCCACATCCATGTCGCAAAGAACACTGCTCACCTTCTCTTGAAAAATCCACCTACTTCGTTTTCTCCCCGTCCCCTGCTCATCGAAAAATCTCGGACAACAATGCCAGCATCAGTTCCCACTCCAACTCCTGTCATGTCAGTGTCAATCACCTCACCCGAGTTTAAGACCCGCCTCCGATACTAACTACTACCCGTAGCAAAAGCTATGGTAGTGGTCTCTGCCGAGTTACCCAAATGGACCTGCGGGAAGACTGCCGAGTAGATATGTCATAGGTAGGCCAGGGTTGTCCGTCGACATCGATGGTAATGCTGCATACATATGTATTTGAGCCTCCCTCACGAAAACACTGTCGAATCCTTGTTTTGTTGAACGAACGAATAGTTACACATCACTTTTTTTCGCTCTTCTTACTTCAACCTTCCACCGCCTCATTGTTCGTTCCTCATTTTATTACAAAAAAACGAAAGTCTCCCGTCTCAGTCTCACGTACCTAAGTTGACTGACTACCTTGCCGAATCTGCAACAACCTCACCAACAGCCCTACCTTACAAACAGCGTCCTCATCTCTCTTGTCTCTCACTTCCCGTTTCCCCAGCCCACATTTGGCAAACAAGATCAGACACAAATTTACCCAACGTCTGGTTGGTCCTCAAGGTCTTCCATCAACCTGTAACCTGGAAAAATATTAAATACCCGTCTCCTCGTTATTTATCAGGCCTACCTCTCTCTCATCTTCTCTAAGCATCTCTCTTCCACCTTTCTCTACGGATCACCACATCATCTGTACTGTCGACGATATCACCAACCTCTACACACCCGCCATCTCGTCTACTTCCCAAGCTCCTCTCTCTATCCTGAGGTAAGTATTCCATAGTCGAACAGCATGCTAGTTGACAATATGGCTAATTGGTAATTCCAGCAAAAGCAAAACAGCTTGCCGCCATTCCCATTCACCTGGCACTCACTGTTGCCCCAGCATTCGGAATCTCTTCTCCAGTGTACCCTTTGATTACACATCTCAGCGGCACCATGGCTGTGGGAAATAACTGCGCACACTCCTTCAAGATGCTGAAGTCTGACAGCACGCTGGTTCAATGGACTTGCAACATGTGCCACTCGGGTCCGCACTGGTGGATTTTCGAGTGTAGATACTGCAAGATTCACACGTGCCGTGCTTGCGTCCACAACGTCTGACGGGGAACTCGGACCGGTCTGCGCTGTCGTTTCTGATCCATTTGGGCGAGGTAAGTTGCGTTTGATCAGGTTATCTATCACGTCTCATATATCATCATCTGGCGCTGAAAAATGACAAAACGAGATGGCCAGAAGCAATGCTAACGAGACACCCACTTTAGTCCCCAGATTACCAGTCTCGGCATTTGATGAGGCCAAAACTTCACCTTCTTTCAATTGGAGGGATCGTTTTCTTCCGGCGTTACGGGTTAGGATTGACATATGGAATAAAAAAAAGTGATTTTTCGACCACACCCCCGAAAAAAAAAAGTTTCTCGAAACGCAATGGCCATTGATTGATACATCATTCCGGAAGTTGGGCGCGGGGGACCCCTTGTCAAGACGCTAAGATCCTGCAGGTCGTGGCTATTACAGCCATTACACGATCCTATTGGCCTAGGCTGTTGTGTTCTTAGTGCATTCCCAAGCCCTGTTCCTTCAGCCACTGGGCCAGCTCAATGGAGCCACAGCGCATCTCGGTCCAATCTGGTTCAGATCCCAATGAGATAATCACTTTGCGACAAGTTACACCGATATCACAGGCTGTACACGGGTACACCTGGGCTCTGTTTGACGCCATTAATGCTTTATGATCTTCTTCATGTGCCCCCAATTAACAATGTATTTGCGCCAGAGCCCCCGATGGTCTTGCCCACAGGAGCATTGAGTCGCCTATTTTTCCCCTTTCTATCTTTGGTCTTGGAGTTTTGGCAGGGCGTGCATGAATTGCATTGCCAATCAGGTCGGCGTCCTCATAGAGTTGCTATTTTGGAATGTACAATGGAAAAAGCTGAATGACAAATGACAATTTTCATTGCTTACGAGTACGGGAATTTGAGGATTGGTCAACCTATCTGTCTCCCTACCCATTGGGTTGCGTGAGTGTTTACGATGGTTTTGGTTTCGTTGCCCCTTTCATCTCACACCAACGCGGGTGCAAGGAACTCTCTTCTAACACAGCAACACGGCACGGGACCGAGTCCCCGCCATGTGGCCTTCCTCATCTCCCCTATTATGCAATACTTTTTTCTTTTGTTTAGAATGACGCGAAGGAAATCGAAAAGAAGTCACGGCAAAGAAAATTAGTACGCAAGTACAACTTGTCAATAGTACCTCTCATCATCAATCAATGTTCATTACACCAAACGGAGAAAATAATATCTTGTTGGTTTCGGAAATATAGGCCCAAAGTAAAACCTTTGGGCCCTGATGCCACGTTGCAATCGCTGTTCGTTTACTCGGGATGTGTTGTCTTGTCGGTTTGGCTTACCTGCCTGGGTACGGTACCTGGAAATCGTTCGAGGTTTCAACGCTTTCCAAGGATTGACGTCGAAAAAGTTGAGGCTGCTAGCTGGGGGGGTGTGTGCGGCCCAACGAGGAAGAGCTGAGTGGTGGTAGGTACATAGTAGAAATGGAGGAGGGAGGTTAGGTTAGGCAGGGCTACCTACAAACGCTGTGCAACGTGGAGACACGCGTTTTCGCACACGCGGCACTTCTGCAAGGTCCCGTCGGCTTCTGGAACAGTCTTGGAAGATCGATTGGGCCATCGTGGGGGGAGGTGGTAGTAACTGGCCGCGTTCAAGCATGTCGTTTGTTATACGGGAGCCGACGTTGGGGGAGTACAAGACAAGATCAATCACGGCAGGGTTCAATCCTTTTTTTGGAAGGGGAGGAGGGGGGTGGATTGATGGCTGAGGCGGATGGATAGATGGATAGATGGATAGATGGATAGATGGATAGATGGATACCAGTTTTCGTTTTTTCTTGTCCATACATCTTGCCTACCCATCTATTGCTATATGCAGGAATGACATGCATACATGAATGACATAACATGACATAGATTGATTGCATCTTGGGCTCTGATGATTAACCTGGTTTTCTTCCTTTTCTCTCCTACGCACGGTTTGTCGGTAGTGTGAGTGTGGGCGTTCGTTGGTTTTTTTTTTCAGCTTTATGTTGCTGCTACACCACATCTACATCTACATATGCGTCTGCATCGCGTATGTACTACGTTACAAGTTGTATTATCTACACCATTTATAGCTACATATGTACGTACATACCTACCTATATACAGCACATAGGGTAGCAGGGCAGAAATCAGAAGAGGAAAGAAAATAAGATGCATGTAGGAATGTATGTAGTCAAAAGCCAAGGCGAACGAACGCCAAACCTCGTTTCGCTTCTTCCCACCGCCTCGCTCGCCACCAACTACCAAGCTACCAATATGTCAAAAAAAAAAAAAAAATAGCCATCGGGTATCTCCCCCAACGGGCTGTCCTGTCCGAGACACAACGCAAAAAGTTTGGCCCCGGCCGGATGTAACTTGAATCGCGATCCGGTCCGATCCAGCCTCGTACGTAAAAAAAAAAAAAAAAAAAAACCCCAGTTATTACCCGAGAAATGACAGCTGGCTTAAGCCGCTCGTGTTGTGTGTAGGTCGATAGATTTGTGCACGTCTCTCCCAATATTGAAAGTCTCTAGGTAGGTAGGCTGGTAGGTAGGTAAGTGCTGGAGTTCTGTGGCTGGCTGAATGTCACCTGAGGTGTATGACGACGCAATGGCCGGACAAATAGATCTCGTTCGTTGGCTTTATCCAGCTGAGATGGAGAGGGCTCTTATTTGTCTTGCGTTTGTACATTCATCCATCTATCCATCCTCGTTCGTTCGCTCGTTCCGTCCTTCTCTCTTCTTACTCTGCTCTGGTTTGCGCGTCGCTTTCGCGCTTTGCTCGCCTGGTCGGTTCTATATTCGATTCGTTTGGGGTCGGCTCGCTTCTTCGCAGCCGTAGGTAACTAATGGGGCCGGTGAATTTGTCAATTAGGAAAGTCGGTCGCGTTTTCTTTCCCCTTCTCCCTCTCTCTTCTTGTTTCTATCCATTTCATCCCTTACTATTACAACACTTCATCACTTCAATTCGGCCAGGCCCACACGTCCCGCTCGCTAAGCTTTCTGATCACCTTGACCTCGTCCCCCACGGCAACGTCAGCGACCAGCTCATCCTCATCCTCCTCCTCCTCCCCTGAATCGCTTCCGGTACTTGGAGGTAGCAGGAACGCGTACCGCCCGAAGACAGGCGACCACTTGTTCCCGCGGTCGACGCGGCGGTACGCCATGAGCTTCTTAAGCACGGCGCCCGTCTCGCCGAGGGCCGGTCGCCCGGTCGCGTAGTCGATGTTGATGGAGCGACAGCGCCCGCAGTTGGCCGTGAGCGCGAGTCGACGCCGTCGACTACTACTACTCCCTCCTAGCTGCAACTCCCCCCAGTAGTCCTCGTCCCAGGCCTCGAGCGCGCTGCTGCTGCTCTCGCCGCCATTGTCCGTCGCCTCTTCGTACCCGCTGTCCTCCTCGGCGTCCGACACCTCGTCCACGACGATGTTCGGCCGGAACTTGATCATCTCCATCTCCTCGCCCTCGGGCAGCTGCGTGCTCACGTCGCGGAGCGAGGCCTTGGACGTCACCAGGAACGGCGCTGCTTCGTTGAAGGTTAGTCCGTGGTTGTTGGTTTCTCCCTTGTTCGATGCTGCTGCTGCTGCGGGTGTCTGCGTCTGCGAGGATGGTATGAATGAGGTGATAGTTGAGAACCACGATTTGCTGTTATTCTGCTCCTGCTCCTGCTCCTGCTCCTGCGGCAGTGGTTCTGTCTTGGGCGTGTGTGCCAGCACCGGTCTTCGGTTCTCCCCGATGTACACGAGGATCACGGGATACCCGAAGCACGCCGAGAACCAGGCGTCGTACTGGTCGCCCATGCGGTGCGCGGTCGTGGGGCTGCGGTAGAGCCTGATATCCACGCCCTCCAGGCCGTCGACGGCGGGGTAGAGCGGCACGCGCAGCGACGTGCGCTGTTCCGGCGGCGGCGGGTCGAGCAGAGGCTCATCTGGGATCCGGTAGGTGACGACGATGTGGCCATTGTTCTCCCCTTCTTCGTCGAATTCGAGGGTCTGGTAGAACAGCGTGCATTCCGGGAAGTGCACCGTCTGGATGTTCCTGTACTTCCCGTCCGCCTCCACCTTCAGAAGCATGAACCGCCGGTCATATCGCAGTCCTTCGCGCCGCAGTTGGGCGGTTGGTACGGAGAGTGGACGGAGCGACTTGATGGGGTAGATGTAAAGCTGTTGTGGCGGTGAAGCGAGGTGAGTTTGACGAATGGGTGCATGGGAAAGGCAAATTTCATCTAGGTAGAGGTACTTTACTTACGTCTGTTATCTTGATTCTTCCCATTTTATTACCCGGTAGCTGATTGTGGATAGGTAGTCTGGAGGATCAGGCAGTCTCTCGTATACGCGACTCTTCTAGGTATAGGCTGTATTAATCATATGCTTTTAATTAATACACAATGTACGGTTATTCGTAATACAAATCTCATACGCTCTATTCTGATGCTGATAAAGACTTAGATGCGGAAATCTAGCAAATAAATCGCCTTGACGTTATGCGGGGAGGAGGATTAGAGCTTCATTATAGGTTGAGGGCGAAAGTGGTTCTTATAAGCTTCATAAGCCGCCGGCTCGGAGCTTGCATTGCGGGGGATGCCTAGACCAACGGATGGTGACCCGATAAAAGGGGGGCTGGGTTCGGGTTTAATACCATTATTTCCCGGTCCGAAACGGAATCGCGTCTCGTCAATGTAACAGTATACGTGGGCAAATAATGGGTAAAGACTTTTGTTTTATGCTAGTTACATATTCTGGTTTTGGGCTGAACCAGCTTGTAATGGCGTGAGACTTGATCCGCCGTAGTGGGAGTGGTTCATACAAGGAACGGATTTTATCGCCTAGAATGACATATCTTGATAGGTAGGAAACATTCTTTCTCAATGCTATTTGTCCAAACTAACAGTTTAGTTTCATCATGCGGCCCCAATATATTGTTCTCATATTATCGGGATGTCCCCGAGCCATTCCATCTACAATCCTTCTGCGGAACTAGGCGGATCATAGACTGGGTCTGTAAGAACGTGTCTTGATTAATGAGGTGGATGTATTCTGACTTCGTCTAAGGCTAGTCTTTGACGGTTTAGACATTTACGTTGAATGCCAGAATCTTCAGAATAGTCTCCGTTTATTTGATCTATTTATTGACGAGTAGGGATATCCGCGCCGTTGAGTTGCAGGAGAGAGCCGGCGATCCACTCCACCCTATATTGTAGTTATCCAACGATATTCTGTCGAGAGTAATTGCGTCAGGTTCTGAAATCATAAACCCGGTCACGATCTAACCCCTTTGATAGTAGTAGGTGTCAAGCTGAAGGAATAGTATCTGTCAGTCTGTCAGCGCTATCATTGGTACGCAGTTGACGTATTGGCAACTACTTTCTGCTTGACTCTGTTCTATGCTATGTGATTCGTATTAAATACGAATGTATTAGATGCTAGCCCACCTCTTGTGTATGACAAGTCACCTTTTGAAACCTTGGTATCATCTGTGTTGAGCCTTATGCATATAAGCTGCCCCTGGACTCTGCAAGTAAACCAACACATTGACAACACGAATGCCCGAAACGCATCATATCTGGTGAGATTACTTCTGACGTATATGTGGCTTAAGCCTTTTGATATAACACGAGATTAAATATACTCGTATTGATTAAGGGTACCATTTACAGTGAGGGAAGGTTTGGATAGTATACACTTTGTCAAAGGCCAAGAACGCAAAGCATTTCGGTTCGGCATAAGCAGTAAGATGTAAATGTATTTTGGTCATTCTACTTCCGTATCTCTAAATCAAGCAGTCTACGTGGTTGTTTTATTGCCAGTTGAGCTGATCTCAAGCCTCAATGCATCATACTGCACATAGACCGAGCTGGGCAGCACCGCGCTTTCGTAGTCAGTAGCATTGAACGGTAAGCTTAGAACAATCCTATTTTCGCCTTCCTTGAGCAAGGTGGGATCGAAAACGAACTTGTTCGCGACGTTGTAACATATTACAGCGGACCGCACAGCGCACGAGCTGCTTTGATGATATCTGTCCGGCTGTTAGCCCGAAAACCCGACGTTGATATGGATTAGATACTTACGGGATAATCCATGGCTCAAGGTCATTCCCATTCACGTTAACCGTATATGCTAGGTTAGAGTGGGGTTCCGATGCGTTGAAGATATCCGTGTTTCCCGCTGCAGTTTTAGCCCCGGCTAGCTGGACGGTAAAGGTGGCTTGCTGCTTCTGTTCGAGCTGGGCTTGTTCTAAGTCAAATACGATGGTCCAGTTGTTGACATTGCCGTCACCGGCATATGCCTCGGTTCGGAGGGAGTTGGCATAGCCTCCAAATACGCTCCAATGGACGTAGTTCAGGTCCTTAGCCACATCACTCTCACCAACCTTGAATGTAACACCGTCCGGGAAGTCATCTACAAAGTCGTACACAGCCCAGTAAATTCGGTATTGTTCAGGATGACGGGGGTGTGTTGCGTCGACTTCGTAACCGTGACGATACTCGCCGCTGCTTTTGTCGGGAGTACCGATACGGAAAATCTCCTCTCCCTGACTTTCTTCTTGCCAGCTGACTTGCGTAGTATCCATCTTGCCGGCACTCACCTTTATGTCGTCCTGGGCATACTGCCCAAAAATACCCTCTGCATAGATTGTGAGCCGATAGGTGCCGGCCTTTACTCGTGGAATGCTAGCCTGGCCCTTCTCATCAATCTCAGCCCAGTATTGGTAAGCATTAGTATCGAACACATTATCCTGGAAATCCACACCATTCTGTGCTAGAACAGCAATGGGATTCTTGGCGTCTTTCGGTAGATCTACTTGAAGATTCCAAGTAGTACGCTGCTCGCTGCTGACGTAGTTTGGCACGTGTTCTGCGATGGAATCGTAGAACTCGACATTCCATTCGGGATCTGCGAACTGTGCGGCATCCTCTCGGAGAACTTGAAGATCTGTTCCGGCAGGGAAATGATTGAAATAGAAGAATTGCTGGTTCGATCAATCAGTAAGAACCATGGATTGAACCCGGAATCTTGAACATACTGGACCGAACGTCCGATCAAACCCATCGGTGATGTTTGGCTTCCCAGTTGTCAGTGTCAATGCTCATGCGAAAGGTGGGCGTCGTCCTACCGTTTGGTCTCCGTGATGGTTCGATACTGAATTCCAAGTCAGCCAATTAATTTATTCCCAGAGCAATAAATAGTCACTTACCCATGTAATCATAAACGATTCCGTCGACAATCAAGTCCGAGTGCAATGGACCGCCGAAGTACGTTTCCTTCGTATTCATAACCATCCACTATAAAAATGGCAATTAGCATCCGTCTGTGGGATTTAGCGCAATAACAGCTTATGTCGTGAGACAGCGCATGACGTGTTTACGACTGATATATGCTTAATATGGACTTAAAAGTCGATGGAATCAGGAAGGACGTACAGCACCGAATGTCGTGTTGTCCGCTATCTGTGAACCGTCGGCGTACCTGTCGAGTGACATCAGCCCAGCGCTAACTCAGTCTGCAGGAATTCGGCTTACATTCCATGAGCGTCATGGTTTCTCCACGTATCCTGGAATGTGTACTTGGTGAAATAGTCGGCTTCCTGCTGGACGTAGGCGTCCTCAGGCGTATTCCCCATGTACCAGGTAGCATCTGTAACGCTCGTGGTTAGCATTTCCTAAGTCCGACGGCTTCACGAGGGAAGCTGAGCAACGTGGGTTCGGGCGATCCAAAACCAATTATTGTCCCGAACTTTGCGGCTGATGGGGCTGTCCAACTTGAAGTCTAATAATTGCTTACCCTGTACGACAACCTCATTGTCCTTAGCCGCCTCGCCGGGCAGCGGCGCATATTGCACTCCGTTGGTCGCAAGGTGTGTCCAGATGTCTGAATTCGGGCGGAATAGCGTCCGGAATTCTTGGAGGTTACGCAAGAAAGGAGCGGTCTCGTTGTGGTACGCGATGCGTGAAAACACATGCAAGCCTGTTTCCCCGTCTCTGAGAAACCAATACTGCTCGAGAACCTGACCAGTTGGTGTGTAAGTGTCGGACATTTTGATCCCTCCATAACTTGTTCCCGTCGAGTCCGTGCCGCTATACAGCTCATACGATGGTTGTGTTGATCCGGGTGTCCAAAAACCTTTCGGTGTGCTTCACAGGCCGACTCAGCACGCTACGTTACTTCGCGTTTCATGGCGTTACTTACCAATAACAGTCTAAATTGAATATGCCGGTAGATCCTGATCGCGTGCCCAAGAGGTTTTGGCCATCCAACTCGATGGTATCCATAGCGCCGGAGGCCTTGTCGACACGTGTGTGTAGTCGGTCATTCTGGAGGATGAGCGAGGTTCCATTCTCGCTTGTTACCACCTTCCCGTAAGCCGACCTGGAGAGAGACAGGAAAATGAGACACGAACGAGTGATAACCCCGAATAGCATCTTGACTCAACTTGGAGATGCAGACGCGTGATACAGCATATTAGCCTACCTTGTAGAGAGCTTTTTAATAAGTCAGCTTGTTTATATTGTCGATCCTCGGAGATGCCTTGGAGCGAGCTTCCCGGGCTATTAGACTAGACATTATAGTTGGAGATGTCGCTAATTCCATATTCAGGTAATTCTTCCGCCCAGTGAGCTGGGGGAGGAGATGAGAATGCGGGGGAGTTTGTGGGGTGAAGCCTGTTATTTACAATAGAGGCTCTTTTAACGGCACATGGCTGCGGAGAATCCGAATCGAAATTGGAGATTAGATTCGGTGCTCGGCGCAAGACTTAGCGAAGTAGCGGAGTGAAGAGCCAAGGTTGGTTCTTTCTATTCAAGCTATGTTTTCAGCTTGATGAAGCATCTTTCAGAACTTATCTTCTGTCGTCTATGTGCAAAGTAGAGCAAAATGTCAGCTGAATACGAAGGTTGAGCAACGTGAGGGGTAGATGCCAAGGGACGAAGCTGAAAAAACGATGCATGTCGATCATCTGAGATAGTTGGTGCGACTGATACTCCAGGATGATCTATAGAAAGAGGTTTAATAGGTTTTGCCAAGCTTCGTGGTTCAGATGATTTCGGCTTGTTTTCGCATGATGCAGCTGGGTAGGTACTATGTACTATGTAGATATGCATGTTTTTTTTTTCATCCACCCTTGTCGACTTGTTTCCAGTCAGCTGGATTTCGGTAGTAATTTATGAGACGGGTGATTGTTGAGAATGCCGGATATTGCTCACGTCTAGGAACTGATGGAAAAGGACAACCGGAAGCAGTGTCAATAAACATGAATAGAGAGGTATTAATCAGACTCATGACTATGGATGTATGTAGGTATGTATGTAGGTAGGCTGTCGGCCGTGACAAGGTATGCATGGAATAGAGACGACATTGACACATCATCACCAACTTCGTCATCGTACATGATGCATGCGGTTGGGATCAATCGCATGTGGTTTTTTTGGAGCATTGTGTAAAGTAAAAAAGGTGTTCGGGTTACAGAGCCGGAGCCGGAAGCATTGGACTAGAACAAGTTTACCTCAAGTAATACCCGAGCCGGTTAACCACATGCCACACAGCGCTAAGCCTTTTGTCTCTTAGTATACATGTAGAGACTGTCCGATGTTGTACATGTATAGTTTCGTGTAACTAAAACTAAGAGCTAGCGCAAGCAATAGTAGATATATGCTTGTGCTACTGCAAGGGACACAAGGACATAAGAGGAAGCTTCGTTGAATTATTATGGTGGATTGCACTATGTACATGTATGTAGGTAAGCAGGCATTGTTGCATCATCAGATCGCGATTCGCTACTACTGCTAGTGAAAGTGGATAACCAAAGTTCTAGACGTCAATTCCTTTATCGCTCATAAATGTACCCAAGTACTCCTTATCTGCATAATTGAGGTACCCTTAGATCGGTACCTTAATAAGCGCAGCGTGTTTCATCTGACGCTGGAGAGACGTAGCACTTGAACTCTTTTCAACAAAAAAAATAATCTCTGACGAACGAATTCGTCGAGAATGTCTGGCGCCTACATGTTTACATGTTTACATGTATTATTACATGTCATGGTTCAATTCATCAATTCTTGGCATTATTCTGCCTGTAGCCTGACTTAGCCCACGAGGTCCCTCTCTTTTCCATTTCCCATTCTTGAACGGTCATATGGAATTTCGAAAATGGAGCTGTTGATGATGATCTCCACGATGGAGTTCAGCAAGATCTGACCGAACTCGACTTGTGGACACGACGGGCAACCTTTCTGCCTTTCCGGGATTATGATTTCGTCTTCATCGGTAGCTTGGTACCGTCTTTAGTGTCAGAGTGTCTACATACAAAGTAGAGCTCCGCCTAAAGGTCATTTCATGCAACTGAATGCAACCGGGTCCAGCATGAGAATCATGCCTGTTCTGAAACACACCACAACCCTATCGGAGATCTTAATACGCCTATCACCAAGCTTAGACTAAGCCCTCGCCCAGCTCAACCCGGCACTTCTAGCCCAGCCTGTTCATCCCTTTCCTCCATGGTCAAATGTCAACCGTGGATGGTCTAGTCGCCAATCATCAAGTGCCGCGACCATCTTTTTTTTCGGGGCCCAGGAAACACGCTGCTGGCTCGGCTCGCACAAAGCCTGTTGTTGGTTCTACTATTGAGTCCCTATTGAAGTCCCTATTGAGTCTGGTCCTACCCAGCCCTAACTGTCAACCTGATCCACGGGTCGCGAGACGACCCATGTCTGGAATTTGTATGATACATTTTGTACATGTTTGAACCGCAACCGGGAAGCTCATGTGAGTCCGCCGTGCGTCCGCTGTACCTGTTTTCTGTCATGGTACATTGACATCCTCGTTCTTCTCCCTTAATCATTAATCATACCTAATCATTTTGGTTGAGATCGAGTGGACGATCTACTTACTTTCGCTCGATCAGGTGGCAATCGCATTTACTTTCTATTTTCTATTTTCTATTTTCTATTTTTTATTTATACATCCTTCTTCCGCCAGTAAGTTTCTGGAAAACTTCTGTTCATCAAACGAAACATTTTCCTTTTCCCGAATCTCGTATCTTCTTGTGCCCATCATGGTTTCTTCGTCGTTCGTTGGCTCTCTGGCCACTAGGGCCGTTTTCTTAATGTCTAGTCATATCACCAGCCGCGCCGACTCTGCAACCTACGCCTCTCATACCGTCGACGCGCTGAAAACTCTACAAACGTGGTATGACCGCGACACTGGTCTATGGGATACCACTGGTTGGTGGAATAGCGCCAATTGTTTAACTGTGCTGGCCGACTTCGCGCTCGTAAACCCAGCAGCTTCTCTCACCTTGAATATCCCGGATATTGTACAAAATACCGTAAGTACACGAAAGCTATCTTGATCGACAACCCAATTTACCTTCAATGGCTTGTTTTGGGACCTGCAAACCCCTAACCCAAACTTTGCGACCCCAATTGCCTCTAACACTGCGCGCGCACATGCAAATGCTAACCTACGAGCCATAGTACGACCAAGCGCAAAAGACGGCGGTACAAGCAACAAAGAAATTGTCGTCCGCGGGTCTTCCCACATCTTCCTATGTCAGGATATCGAAAAGGTCCGATATCGAGAAAAGGGGGTTTGACAACTTCCTTAACGACTATTACGACGACGAAGGCTGGTGGGCGCTGGCCATGATCCACAGCCACGACCTTGGCGTCCAGGGTATCGGAGATCAACAGTATATCCAGGCCGCGATAGAGATCTTCGAGGATATGAAGAAGGGCAACTCCACCTGTGGCGGAATTTTCTGGAGCAAGGTTACTCTATACACCAATGCCATCGCGAACGAGCTCTACCTCAGCGTTGCGGCGTCCCTCGCGAACCGGGTACCTTCCCAGAAGGATTATTTCCTCGACATTGCCCTGAACCAGTGGAACTGGTTCAAGAACAGCGGGCTGATTAACAAGGACAACCTAATTAACGACGGTCTTACTGATGACTGCAAGAACAATGGCATGCAGACCTGGACTTATAACCAGGGTGTCATATTGGGTGGACTGGTGGAGCTTGCCAAAGCCTCGGGCGATGATTCATTGCTTGACGAGGCACAGACCATTGCTTCAGCTGCCATTTCCAAGCTGACCAAAGACGGAATCCTCTTCGAAGGCTGCGAGCCGGACTGCGGAAGTGACGGCTCGCAATTCAAGGGGATTTTCATGAGGAACTTGCGCTACCTGCAAGAAGCAGCCCCCATGGACGCCATCAAGAACTTCCTACTTACCAACGCGGACACGATATGGTCCAAGAACCGCAACTCCCAAAACGAGCTAGGAGGTACCTGGGAGGGCCCCTACACGAACGCAACGGCAGGCACGCAAAGTTCTGCCCTAGACGTCCTGGTGGCGGCGGCGGCTGTAGCTTAATCACACCGCTTAATGGTAATTGGGGGCTCAAGGCGAATTGGCGTTCAGGATCATAGGCATGGAGGGCACTTTAGGAATACCACTCTTTATTAGTCACCTGCGCACCGCAGCATTCGAAATAGGTGCCTTTTGCCTTTCATAGTAGTATAGTAATCAAGAACAAGCAAAGATGTTCATATCTCCAAGACTTTTCCCCAGACCTTGAGTGACCGATATCATTCCCGATCTGGACTTCATGACAGCTGTTAGGCCAACGGGAGTCATTCCCTTGTTGGACGAGACTGCTACGGTGCTGGCTCGTGGTACTGGACCAACGCTTGTCGATCATAGCAACGCACAATCTGTTGGCTCATCTCCCCCCTCCTCTCCTTCTCCTTAGAGGCAATTGGTGATCGTCGTCTGTTTGCTAGTTTTTTTTTGTCAGATCCATTTTTTTTTCTTCTAGTTTCTTTCGTTTTGAACCGGTTGTAGAGAAATGATCGACGTCATTGTAGCCAAGCAACACAAATAAATCATATGCACTACATATTTTGTTGAGTTGCCATGCTGGCTACGAGGTACATGGAACCCTCCATGCTTGTTGTGATCAACATTAATTTCTACCTGCATTTCGGGAAAAATTGGGTAGGGAGGTAGGTAGGTACCTACTGCTAGGGAGGTGGCAGTGGTGGTGGTGGTGGTGGTTGGTGGTTAAAGTCACCCAATTTTTTTTATTACCCTCACCACGCCGTCGAGAGGTACTATTGGAGATCGTCTTTTTAGTTATACCCACGCGCAATATAGCAAGTCCTGTGCCTGCATACATCTGCATACATGTATGTAGGAGGCAGGTATTGAGGTACCTATGTAATATGGCACATGTACCATACCATATAAAGAGAGGGTGTACTTGTGAAAAAAACGTGCCAACAAATCCATGTACTCCAAGTTGACGAGTCCCATCTACATCGTAATATATTGTGCGCGCGACCACGGGCGCGTGGGTTACTTTCCCAAGGCAAACCGAGTCACTCGGTATATCCAACCTCGGCATTCGGTCGGCTCGCTGTATGCACTCTCTAATTGAAACGAGGTCGTCGTGATGCCGGATTGATTGGCAACTTGGCATAATGAGACGCTGAACTCCTATATACCTACAGTACCTACATAATCTACCTGTGGTAATAATAACTGGTACCTAGCTACCTACTGGTATAAGTGTTCTTCTATGCAAATGGACGTGTTGGGTAGGTAGGTACGTATCTTCTGGCGATATTATCCGTATCCCTATTCATCTCGTGAAAAGAAGACCCTTACTACTTACCACTACTAGGATCAGGGTTGCGTACGTAATATATATAACATGTACCCGACGTATAGTAGTAGTATCGGTAGTAGTAGCAGTATAAATATCATGCATGTATGTCTCGTCCGGTATTAGTCTCACATGTCCAGGTTTCGCGCGAAAAAGCTCGGGTCGTATGTATCAAATATGTAGGTGAGCTTTGTGCTACACTATATATTATATTGACGGGCGTCGACACGCCGGCGCAGCACAATATGTACGGTCGGTATGCACACATACATACCTGACGATTTTCCCCATTTCCACTTGTATGTATGTGAGATTTGAGTATTTTCTATAAGTTGGATGTCTGTACTGCAGCCGGACGAATGTGTATACCGCAAGTTGATTGCTTGCATATACGGAATATAGTGCTGTTTGTAGGGGTCCCTCCTGGGTGCGGCGTCCCGGCGCCGAGATATCGTCGGCCCGGTGTCCTAATTGCGGTGTATTGAGCCTCGTGATGCTTGCTATGGATCGAAGGGATTGAAAATACGTTCGGGTTGGGCAAGATATGGAGGTGATCGCATGTGAATTTGTCATTCTCGTCGGGATCGGTCTGTGAGACAGGTTAAGGGGAGTGGAAGAGAGATGAAGTACAGGAGCTACTCATACGACAATAGGGCTATGTCCCAACGGATTTTGTGACTATGTCGCTGTAGCAGCTTTGTTGTCTGCTTTGACTCAAGCAGTGTACCTATCATCTACTTTCAACCCAATGCGGTCGCCGGTAGCAACCCGCTTTTTCATACACTCGTTGCCAACACCAGAGACGACGAACCCTTCATGTGAAGATGAATGTTTACCACGTTGGCCGGTGTAATTGTAAAAATGGGTATGCTAGGTTGTTAAAACCAACACGCGCTTAATAGGAGATCGCATCTCAGTTGTAACAATGATAGGTGACAAGCGATATAGAACTCCGACTTGTGTCTGCGACCGCCAGGTTGACCGGATTAGACCGTCAAATCCTACATGAAAGCCCGGTAGTCGGCCGCCCTTTTGCTCACGAGCGCGAGGCCTGATCTACATAGGAGGCGAATCCTAGTATAAAGCGACAGCTGTTTCATGCATTGCTTTCAGTATTATGATTCATAGCGAGAAGTTTACGAAACAATTATTGCACCATTTCCATTTTCATTTCTCACAAATGGTTTCTCAGCTCAACTTGTAGATAAGGATCGTTGGTTGAGACTCGATGCCAAGATTCTATAGACATTTGAGTCTAGAGCGCATAGATGGGCGCCAAAAGCTTGCGCCCTTCTGCTTACACGAATGAAAACGAGAAACCTGTAAAGTGGATGAGTACCTAGACCTAGACTAATCTCACGAGAAAAAAAGGCGAGGGCCTTGTGGGTGGTTTCAAATTATAATTGCGCGAAAACTGTTTAGTTTTTAGATACACCAGACTCCTGACATTAATAGCCTTAAGGGACGCCAGATGAGTAACGAAGCAGTTTGTACACAAAACCGCTCCGAATTAACCCCAAGTGCCACCTCCACCACCAGACCGACCGACCTTTCGTTGCGCGCTGAGTCGCCAATCGTCCTCAGCTGCGTACTTGTTGTACAGAGGTTGAATCCTCTCGGCCTTCTTCCGCTTGCTGAGTTTATCAGTAGGCGCGACCTTGAAGAATGTAGGGGCAGCCGAGACAAGCCACTTCGGTTCGATGCTAGTTGTGCAATGCATGTACTCCTTTGTAGTGAGTACCAGCGTGTGGTAAATCACCCACTCGGCCTGCTTTCCGAATAATGCTGAGCTGGGATGCAGGTACACTGGCGTGCCTTCGACAAGCGTCTTATATCCCTCTTGGGGGTCTTTTCTCGCCGAGTTGCGGAAAAAGCCTGAGCATAGGGCTTGTCGAACCTTCTGGGTGTCCCGGCCGCACGAGGTAATTGGATGGCGGTAACGCTGCATGATTTTCATTATTTGCTCACGGACGTCTTTGGCGCGCTTCATCGAGCGTGCCTGGATAAAATTCTCGAAACACCATGGCGCCGAATAACCACTGTGCTTCCAAGCGTTGTAGACATTAAGGAGGGTGAGGTGATCACCGTGCGGGTCATGGAATTTAGCTTTCTTCTGATCGGCTTGCGTCTGCTTTTCTTTAGGTCGGTAAAAAACGTTGGGAAGATTCAACATTGCGACAATGCTAAGCATTTCATCGGAACAGCCAATATCGACGGCGCCGATAAGAACCTTGGCCAAGGCGGGCTCCATTGGGAAATCGGCCATCTTGCGACCGAGACGAGTTAAAAGGCCCTCGTCATCTAGCGCCGACAAAGCATACAACTCTTCCAGGGCCGTCAACATAGTGTTAGTAGGAGGCGGGTCCATAAAGTCGAAGTGAAGAAGGTCGTTTATACCCATGGCCTTCAGCATGAGAATCGTATTCGCCAAGTTCTGGCGTTGAATCTCCGGAATGGTGGTCGGAAGCATCTCAGACTGGAAGGCTGCCTCAGTATACAGTCTGAAGCATTTTCCAGGTCCGGTTCGCCCAGCGCGACCAGCACGTTGGTTCGCCTGCGCTTGTGAAATAGGGGTGACAACCAAAGAGTCCATTCCGAGCTTAGGGTCGTAAGCATTCTGTTTGACAAAGCCAGGATCAACCACGTAGTAAATATGGTCGATTGTTATAGATGTTTCCGCGATATTTGTGGCTATCACAACTTTTCTGCTGCCAGGAGGCGCAGGGTCGAAAATTCTGCTCTGCATTTCACTGGGGAGAGCCGAGTAGACAGGTAAGATAATCAGCTCGGGAACGCCTGGGCCAAGAGACTTCATTCGCTCGTATAAAATCTCTGCTGCAGTATCGATTTCTTCTGAGCCTGTAAGGAAGACTAAGATATCTCCAGCGGGCTCCGTAAGATGAATTTGCATAACCGTAACCAGTGCTGCATCGAGATAGTCAGATTCGGGTTCCCTGCTATACAATATCTCGACTGGGAATGTACGGCCGGGGATGGTGAAAATGGGGCACTCGTGGAAATACGCCGAGAATTTGTCGGCATCCAAGGTAGCAGACGTGACAATGATCTTCAAGTCACTTCGTCGCTTGACCGTCTTCTTGAGGAGTGCAAAGAGGACATCAGTTGCGATAGTTCGCTCGTGGGCTTCGTCAAGCATAATGACTGAATATCTCTTGAGGTCAGGGTCCAACAAGATCTCACGCTCCAACATGCCGTCGGTCATGTACTTGATTTTGGTGGAAGGGCTCGTGCAGTCTTCAAAACGGATCGTATATCCAACTTCTTGTCCCAGCTGACAGCCTACTTCTTCAGCAACACGCTTTGCCACAGACATGGCCGCCACTCGTCGCGGCTGTGTGCAACCTATCATGCCATTGTTGGTAAAGCCAGCCTCGGCAAGATACTGGGTAAGTTGGGTGGTCTTTCCGGATCCAGTCTCACCGACGACAATGAGGATCTGATTCTCATGGACAGCCTTGATGAGTTGGTTCCTGAAGGCAAAGACGGGAAGACTCTCCCTCTGTTGCTTGATGGACATTGTCGTGCGTCTACCAAATGATTGGTCCTTGGGTGCTACAACTTTCTTCCATTCTGGCACCACATCAGGTTTTGCCACAGTTGTTTTGGCAGCTCGTAAGTCACTTGCGAACTTTCGATTATCCGGATTCGCCATTGGGTCGTGCCATTGTGACGACAAATCTACTTTAGACTCTTCTTGGGCAGCTTCAGCCTCTTGTTGGCGTAACTCCTTCCGTTCTTTTGCTAATGATGTACCCGACATTGCTGCACGATTAAGTGATCCATCGGGGGCCTTAACTACCCGAATTGGTGACAACTCGAGCGATTGCTTCGTTTGGCCTGTTAAGAAGGGGGGTTCTTCTTCTCGCACTTCGATATCGACTTCTTCTTCCAGTTCCATCTCGCCCTCACCTCTCAAAGTAGCATTGTAATCCTCTTCCAGATCAGGATAGTCCGAGGCTTTGGCTACGCCGGATGCAATAAGCTGTCGAATCTCCCAACGTTCTGGCGAAGTCATTCTCTTCTTGTGTTGTCGTGGAGGACCAGTATAGTCTGAAAGAGAAGCCAGATTATCGTCGTTTCGGGGCATGACACCATTTCGACTTCCAAGACTTTCCATGTTCGCGCCTGATTGTATCCTCGCTTGTGGTGCAAGGTCCATACCAGTCTCCTGGTCGACGTCCTTCATGGAGAGGCCTATTCTGTTCTGCTCAATCTTGATGACTTTCACCTTGACGCTCTGGTTCCGGGAGAGGAGATCGGAAGGATGGTTGACTCTCTGGCCTTGTACTAGATTTGATATATGAACCATCCCGTCTACCTTACCCTTGACACCGCGCAAATTGACAAATGCGCCAAAGTCCTTAACGCCTGTGACATGACCATCGTATACCTTGTATAATATAGGCGAGTCATCGAGTTCGGGTTCGGGTGCGTGGCGGAACATGGAGTCATCATCATCCTCGTCATACTTCCGCCTTCTCTCTCCACGGCCGTTTCGGTGTGATCGGTGCTCATCGCGTTCGTCTCTTCGACTCCTGTGTTCCCTCCGACTACTGCGGTAATCTTGGTCATCGTAGGTCTGGTCTTTGCGGTCGCGGGATCGGTATCTCTCGTGCTTCCTATGCTTCAAGTCTGTTACGTCTTCCCTCTCGGGACTACGAGATCGTTTCCTAGGCGATCTTTCGGGACGCGCACTTTTAACCTTTCCTTCAAGTCCTTCCAAAAGGGCCAAAGTCTCGTCTATATCGTCTGCACCATCGACCTCCTTATCCGGGATGCTCAGACCCTTGAAAAGCGTCTCTTTCTCTTCAAACGATCGAACTTGTTGGTCTTCCTTAGCTGCCTCTTTCTCGGCCTTGAATCTGGGGTGCATGGTCCGGACCAGACGGTCGATACTCTCAATCAAACTCTCGGGCCAGCTTGCACCACCTATGTCGCCCAATTTGGTCTTGAACTGAGAGAAGTTGGCGCATTCTAGTCGATTCGCGATAATGAACTCGGCTACAGTCTTCTCGGATATACCTAAATGATTCTGAAGCTCAGATGTGACCTTGGATACGAGCGACAAGAGCTCGAGCTCAGCAAAGTCGTCATCCATGATGTATATCGATGCTCTATGGTTGCGTGGTGGATAGGATTGGGTCGAGTTTTCGAGTCGTTGAGGTCAGCGCGGGTTCCACGACGTAGAGACAGGCGACAGTTCAAGATGTCGATCGCATTTCATATCGCATGCGACTAAAGGTAGAAGGGTTGTTGTGCAGATTTGTGGATTATGCGTTTTGTCGTATCATTTTCTTAATACTAATATGTTTGGAAGTCTTTCAGTTAGAAAGACAGAAAGTGATGTCGGCAACTACATTGAAATTCCAAACTCGCGCCACGCTTATGTTTTAGGCTTGGCAATTCACGGGTGGGTCTCTAAACCGCTAAATACCCCACTCTTACAGCACATGGTAGGTACCACCTAGCGACAACCTCAACCTGGAAGTGGTCTCAGCTTCCACTTTCTTAAATGTGATTTATGTAACCTCCATCTTTAGTTTCAAGTATTTACCTTTCAAGCTCAATAATAAATCCCTTTTACCTGTATGTCCCTCTGGTTTCAGAGATCACCTGATTTATTAGGTTGAATATTCTCTTCTGAAATATCATTCTGGATGCTACACTGCATCACCCCTCTTTGCCGCCACCACATTTCTTACTCCTCACACTCGTCGCCCACTGTCTAGGCTAGGCCCTTATGTGAATACCAGACACCGATCAGATCGGGTTGCCTTATGATGGTCTTGTCGCTAATTTAATAGTTGGATTTATTAAGTTAACTATATACGGGTGGCCTTGATACTCAATGCAGCTTCCACAAGCCTACAAATATTCGGCCTATGAGTCGAGATGGTTGACCTCACCTATAACACCTATGCGAACTGGCCGAAGACACAGAAAAAATAAATCGGGGTTCCAAACTACCATATCTGACTCATTTTACTCGTCATCGTCACTCTAGAAATTTATAGACGAGTAAACCGGGCAACAAGGACAAGGAGATAGGACTACCACAAAGAGGGTCATTGGTCTAAGTGCAATGACTGAGGCTGCAAGGTAACATTTATGTACCGCACATTGCAGCCCTACGCGGGTATTGCATGCAATCAAGACGCCCGGCCTTTATACTACACAAAGGAGCATAGAATATGACTACGATGATTCGTCGAGATAACAAGCTCCAGTGCGATGACTATTCCCGATGTGCTTCCTGGGCGGACACCCTCTTTCTCAACACCCGATGTTGTTAGTCTCGGGCTTCTTCTTAGCTCCTAGACCCTTAGCCGAAGTCAAAGCCGAAGCCGAAGCCGCGTACGGAACGGCATGGCCTTCCCAGGAACTTAGGTAGCTAAGGTGCACCATTTCCCCCTCGATAAAATCGCTTGAAGCCTACAGACGGATAGGCGTCGTCTAGGAACTTCCGTTTCACCAAGTCCTATTCGCCGTCAGAAATAAGGCCTCTCTCATGTTGACGAGAATCCGGATGAGGTGGGTCCGAATCAGGAAACACAGCTGGACTGGGACTCCCGTTGATGCTCCATTATTTACGTGTACAGTGTACGGTATACCTGAAAGATAAGATAAGTATTTAACTTACCTAGAATCAGATCGCGGTGAGAGAATGATACCTACAATCTTCCCTTTATACATGGACCTACCTCTTCCAGACTAAGGTACATAAAGAGGTAGGCAGCAGGGAAACGTTCTACTACTCTTCAGTGGCGGAGTCATCTATATCGTAAATCTCGGGATAGACAGCCTCCTTCAGGCAATTTTGTCAAGGTTACCTCTTCCCCTCTTGGCAAGGGTCCCCCTTAGAACGGCTTACTTTGGGTATCCTTATCCTAGCAGTCGTTAGCTCCGAGCACGCAATTAACCGATTTAACAGCTTGCTCATCTCGGTCTTCTGACATAGCTCACGATACCTCATTTTCATCTCTGCCATGATACGCTGAAGTATGGATCAATTTGCTTTCAGAGGATACGGTTGGGACTTTGCTCCCCTTCGCTTCCAGCCGTCATTTACTCTGAAGAGCACATATCAGATAGCCAGGTATGCATGCAATCGCCCTTATTTCTAGACAAGGCTTTCTAATCATCGTTCCTAGTACTTCGAGCCTCCAATGGGTTCATAACCTTTCTCAATTTACTAAAGCCGGCTACCTTCAACTTACTATCGTCGTTGTATCCTTCTTAGTTATTGTCAGATATCTTCTTCACCGCCCCTACACTAAGATATCGAAACCGGAAGGCAATGCACATGCGATATCATTACCATTCGAGCTGCTCAGTCAGCTTTTAAGGGCTAGCTCTTTGGCCTTTACTATTGTTGCGGCTACGAAGGAAGAAGGCAAATGGGCCGATGCCACCGCCTTAGCTTACGCTTTCGTCATTGGGCTTGTGAGACTGGTCAATGATCTCGAGTGGAGGCATGTCGCCCTGCACCACGTCAATTTTGTCCTTAGTGGTTCTCTGCTCCTCCTTATCGTAGAGGAGCTGCTTCCATATATCGATGCAGATCACACCGAAAACATGAGTCCAATGATGATATGTAGCCTATCCACTTTAGCTGCCGCTGTCTTCGTAGCTCTCGCCACACGGAGGGAATGGATACCGCCATCTTTAGACCTCAATGTGACCGACAAAGTACAGACCCGGGAACCTTCACCTGAAGAAACCTGTAGTTGGTTGGAGTATTATGTGACCTACGAATGGCTTACACCTCTTATGCTGAAAGGTGCACGCCGTCCGACCACCCTGGAAGATCTTCCCAGGCTCCCTTGGTATGATGAGCCGATGGTCCTACTCCGTAGGATCCAAGAGGCGCGGCGAAAGGGCACGTCTACATTATGGACATTGGTGTACTTCCTACCTACTGAAGTCATCACCATGGGCTGCTGGATTGCCTTGGCTTTCACTGTCGAAGTGATAGCTCCATTCGCAATGTACAAACTTCTCGGCTACATAACAAATCCAGAAGAAGCTACCATTCAACCTTGGGTCTGGCTAGTTCTCCTATTTATCGGACCCCTCTCGCGTTCTGTATGCTTTCAGCAGTATATCTTCATATCGACGCGCTTAATCGTACGTGTCAAGTCTGCTTTGACGCAAGAATTGTACTATAAAGCGATGGGATCTATGGAATTGGACGATGAGGTATTCGCTGAAATCGCAGCTACAGGGAAGGAAAACCAAAAAGGTCAGCAGAGCACAACATCTACGGGTCGTCTCGCAAACCTGATGGGTGCCGATGTGGACGCCATTACAAGAGGCCGAGATATTGTCCTAGTTGCTTGCGGAGTATCATCCGGAACAATTGTGTCTCTTATTGGTCTTTATCAGCTATTGGGCTGGACTGCGCTCGTCGGCATTGCTGTCATGCTATTGCTATCACCGATTCCAGTTTTGATCGCCAGGCAGATGGTTGGTCTTCAACGTGACATGAAAAGAATCCAGGATTCAAGAATATCGGTCATCTCGGAGTATCTAGCCTCGATAAGAGCGATCAAGTATTTCTCTTGGGAAGATGCCATCATTAAGCGAGTCAACGAGATTAGGTTAGGCGAGCAGAAGAAGATATGGGGCTTGAATATCCTGTAAGTCGGATCGTTCCTAGTATACTTAGCCTCGGGAGGTGACCATTACTGACTACCTTTTGATTGCAGTTTTGTCATCTTAAACCAGCTCACTGAAGCAATCCCAAACCTATCCCTAGTACTCATCTTCGCTTTGCATGTACTCGTGCGAAAGGAACCACTAACTGCAGACGTCGCTTTTACCTCAATTACCTTAGTGAGGACATTGCGAAGAAATTTGTCTATGGCATCCAACATGTCACGAGGATTCACAGCCGCAGGTGTCTCTATAAAACGATTAGATCGCTACTTCAACAACACTACCCCCATAAGTTCTCACCCAGTCGGCTCGCTCCAAATCAATAATGCCACTTTCAGACGTAACAAGAAGGCTTCATTTGCGCTCAAAGATATCTCCATAGATTTTGTTGAGGGTGGTTTGAATGTGGTAACAGGTCCAAGTGGGAGCGGAAAGACAACGCTCCTTATGTCGATTCTTGGCGAGACGATCCTCGAAGAAGGCACAATTACTTGCCCTAAGGACATCGCCTACGCATCCCAGAGCCCCTGGTTACAGAACGAGACTATTCGCGATAACATTATTTTCAATAGTCCTTTCGAACAAGCACGATATGATCGAGTAATCAACGCGTGCGGGCTGCCGGTTGACCTCGATGAGTTCCCAGAGCGAGATTACACAGAAGTTGGAGAGAACGGTGCTTCGCTGTCCGGAGGTCAGAAGTCCCGTGTTGCTCTTGCACGGGCACTATACTCGAAGGCCTCTGTCATTCTATTTGATGATGTGTTTTCCGCGCTAGATTCCAAAACTTCGGCATTGCTATGGGAGGAAGCTTTCTGTGGAGATCTACGTGAGTGCATTTTATTTTCATATCCTGACCTGTACTCTTTGATTCTAGTATACTATCTTCGCTACGCCTTGCTGCGATAAGTCGCTCCCGAGTTTATGTACATCGTGTCCCAGCTAACACATAGAGTTATAGTCAAGGGAAGGACAGTGGTGCTCGTAACCCAACTACCGTGGATTGCACCACAGGCAGACCTAACAATAGCATTGGAGAACGGCACAGCAAAGGAAATCCAGCAGAACCTCGGTGTAGTCCGAAAATCTGTAACTTTGAACAAAACGCTCGTTGATGATGGAAATGTTGACGTGACTGCGGATGGGAATGCAAACCATGCCAACGGAACTAATGGCAATGGAACAACAACGAATGGGAAACACTCAAACGACACAATTAAAACTGCCCAAGATAAGAACCGCGATGAGGTAGCCCAAGAGGCTCTTAAGACCGGATCAGCAGCTCGTTTACAATGTGAGTATCTATCCGCATCATCCGCTTTACCGTCAGAAAAGGTACCTAGAATTAACGATATATCTACGACGAAGTCTTTCAATACATGCGACTCTTTGGCAACCCAATATCCGCAATGGGAGCTCTTGCAATGAGCATTCTCTCTACCGCATCCTTTGTCGGCACCGGGCTCTGGATTGCCGTCTGGGTAGATGCTTATGGGAAGGACGACGCGTATGATATTGGTTTTTATCTCGGCATTTACGCTGTATGGAGTCTTGCGGATGTTCTTTTCCAAGGCCTGACGTACCTTGCGTACGAGAATGGCGGTTGGTTCGCGGCACGGACGCTACATACGACGTTCATAACAGCCATGATGAGTGTTCCTCTGTCCTGGTTTAAAGCGACACCCGTTGGTCGAGTCGTCAATCGATTTTCCAGGGACATGGATTCCATTGATAACATGTTGGCCGGGAGTAAGTCAATTTTTTCCCCCTATTTCTTGATTTGTTATTACCCATCGCAAAATGCTGATACCAGAGATTACAGTGCTTCGAATGTGCGCTGATGTGCTCCTGAAACTTATACTTCAAATCGTAGCTGTCGGCTCTGTGCTTCCGGTTTTCATGATACCCGCCGCCGCTTGCTGCTTCGTCGGAATTATTGCAGGAGAGTTGTATACGCGAACCGCTGTTGCTGTCAAACGCCTCGTATCCTCATCGCAGTCGCCTCTATACGCCCAATTCGCCGATAGCTTAGCTGGACTCGCCGTGATTCGCGCGCGCGCAAACATGCCGCAGATATTCGGAGATCAGCTAGCAGACAAGATACGAATATTCTCGAGGGCATCCGAGGCTCAGTTTAACTGCAACCGTTGGGTTGCCCTTAAGGTCGATATGATGACCACTCTAGTCACTGTCTCCGCAGGTGTTATCGCTGTGTCAAAAGCAGGCCTTGTCGCAGCCGGTCTGGTCGGTTTTTCTTTGACGAATGCTACGGTAAGAAAACTCCCATGCGGTGTTTTACAGCTCTGAGTTGCGTACTAACGACTCAACCAGACACTCAGTCAACTCATCATCATGCTCGTGAGAGCGAATAATGAACTTGAAATCGAAATGCAGAGTGTGAGTTATGCACAGAAAGGACTTATAAGAGAAACGATTACTGATGTGACGCCAGTTCCACCGAGTTCGGGAATACGCTGCCGTTGAGCCAGAGGAGAAGTCGGACGAGTACAAGAGTATCAGCGAGTATTCTGACAGCCCCCAACTATCGATGCCTGAGAATTGGCCATCGAGTGGCGAAATCGAATTCCGTAACGTGACTATCAAGTACGACTTAGACGGCCCAGAGATACTGAAAAATATCAATCTCAAATTTTCAGCCGGCGAGAGAGTAGCAGTCGTCGGACGAACTGGGTCAGGGAAGAGTACCGTAAGTATTATGTCAATAGTTCAAACGGTAAATGACATCAGACTAAGATATCACAGTTGGTCCTATCACTTTTACGATTCACGAACATCGTCTCGGGGCAGATCTTCTTCGACGGTGTGGATATCACAAAGTTCCCGCGAAGAAAACTCCGAGAGGCCCTCACCATTATCCCACAAGAAGCAGTCCTATTCAATGGAGACGTTAGGTCCAACTTAGACCCAACGGGCACGATTCCGACGGAAACCCTAGAGAAGGCCTTACAGTATTGCAGTGGAATTGCGTCCTTCCAGTACCATCAGAACAGAGATCGCGTGCAAAATGGAAACGGTCATACTAACGGCGTGCACTCAGACGGACCGATACCTGACATTGGCATTAATCTTTCCACTCCAGTGAAGCCCAAAGGCGAGAACTTTTCCCATGGCCAGCGACAGGTGCTCTCGCTCTGCAGGGCTTTGGTGCGCAAGAGCAAATTGATGCTACTGGATGAGGCGACCGCAAGTGTACGTTACATGGTCCTTGATCCTCCGTAAAGTATTGCAATTACTAACCTTCATCTAGATGGACTATGAGACCGATCAAGGGATTCAGGAAGTTCTAAGAAAAGAGCTCAACGAGCACGGGAGGGACCGAACGCTGGTCACTATCGCGCATCGACTCAAGACAATCATTGACTATGATCGCGTAGTTGTCATGAGCGCCGGCTCAGTTCTAGAGTACGTTTCTCCATAGCCCGAATCCAAGTAGACATTATCTGCCTAGGGAGACAGCTAACCGAATCTCTAGAGTTGGAAGCCCGAGGGAATTATACGAGACCCAGGGACAGTTCTACGACATGATGAAGCACAGCGGCGAGTTTGAGGATCTGGAGAAGTTTCTCAGCACCAAGTCATAGAGATGTTTTTTTCTCCTCTGTGTCGATACGCGATACGGGACATACATGCATAATTATTAACTGATAGAAATTTAGGATGATTTGAAGGTACATAGATCAGCGCCATCATGCGCAGAAAAAGGATTACATGTAGGTAGGCAGGAATAAAAAAAGGATATTATGCTATTCAGAGGTATCTATTTGGGTATCACATAACTCCCCGGTTCTCTACAGACATACCTAGGTACCTGTAAATTGAAAGCACATAAGGCGACTTCGAATCCTGCGAGTCGCCAATACCTGAGATACCTGCTCAGATACGGTACCTACCTACCCACCTAGGCAATGATACAACGTAGTAAGATGCAACAAGTCTGTATAGGGTTAGCTAGCCAGCCGTGAGCACCTACTCACCCAAGCTTAATCCATATCGTAATCCATCTCAGAAAACAGCGTCGGCGGGGGACTCGCGTCGAGGAAGTCGGGGGGCGGCTGCAGCAGGACCTCGGTCGAGTACCTGAAGACGGCCTCGTCGGACTCGGCGGCCTCGGCGGGGGTGCCGCGGTAGGACTCGGCGGTCCTGAGCGCGAGCTGGCCGTCGACGATGGCGGCGAGCTTGTCGAGGCTGGGCAGCGCGCGCCACTGGGTGCCCAGGCACCACATGATGGTGTTGCGCAGCACGTCGTCGACCCACGGGAAGCTCCCCCCCGCCAGCTGCGACCCGTTCGTCTCCAGCGTCATGCTCTCCCCGAACAGGTTGATCGTCAGCGTCCGAGTGTTGCCCGACCCCGGGTACCCCGGGATTCCGGTTGCTAGCGCGTGCATCACCTATGGTTGGCTAGGTTAGTGGTTGTGCTGATATAATACTACCCCCTTATTTCCAGAGATTTGGAGGGTGGGGCTGGGAAGGAAAGATAGGTAGGTAGGTAGGTACTTACTTTTCCTATGACATTGATGTTGGATGCTATTGCAGGGCTTGATTCTAGGCTATGTTCATGTTAGTGTCGGATTTCTACACACGTTACTGCGTGGTTAGATAGGTAGATAGGTATACTCACAGCATTTGCCCTTTTGCACCCTCCACTGCTAGGCCGAAGTCTATGAGCTTTAGTATTGGGGCCAGTCTGTGCTCATCGTCGTCTAATTCGCCGATCATAACTATGAAAAAAAACCGTCAGATATCTTGGCCACATTGGCGGGAAGGCATTGTGTGCGTCAAGCTGTCAGCTGATGCTATCCTCCCACTCTTCCCCCCCTTTACTGAGAATTGCTTCCGTTCCATCTACTCCTACTGGTAGACATATCACACCGAGCTCTAAGGGAGGAGGGATATTGCTTTTACTTACCGTTATTGAGGTGCATATCGTTATGTACTAGTCCAGACATCGGCACGTCCCACAGCAATATCTCCTGTGGATTGTTATCCGGCCACGCCAGAGCAATGACAAAACGCAAAACTGTGAAAAATACGAGGTTAGCTTCCGTAGGCCCTTCATTATATAGATAGATAAGTATAGGATTGGGATGGCTTACGGCATGAGAACAACCTCCATAGAAGTCGATTTGGCAGCGGCCGGTCTGCCTTAATCGCTCTCAGGATAAAATTCCAAAGAGTTCCATTCGGGAGGTACTCGAGCACTAGAGTTTGCTTTTTGTTATAGAGTAGCAGAGGCATGTTCATGATGTCGTTAATCTGTACTATGTGTCTCATTCCTCTAAGTCGCTATCGATGCAGTTAGTTCCAAGGTCAGCAGCGAACGACTTCACGGTTGTTAATCGGACTAGCTACTATTGATGGAGCTATGGGAGCGTGTGTGTGTCTCCTTACCTTGAGTATAGCAATTTCATGATCCATAGATGCATCTCTCTCCCGACCTATGGCTTGCTTGACGACAAACTGCCTTTCTGGTTTGTTCCCTTGAGAGAGTTGTGTAATTTTGCATGCAAGCCCATTCTCACCAGCACCTATTAGACTATCAAATAGAAAGCGCCTTTGTTTATCTTCCATGAAAACCAGTTTCATTTCCGCGGCCGCCATGAGAACCGATCGCCGCTTGTTGGGATCTGTCGGTAGGGGAACATCGGACCCTGGCTCCTCCGGGGAGGAGTCTAAAGACATTGGGGAACCGTAGGACATTCGATGCCGATTGCTGTACGAAAACTCGATGCTGCACAGGGGGTACTCGCTGTCCTACGATGAATACTCACTATCGTATATTCCAAAAAGAAGAAAAAATGTCTAATCCGATTTTGAGTCTTCGTGGTGGCGCATATAGGTAGTAAAGTATAGATGTCTTTAAAGAATCAATCTTACTACACTATTAACTGCCCCCTTTGTCCTCCGGCGCATTTCATACAAGTTCATTCACAATGTAAGAAAGAGAAAGAAATCCAACAGCCATAGTTCACGGGTCTAACAGAGGTCCACTGACAATGAAATGATAATAACAACAGCTAGGTTACCAAGGAACTAAGAACGAAATAACATCGGATGAAGCCTATTGATCGATTTAGTAAGAGTATATCGAGTGGACAATGCGATTGTTATATGTGATTACCACTGTTCTTCCAAGTTACCTACCAAGTTCCATGGCTAGTAAGCACGACGAAGTAGGCCTAAGCTTTCCTGAAATCTGTCCGATGTGAGATAGGGAGCGGCTGGAGACATTCAAGAGTGTTACAGCGGCGGCCACCAACGTCGGGCGATCGCATTGTTGGATTGTAGATTCGTCGGTAAAGTTGTCTCAAGCCGTGTAACACGATAAGACAACATTTCAACCCCAGCGAGGATATCTAAGCGAGGTTCGTCTTATAATACGATGGCCACGTGTTTCGATATATGAGTTAGATACCTAGGTGCTTTGCAATACGGCCAGCTTCGCTACGCTGGGTCTCGCCGTGTGTGACGTATTGATCACCATTGGTGTATCTAGGATCCGAGATCGATGGGAAGGCAGCAAACAATACCGACGCCGGATCCGGGAAGGTCGTTGGTTCGCGTTTATGTATTTTGATCGCACAGCACATTGTCTTCGGTCACAGACTCATATCCCTACTGTAACCATCGTCTGCTGTGAAACTAAGATTCGGCAGGCAGCCTCGATTTGGGCTAGGGCTAGCGCAGGTTCCGACGAAGATAGATTGTAAAAAGTATTGGCTCACCTGTACGGTACAGCTACATCCCGGAGATAGGATACTATCCTTCATCTAGTTGTGAGTCCCAGGGTTGGTGGCGTATCACGAAAGTAGAGAATAAGCAAGAAGCGTTTCAGTGGTCAACAATGGTTCCGATTCTTGCCTCTCACACAGAAACCGCCCTGATCCAAGCTGCATAAAGCTAAATAAACCGTGACCGAAGTAAGACTGCCTCCTGCCTTCTATCTATTCCCTGGTTGTGTGGATTAGAACCCCTTTTCGATGGCAATTTACTGGACCTTCTTCAGGTGGACATCACTAAGAGACAGGTTAGCATATCCGATTTACAGCTTCGATACCAGTTTCTTCCAAAGTTTGGTACTTACAAGATTAGGTCAGCGTTAGGGGGAATGTGACCAGTGAAGCCACTGATATTTCGTCAGCCCCACGTCTCTCAAGGATAATGCCGTTGGGGATTTGAGAGGGGAAAAAGTAGAGTGGATATCACTGAGAACGTTTCGCAACGTAAGGGGGGTTCTTCGCTGTATGGTGGTTATGACGGTCGAATTATAAGAAAAAAAAAGCTTACCGAGCACCATATCCATAGTCACTATAACGGCATACGTTAGTCAAAATGTCAACTTTCAGGATTGGAATAGGAGATGATATCGTACCTGGTGATGTCGAGAGTTGCCTTCTCGCCGACCTTCATGGTGAGGACACCCTCGTCCCAACCTGAATAAAAATCATAAGTTAATTCCAGAGTGGGATGGGGGTCAAAGACAGTGGGAGAAATATACCCTTGATGACCTGACCGACACCAATTTGTGTGACAAAGTCACCTCGACCAACTGAAGAGTCGAACCTATTTAATTTTATTGGTTAGCTAGCTATTATGAATCCCCCATCTATCCTTGACGTCAATGCCAAGCAGGGTGTCTGGTTCCTGTTCAAGACAGCGGGTTGGTTGGTGGGGGTGTTTTTTTTTTGAGTGCACTCACTGCTTGCCCTTGTTGTCAGGCTTCGAGGTATCCTTGAGCCAGCCAGTGTACTCAATGGTAACGGTCTGACGAGCGGCAGGCTGGGCACCGGAACCCTCCTGGATGACTGTCTTGCTAACACCCATTGTGATGGAATTTTCGTTGTTTGAGAAGTGTAGAAGAAGTTATCTAAAATTTCTCCCTTCAATTTTTTTAAAGAAGAGTTTAAGAAATGAGGGTCGACAAAGCTGTCTGTAGTGGGATGTTTTAGCGTCTTTTATCAACTGCGGAGACAGTTACGCTTAAGTGCCTAAGCGGCTCAAAGAAAGAAGAAAAAAAAGCAGAAGAGGATACTGAGGGGCACCGATTCAGACCAAACTCACCTTGGAAAGCAGAGTGGATCGTATGAAAGGTCAGCTTAGATAGACTACGTCAAACAGGAAGTCTCGAGGGTGGGTGGATGAGGAAACAGTCAACCTTAAATAGTCGTAAATAGCTGGGGAGGGCTGGAAGACCAGACGAAAACGAATATGTTTGAGCAGTCTCGACTGAGCATTTCATGGATGAAGCACGTAATAGGGCCCATAGAGTTACCTTAATAAGGCGCAAATATATGTACCTTGTGATCGAATGTACATAGGTATGTATACCTGAACTAGTGTATCACATTGTTACCCTGTACCCTCCTCCGAGTCGGTATCTTTTTTTTATTTCTAATTTCTAAACAATGAAGCCTTACTTGCTGCTAAACTGAAAATAGTGTGTGGTGTAGGTAGGCGTCCTCCGATGCTGGCTGACATGGCTGTGTGGTGTCTGTGTGTCTGTGTGGCAGATGCAGAGGTGGAGGTACGTACTAGGTAGTAGGTATGCCACTAAAGTCAAAGTTCCAATTGTTATAAGCAGACAGGTTACCAGTTGCAGTTGCCAGGTACCCGATCTACCACACGTATGACAGGCAGGAACACCCGAATGCACGAGCGAATAAGGTTTCTCGAAGGCTGAAGTTTGGCCAGCTCAAAAGAAGTATTCTTTCCGAGGAGCACACAAATCCGTCGGTGCAATCCGCTAAAATGTACATTACAGATAATGGACAATGGAACGTGACGTCAATCAACATGACGAAGCACTTTCCGTCTTCATACACACTACCTAAATGTAGGAGGTAGACAAGCAACCATCTAGGTAAGTGCAGGTACTATAGGTATGTACTAAGGCAAAAGGGATATACGTACCACATATACCTACCTACATACATATGTAGAGTAGTAGACTTTACCTGCCGACGGACTTAGCAATTTGAGGTCATGTCTCGTGGAGTACAGCAAGCGGAAACTGTATGGCTTCCGTGATTTGACGTTTCTAATCCTTACCTTATGTTGCCTTGCCTTGCCTTGCTTGTACGTGCAACATGCATGTATGTTATGTAGGTCTTTTATACCTACGCACGTTATTTACGTCCATCCGGTTCTCTAGGTGCCGAGGGTCTTATGTATGTATGTATGTATGTATGTAGGTAGGTACCTTATATTGTATCGATGCGTATGCGTCTTTTTTTAACATACTTGCCACGATGAAATCGAACCCAATCTCATGGCTATCTCTAAATCTAGATGATTTCCCATTCGATATTTACTATTTTTGCCTTAGCTTCAAAGTTGTCTATGGAGAAACAGACGGATCTCATTACTACCCAACCCTCAAAGTACTAACTCTATACCTTCGCATCGGAGGGGTCTCGCACAGCTTGCCAAGTACAAAGCGCGTAGTGTCAGTGTGTATCACACCTACCTCCCCACTTGTCTAATCCGTATTTCGTCAACCTCGAAACATGCGAGATACGGAAGGACCGCCAATCGCCAGGGACGTGGGTTGAGCTGGCTGGTTCTGCACGGTTAGCTAGTTCAACTAGGTAGCATCTGCCTCGGTTGCGTACGAGGCCACACAAAAGCAGACATGAAGGAGCCAAGTTAGCCAAGGGTAGCTTCCACGCAACGAGAATACTAAAATAGGAGTACTGCGGTAGACGAGGAAAGAACGGTTGAAGATCTTGGGGTTCGGTGCGCCGGTGCGGGGCTATCCGTGGGGTTGGTTGGGTCGATCGCTTACGATGCATCCCTGCAGTTGCTTTGCATGTCTTTTTTTTCTCTTTTCTCACCTTCTTTTCTGCATCCTCTCTTTTGTAATCTAATCTGTAATATTCCAGAACCGTCTCGTCCGCCTCCCGCATTTGGCCGTTTCTGCTGCAGCTGGAGACAGGGCTGCGTACCGTACAGTATGCGATACTTTGTATTTTTTTAATGCTTCAAGTATCTGGCATACAGTATCAGAGTAGGTCGCTCGAGGTGGGGTTAGCTAAGTTGCATTTTCTTTTCTTTTTTTCTTTTTTTCTTTTGCTTCGCTTGGAATCTCTGACGTTGTGATGCGCCTCTTATCCCGCTGGTGGAAACCGGACAAGTGTGCAGGTAGACGATATCTGTCTTGTTTTGCTGTAAGTGTCATGGTCATGGCCATGGTCATGGCTTAGCTTCGTGCTAGGTCAGCTGATAGCTACATCTGCAGCCGCTTGTGTCACTCTCCTTCTTTTCTCACGTCTCTGTTCCCTCTTGTTTATGGCACATCGCAGCAATGGCAAGGCTCGGATTTGTCCGTCACCGCTCCTCTTCCCTCCTCCTCCTCCTCCTTCTTCTCCTATTGCTCCCCTCCTCCACCACATCCTCCACATTCATCTGGCATATGCAACCCGGCCTCGGCCTGCTACCTAGTATCAAGATAAGGGCAGCTAGAGGACAATCTATCTCTACCTCGGGAAATCAAGGATTGCAAATACACACGTAAAGGGGGGACCCTTATTGTCTCACCCTTCTCGCGCCAATGCAACAAGACGTCAGACTTCAGCTATCGGTTCACCCGCTTCTCCCAATACCAAGCGATGGGAATGCGGCCGATCTGCAGGTGAACCCCAGCAGCGAGAGCTTCTTCCAGCACGCATTCGGGTGCATTTTCTCCACTGCGGACCATGATTGGCCTCGTTGTCCATGTGCCACTTACAGTACGGCATGGGATCTCTCAGGTCCGCAAGGAGAGCTACCAAGATCTACGCGGGGGGCACTCCCTGCGAATGAATACCCCGAGGGGCCCTGCATGTCCCATACACATGACTGACGCAAACGTCTCACAAAGTGACAGCAGCAGTCGCAACGCGATGCCCATCCGCATTCCCATCCACCCCCCCATCCCCTTCGCCTGTCCGCTTCTTCGTTCTGCGCCGCCGGTGCCGTGTAGTCGTGTAATAGAGGTATACAAGTACCTATTTCGCGCATAAATCCATCTTGACCGCCTCCAGGTCATTGGAAATTGTCTCGGCGACGGAAAACGTCCCGCCCGTTCGCCCATATGATATCAATTGCCGATCCAGGACCCAGGGGCTGGGGCAGCGAATAAGGTGAGGCGAATGCTGCAAGGGATATAGTACCTGTCACATCTCAATCTGCCTAGCAATTTTTGTGTTACCATCCCGCAACTGGCGGGGTGACGACTGAGAGAACCAGAACGAAGGAAATAGCAGCACACCGCGAGAAACCGACGCGACCATCACCAGACCCAGCGCTGCATCAGCTAAAGGACGCCATTGGAGAGATCAGCCAAAGGGGGCTCAGGGCAGTTACGTCACTTGGAAAGGACCCTTAGAATGCCACATGGCTAGACGACGAGTTTCTGACATCACCGGCTCCCCGAAGCCGTGCTCCGAATCTTTTGAGGGGACTCATTGGACAACGAATGCAAATAACGAGAGTAAGCATCCTTTTGGCAGATGCGCAACAGCAACCGACTTCCGTACCCCGGTATACCCTTTCAGTTGTTGCGCCACTGGTTTAGCTCTATGCAGCAAGCCGACAATTAGCTGTTTGCACGGACGGCATGGAAGCCTCCCGAAGAGAAAGATCAGGAGAGTTCCAGGGTAATTGCACTAGACGAGTCTTTGATCGATCAACTCAATGCAGCCATGCGAAATCTTAGACAGGGCTGGCGTGACGCCTCCTGCCGCCGCTACCTGTAGGTCTCGGCTGTAAGGCATGTATGACAGCAGCCATAACGTAAGAGAGCCATATGTATATCGTACATATCGTAGCCCTTGTCGGCGCCTCGGATTCTGCTCCCCACCAAGTGCGGGAGCCAAAGCCAGGGGTCAGTTTCGGATGCAGCTGCATTCCAGGGACATCGTGCATTCCGCTGACAACGTGATGTCATAGGCAAAATGTGATATATCTTTAGCCATTCTTGTGACGCTTCTCGGTCAGCCCGAGCAAGATCAGGAAAGCAAGATACAAGACGACCGGCAACGGATCCGCTCCCAAAGATCATTGGCCGGGATCCCAGGCACGTCTCCCCGGTCCGTGGTAGGGACGAAGTGTCGAGAAAGCCCGAGCTCAACCTAGTCAACAGCAAAGGAATGACTCCGTCGTGCATCACCCGAAAGGGAGCATGCATTGCTGAGAAATTGACTAGTCTTCGACATTAGCCTTAGGCTCCGGCACCCTGACCGGCTCATTTATCCAAAGTAGGAACCCGGTCAAGAGCTGCATAATCAACTAAGGGGGATATGTATCGTGGTAGCTGAGTTCATCATTGGGTAACGTCGAAGCCGTGTGAATCCGTTACGGTCTACGTGCGCTAGGTCTTTCGGAATGCCGACAAATCCAGCATATCACCCGGGTACCGGCCCCGTTAATACCCTACCAGACGTCTTTGCCATTGTCCCCCTGACGACCGGTTCGGAAGTGCAAGGAGGTCCACGTCATAGGAAGCTCGGCCGCAGTTCGGTGACGCCATTCAAGAATTACAGCTGCGGGTTTCGGTACCCCCTCCCTTTTTAGGAGGGAATACGGTGCACACGTCAACCTAGCCGTCCAGCTAGTACTTCCTAGATCTGACTATGCCGACATGTGTCCTAAGCCACAATACGACATTCCTGTAGGCGCCTGCTCAAGGGGTTGCAACTGATAAACCTATAGGGCTTGATATGAGAAGACGAGAATGTCGAAAACCGTTAGGCTGACAAGTACACAGGCCCAGCAGCTTGACAGCCCATTGTGATAGCTGGTGACAAGGATCACTGATCACTTTCGGTCAGAATCATTATTACATCTGCGGGCCTCATGATGTTGAGTACGTCCAAAGCAAGTCGAGATGGAGGACCAATTTTCATCGGATAATGCGATTTGCACCTAGGGATGGTAGCTGCAAGTGTCTCCATCCTATGCTGGAAGCATTGGTCTTTCTTGTATATTGGGTATGGTGATGCCGGTGCTGATAGCCCAATCATTTTCTTTAGCTCTTCGTTTGGTTGATTCTAGGGTCAGCCCCTTTTCTTTTGGGGGTCAACCCCTTCTGGGATACCTATGTGCTCCGCCATACCAATGGCCTTGGTGGAGTTTCACTGTTTCTCTCTAAGTGCGGATGTCATGCCACTCCCGCAGGGATTGGAAGACTCCGCGGCACATTCTCTGTCCCAAGAGGTCATCCGATAGGTGGTGAAAGGGTGCAACTTGCCTTGGGCAGCGAGAGAATCATCTGTTAAGATCAAAACCTATGTACCACAACAATGATGAAGCATGATTTTAGCACCAGTAATTGCTTTGGATATACTAGGCGCCATGGATTATACAAATTGACACTCTGGATCGGCTGATGATAGGTTATTGGTAAATCAGCAAGATCCAAGATTTAGACCATAGCTAGTCCTGCGAATAAGGCCATCGCACATGTCACCCTAGGAAATCCCACAGTTTTGTGTTCCTCGAGGGGTCTGATCACCAGGAATTACGCATCTATCTGCGTTGACCGGCATCTGCCTTTGATACCTACCTACTTACTTGGAGCCTGCTGTCATAGCGTCGGAGATATTGACCTGTACAATGCTTATGTTGTGACACGCTGATACCAATAGGGAGTGGTGTGTAAAATGATACATGAGCCAGGAAAATGCGGCAATGAACTAGAAAGTAGTTTATCAGGTACAACCGAATACACCGGTTGGTAACTGAGGTCATCTTGCTTTCTTCCCAGATCCGCTCTAATCGCGCGTGTCCATCCTGGACATCTACCCAGGCAGCAGGCTGCTAGGCCTTACCGTATGCCGTCCTGTAGATCCAAAAAGCGAGATCGTCTCCTCTCCTGCTAGATCTTTGGGTGAGATGGTCGCTGCCCGAGATCTCGTAGTAGGCCGTCTTATGTGTGTGGGGGTTTGTGGAGTCTCCCAAGATCGAGATGATTTTCATGTACAGATCCCTCATTCAGGTGCTCGAGATCTGTCATCTGCCATCGAAATATCGCCACCTCATTGAGATACTGCTATTGAACTCGTGCCCCTATTCCACATGCAGCCACCTTGAAACTTGCCACCGTTTCCCCCTCCATCTGAAATCTCCAATGAAGTACAAGATACCCAGTGTATACAGTATAACTTAGGACTTGATACAACAGAATGAGTCACAAGAGGAGTCGGTGACAGAATACTCTCTTATATTAATGTAGCATAGAAGGCGGTGTCTCGATACTCTCTATCCCTCGTTTCCGTATATTTAAGTATTGGCCGTTATTATTTTCCCCTTTGAAGTAGTGGTCAGATCTACTCATACGGGATGTGGCGTGGAGAGTACCGTTTCATATATGTTATTTTCGGCCAATCCTTTGTAGCATTATGACAACACTATATACGTTTCTCGGCCTAGAGATGCTTCTCTCAAGAGAGTTTGACATATATTTTGTATGGCTGCGTGGCTTTGTCCTACCACATATGTCGTGTCTATTCCAAGGATTATTATACTACAATCGAACGATGGACGTTTCACTACCACAAAGGTCGCCCAACCCAAGCAGGAAAACCTGACTATTAAACCCACGGAGAAAATAGGATAAATTGATACATAATAGATGACAACTCTTGATTCATACGGCAATCCAAGGCCGTCCGAGTTGCCTGCAGTCAGCTTATGAATATTGATAGCTACTGGTAAGGACTATCAGAATTATAACTTGCTAGGTAGCCAAGTTGTTTGATATCAATGTTTCTATCTCGCAGCAAATCTTGAGAGTATCTAATATTCTACGCCATTAACTCTTAGACTATTTACATAGGTATCTAGCTACTTCAAGAATTCGGGGTGATAGGTTCAAAATTGCTGTCCCATCTAGCATGGAGTTGAACGTATCAGGTTTATATATTTCCCATAGCAAGTATTCCGGAATGCATGTTGTCTCTTCAATGGTAAACTTAGAGGAAGATATGATGCTAATAGATAGACACATATAAGTAGGTAGGTAGGTAGGTAGTAAGCTGATGCAAATCGACGATATGTGGCATAGCAAGCTGCTCTCCATCTATCTATTTGAAATCGTGGTAGACTGTACGATGAGAACATCTAATAATATGAATGGGAGGTTCCCCTTACCTTTGCCTCGCCTGAAGTTACGTCCGACATTGGCATATGCAGAAAGTAGGCATTGCTCTTGGGACCAAATCGTCCCAACATCTAGACAATTAAATGCATAGACGAGATAGGGGCAGCGATTTAGCTCACCCGATTGAATAATTGCTTCGAGTGGTTTATATCTTGTGTGCGATGTCGCATACATAAATGGCACCAGACGCTTATTACATGATTTCGGATAAATGAACTTTCCTACCTATACACACCACGCTTGCATGTGGCTGGCCGCATAAAGACAGCTACTATTGATATCGCCGAGAGCTTTTTGGCCCCCAGGTCACGTTGGTTATACACCCATTGTCCATTTGGGGCTGTGCCATACGTCCAGACTGAACTTTTCTGCTTGACTAGATTTGGGATGACAAGTCTGCACGACAGCGGCATCGTGAGGTGTAGGAGCAACAACAAATCCTCCTGCAGGAACATACTCATTTCCGGCACCCCCCCAAGCTGGCAAGCTCGGGATGCGGCTGATGAAAAGAAGTGATAGTCTGGCATACGGAAATGAGAAGGCTTGAATACCAAGACTTTTGCAAGACATAAAAAGTCGTTGGTCCTCTCTACTTGGACGGGTCTGAATGTTGGTGACTGAGATGGAAACCGGCTTCCTAGCCGGACGGTCTATGTATTATGTGTTGTGTTCAATAGATGTGCGGTCGGGGCTTGCTCTTGCATGCGCCAGTTCCCACGACCATGTAAACGTGAGATTGTGATTCGGTCTAGTCAGGAACCGAAGCGCGTACTAATGTAATAGCTGCAGCGAACTACTGCGGTCAGAAACCCGTGCCCTTCAAGTATTATTACCCACCTGAGCTGCCCAATTCCAATAGCTCTCAATTACGTAGCAGTGGCGTTGGTAGCTACATCTACAGAGGTAGGTAGCTAACACAGATGAGACCATAATAGGAATCGGTACCATCCCCCATGTGCTTTGAATAGCTTCATCTTACTACGGAAACCCAATCTGAAAAGGGAAAGAAAAGGAGACGAAGCAAACTAGTTATCACGGGCTGCGGATTTTCGGAAACAAAACGTGCTCGAAAAAAGAAAGAAACGTCTCGCACGAGATGTCGATCCTTCAAATGTCCGAAAAAGATCTCACAGGAACACAAAGCTTTTGGCACGTTAGTAGTAGTCTAGGCGTGGAAGATCGGCCATCGTAGGCGTCGTAGTAAGAAAGGATAAGCAAGAAGCTACCTACGCTGCTACGGTAGGCTCGCCGGCTAGGTCAGCCCGTAGGGCTTTTTGTCCTTCGATAGTCAGGAACGTGGCCCCCGACCGAATCCTGCGAATCACGCGAAACTAATAACAATAATTAGGGAATTTCTCATACTTTTTTGGGAGAGCCACGAGAATCTGAGCTGCATTGGCGCGGCGCCCAAGATGCAGGTACACAAAACTCTCCCGGAATACCGCACAACCGGGCGTAGACTTTTTGTGCGAAGAAAAAAAAAAAAAAAAAAACAAGCATGCCCCAAGTACCACCCCGTAAGCCACGCGAATAAGCTGGCAATGCAACGAGTGAGCTGCCAAATTTGGCCCTTGGACCTATTTCTATTAGTATTCACATCCAATACGACCGTAAGTCAACAGCATCAGCGGAGTTTTGGATCGAACGAGGCTAGAGAGCGGGCGACTCTTCCAGATACCCCCTTGGTCTTGTCAAATTATCGATTTCTTGGCCGTAGCGACACATCTTGTTGCTATTTGGTTAGTGGTTAAAATGGCATGAGATCGGGATTTTATCCACAACACTCGGGCGAACGATGTTTCCAAGATTTGCACCGCCTATCACTTACGGACCCAAGATCCACTGCTCACGGACTTCGAGACGAGCTAAAACGGTCGCTCGTTTTCTCGTGTTCTAACGATTGAACCGCCATGGTATGTCTCAATCTGAAATTATCATAATAGTATTGTAGTCATGAGTATGGATTCTCATGGGTACAGTAGGTAGGTAATAGTAGGAGGAGGAGTAGCTGGGGTATATTTGTTAGACAACATTATTTATTACGAGTAGGATGATAGGATGAATAAACGTAGGAAAAAGGAAAATGGCGATGGGATGACGGGATGATGGGATGAGCTTCCAATTCTGTATTTGGCGCAGCTCTCGTCGGTGTGTAACATGTCGAGCTCAGCGATCTGCCCGGTCCTACTACTGCCCTTGCATGGTCATAAGCTTTAACCAGTGGTTTATTGCGATTTGCCCGTCTTATCCCGTTTTGGCTGGAGGGGAGAGATATGAATCTGACCATGGCCCGATTTGAAGCATTTTGATACAGGGGGTCAACCCGTGTCAGCGACGAATGCTGCGATGGAATTGGGAGAACACGCCGCGTGTGCAGCCCCCTTCCGAAACAATTGCCTTTCCAGAAGGTTTAGAGTCTGTTCCCAAACCAGCCATCTGGGCTCGTGCCGTCCAGTTTCTCCTTGACGACGGCACGAGCCAGACAATTGAGTTTGACATGCCGCGAGTTGGCTAGCTGTCACACTAAGGGATAAGTTTACCATGCAAGTAATGGGGATGACAGCTGTCTACCTAAACTAGTAGTGAGAGAAGACTAACAAAAGAATGCGCCAGCCATGGAGGGAGGCAATTTTGATGCCCTCGATTCTTTACTTACCTACTTACTGACCCTGTGGTAATCCGATGAAACGGTTCATGGACAACTTACTACGATTTAGTTACATGAATCCTTCTAGCCACCGATGCTCAATTCCTTCAATTACTCAACGATCTTTCATCCCTTTTTTTTTCTTTCCCCCAAACAAATCCTTATCTGATCGAGTTGGAGATGTTTGCACATGAGCAGAGCAAGCAGATCGTGGCCGGGTTCGCTGCCGATGCGGTTTGCCTGCCGGTTGATACAGCAGCAAAGAGAAGCTCGAACTTCATAGCGAGAAAAACCCCACAGCTAAACAGCAAAGATCCTTGAAGCTTGACCTCCACTCGGGTGGTTCTTGGTGGTTCTGATGGTGGAGGCAGCGCGCAAAAGTGCACGGTCCAAGGAAATTGAAATTAACAAATGGGTTGTAAGGGTACAGTAGCAGTAGGGCGCAGCATGTCGGGAGCCAATTGGGTGAGGTATGATCCATCCTCTCTATTTCAAGGGCAGCCGGACCAATAGGGGATCCATTCTTTTGCCGGGGTGTGTGAACGCATTAAGAGCTTGATCTAATTACGCGTCACTAGCCTGGTTGACATGTTTTCCTAGCACTGGTCACCTTCCATTTTGCTGCTTTTTAGCGCCGATTTGTATGTATCTGAAGGTGGAACTTCAGGTACTTCATCGTAGGCGCCCCCCCCCTTCTTAGGGCCCTGCCGCCCCTCCATCACGCCAGTTAGGTACCTGTATCAATCTGCATTGTGCAGCCCTGGACGGGAATTGAGCCCATTGTTGTTGCTATCTGCACCTCTTCATCCAACATTGATCCCGCCTGCATGTTGCATATATTAGTTCGACATTTTTAATTGTATATTATCTATCCCGCATAACAAATATATTGACCGTTCTTCTTGTTGTATAGCCCCCCTTTGGAAGTCCGGAGTCGACCTGCGAGAATAAAGTATCTGTAGCGTTGCTCAAGGCTATACTACAGTAATGAATATTTGAATATTTACCTAGCATTGCCATTGCCAAGTTGTCAGTTGCGCAACACTAATACTTGGGATGAGATGAATCCTAAAAGGACGTATAGTTTTTTATGTGATAGGTATAAAAAAAAGGGGAGGGAGGGGGAATGGTCAAATGTGATAGAAAATTATGTCACTGGAAGATCAATCAATCCATTAAAACCTTTAGACATTCCATTCAAACCTCCCTTCGCATTTTCTGTCCCTTTCTTACAAATATATATATATAATTATTCATAGCAACAATCGATGTTTGATACAGAATACAAGAGAGATGCGCGATCAAAGACCTGCATGATACAGAAGGAAAAAAAAAAAAAAAGTTGGTTCTGGCTCCATTTCCCAAACAAGAGAGTGCAATATTGCTCCCCACCCACGCTAGGCATCTTTGGTATTAGTCTCACGTAATTAGCCATCTCGCTCCACCCCTTCCCTAAACCCCCTTGTCTGTCTCCCCTGATCATTGAACAGTCTGATCAATAACGAGGCACCCCTGGGATTTAGTGCCTTGGCATCCTTCTGAGCCCCGACTCCTCTTCCACACTTTCTCTCCTACGTTTCCCTCCAGTTGTTTCTCATTTACCCCCTTCGACCTGCTGCCTCCTCGCCTCTCCGCCTTCTACCCTTTCCCGTCTTTCGCTCTCTTCTCCCTTTCGCCGACCACGTAAGGTGCTCCTTTCGACGACAATCTCTCCTCCCTCGGCGACGGCCATCCATTGACTTTGGAGCCTTGACCTTTTCCCGATCTGACGACTGATCTAGTCGACAGCTTCCCCCGTCAAGACCAATGCATCGCTGAGAAGGAAATCGCCCGCGCGATACGACCGTCGAGAACCGCCCGTACATCGATACGTTATATTATTATTGCTTTTTAAGCTGACGATTTATTCGTCGCGCCACTCTTTTGAATAAGAACATCATTACATATCCCAAGTATACTGCTTGTGTAAACAAGGTGAGTTGGTTATATGCCGAGAAGTGGGTGGTCTACGTGATGGGGGGGAAAGCATAGAGCGGAGTTTCTTCAACCACGTCGATTCGTTTGGTGATCGACCGAGGATCGTTCATGCATTTCAGTACAACAACAGTCTAAGATCGAAGATACTAACTCGTTGTCTTCTGCAGCATCCACTCGTTGTTTGACATATTTGTCAAGTACATTCGTTCCTAATTGCCCTGACATAGTAAGTCATCGATCGGGTGAGCCTCACCCGTCGGAAAGGGTGACTAACATTTTGTGGTTGCAGTCACGATTTTACGCAGCCGTCGTTATTTGCAAAAAAAAAATAACAATTGTAGCCGCCAACTAACGCACGATCCGCCTGTGACGAACATAAACCTAATTGAGTCAACATGCATAAGGGTTCATTGGTCGTGGCTGCCATAGTGGCTGCCGCGTCACTAGTTAGCGCCGAGCCAGAAAATAGACCAAAGATCTACTTCCCTAGGCACATCAAGAGGCAATATACTAACCACACCATCACGAGCTCGGCGTCGCAGAGCACCCAAAGCGATTCGGTGGATACATCGACACACTCTTCGACGAAGAAAGACACCATTTCCGACCTTTTGTCAAGCCTGCTTGGTGGTGTTTCCGATGGCGATGATACGACTACAGCTGCGACTACGACGACAAGCTCGTCAGTTTCGTCTACCTCTAGCACTGGCTCGTCGACTGGTTCGCCCAAAACAACCGACTCCGAGTCTCTATCGTCATCCTCGTCGATCGCAAGCTCAACCGTAAGCTCAACCAAGAGCTCAACCGAGAGCTCAACTCAGAGTTCCACTGAGTCCTCAAAGACGAGCAGTGGAACCACTGTTACCTCCTCAGGAACGGCTGGAACTCCTTTAATCTCTATCCCGACATTGAGCTTGGATATCCCGACGCTACTACCCACCACTTCCGAGTCGGAGACAATTTCGGCCAACTCGACCTCGACTGCTTCTGCAACGGAAACCGCAACTTCTGCGACGGAGACTTCTGACGTAACGTCTACTGGAACATCTGCGGCAACGTCCCTCGAGATATCCACTACTGATGCGACGACGAGTGCTGGAACTACGATTGCCGAAACCACTGCGAATGCGACCAGCGCGTCTGTTACTCAGACCGCTACCGACTCTACCACCGATCCGTCTTCGACAGTGTCTACCTCGTCTTCTGGTATTCTCATTGCCCCTACTGGCGTCGTGACCCCGACTTCGACAAGCTCTTCTGGCGGACTCCTAGATGGCGTGACTAGCTTGGTTGGAGGCGTTACAAGCGCCGTTCTCCCCTCATCTACGGCGAACGCGACAGAATCGACTACAGGATCAAGCACGGGATCAAGCACCAGCGTTTCCTCGGAGAGTAGCACGGATAGCGGATTATTGCCATCCCTTACTCTTTTCCCAACTACCTCGTTCCCGGGCACTGCTCCTACATCCTCCGCGTCCTCTACAGCGTCGACAGTCTCTTCGTCTAGCACGGATCCGCCTCTGTTAACGATCCCACCAATTCTGGGCACCGGCTCTTCGACTGTATCGATTCCGTCGACAATTGCTAATGCAACCGCAACCGCAACCGATTCCACCTCGCTCCCGACGGGATCTAGCAGCGCTACCAGTGCCACACTCCCTTCGTCGACCGCCACTGACATTCCTATTCCGATCAACTCTACGACTTCGGCAACATCGGCATCATCGGCGACTGACAGTACTGTACTCCCGACCCTTATCTCGCCTACCGTGTCTCTGAACACGACAACACCCACTTTGACAGAGGTCCCTACTTCTGTGCCAACGTCTACAGAGTCGTCGTCTAGCATTGTCACTGTCCCCCAGAACTCGACGATTCCTTCTTCCACTACTGCTGAGCAGACAACCGTCCCGTCTACGAGCACTGAGCCTACTGTCATCTACACAACCAGCACTCCTGCTATTACCAGCACATCCTCTTCTACCTCGGTGCCGGCATTCACCAGTATCCCTGTTATTGGCACAATTACAGACTCGGAGTCTTGGTTGCCAACTACAATCATCGTCCAGCCTTCTACTAGCACAATCAATACTGGCACAAAGCCCACCACGACGGGTATTCCAACTGCCCTGCCGAAGGCTATCACTCCGTGGACTGAAGCACCAGACCAACCAGATGGAACTACGCTTATCCAGATTTCTTTCTTGTACGGAGAGAACTACCAGCATCTTGTGGACCAGCCTTTGGCCGCTTCGCAGATGTTCGATCTTCTTCCTCAGGGATTGGCCTACGGTGGTGGTTATGATACTAACAGGGTCGTAATGTACAGCATTAGGCCTTACGATACCATCGCACAGCTTGGCTATATTACTTCGCAGGCTATGGTTTATTACCCTACCGAGGGTATTTCCCAGCTTAACGATGATATTGGATACCCCACCACTCCCTTGTACAACCACCCTAACTCGTTGGTTCAGAACCTTACCAGCCAGATCAACCCTGCCATTGGTATCATGCCAGGTTCTGTTCTGGATGGAACTACGGATTCTACTGGTGACAGTGGTTCTGACACCACCGACACGAGCACTCCCAACAACGACCCCTTCGACACTTCGGGACCTAGTGAGAAGACAACCAGCGCCCAGCAAGGAATGACGGCTGGTATCGCCGTGGGTGCGGCTAGTGTTGCTGGTGCTTATGGAGCGGCCATGTTCATCATTGCCCGTCGCTACAAGCGCAAGAAGCAAAGGCACCAGCGAAGCAGCTCTATCACATCTCCTTCCGAGATGCGACAGAACGGAAGCCCGGCTCTGATGGGTGGCGCGCTGCTCAGCCGGGACTTCACCAGCAACCCTGGGTACGGTGGTGTGGTAGGAAACACTCGCGACAGTCAAGGCAGCGGGAGGAGTGGAATGAACAGCTCGGCCCGCACGCAAAACATCTCGGCGCCCGTCGCGGCTGAAAACTCTCTTGGCTGGAACTAAGCAACCATATACGACCTGCACGTCACATCCGTTTCATTTTAGTTATAGTTCGATACCCATCCAGAAGGCATTGCCTGTGTCAAACAGAAGCCGCTGTGGGCTGCTTGCCTAAGGAATTGCGATCTTCTTGAGCATTCACTCAGGTTTTCTTGTGATTTATATTCTAAGACGGTTGGTTTTTATCAATGGGAACATTTCGAGTTTACCACCGGGAAAAATAGTTCTGACCTCTTGACATCGATAAAGATCTCTCGGCCCACCTTTTGCTGGCTTGGATCTGATGGCAAGGGTCCTTTAATCTAATGCGTTTTCATTTGCACTTTTCAATGGAGTCGGCGAGAAAGGAGAGGAGGCAAGGCGGTTTTTTTCTGAGCTGCCTCGGTTTGGAGTAGTGGCCGAAAGGAGGAAGAGGAAGTGGGAAGGGATGCTTGAAAAATGGACTCTAGAGGGCCTGCGGCGATCTGACTGACCGTGAACCTTGTACATTTTTTATGACTGTCACGCCTGTTCCGAATATGAACGTTCTGTCGGTGCGAAATATGGTGGTATAAAAAAAGAAAGAAAACACAACTTCGATTACCTAGGTACCTATCTTTACCTACCTACCTACTTACCTACCTCTCCCAGTCTATGTTACATGTCGATCAATTGAAGCGGCCCTCTAGAGCCATTGAGTGTGTAATGGCTGATTATTATATACCACGAATAGACGAAAAAAGACAAATGTCAAGAGTTCATGGAGCGATTCAATTGGACGGGATTTCTTGTGTATAGTTGCTTTTCAGAACGTTTACTTGCTAATGTTAATGTCCCTACTCCCGAGCTTGCGGGCTTGTGTAACTGTTGACGTGCTTGTCCTCCATGTTTGCATGTGACGAGGGATGCCTTACATGAAGTATTAATTAAGCCCTATTGCTTTCTGGGAGTTTGTAGGTACACTCAGTCTCTTTATTCCAACCCCCTTTGATGTTGTTTCCATGTAGTATAGCAAACCTTGCATGACATACGTATTTGTCTATTGTCTGCCGGACCAACAAGGTTGGTCACTTTAAACCACGCGTCGCGCGTCTCTTTATCTTACATAGGTACCTAGGTATTTACTATATATGTACACCGAAGCTCTTAGGGCTGACCGCGTCATATATTTTTATTGACCCTTTATAGGGAGGCGACACGGATCTACGTTTGTTTGGAGATTTCATCCCTATCGGCTTTGACTAACCACTCTGCTACCCGAGTTTGCTAGCTTCTGATTCCCTTCGGTCAACTCTAAGAAAATTTGGCATTGTTGTCTATCAAAATATCTACAAACTACATCCCTTATTAGACTTCATATGCTGCTTGTTAGCTTTTCTTCTTTTCATTTTATCCATCAAGAATACATCTCACATTGAAGTCTTGGAATGGAATATCACTCGAATAGAGATACGCATATGTATGGAGCATATCGTTTTTGCTAGGTTTCTTATTGGACTAATCCTTGGTAGAAACCACAGCTCTCCTGCTTTCTTCTTGGGCTTCCTGTGATTAGAGATTATGTAACTACTTGAATACCTACAATTATTGGTATTTAATGACATAAATCGTTGGAGAAGGAAGAAGGTTCTTGGTGGATGCGATACTACACGTAACTGCCTTGCCAGTCTTGATTGGTTCATTATCGGATAGGTAGGTACCACTGAGGTTAGTAGGTAGGGTAGGTACGTCTGCGCTAGCTTGCAGGGTTGGAGATTACAGGCGACGAGGCCAGTCATCAATAACTTCATTTTTTTTTTCTCTCCTCAACTTCCAACTTCATATTAACCGACCGTATCGCAACGACATAGCCTACAACGCGTATTCTCCTTTTATCGCAATCGTTAATTCATATCATTCCTTGACTGTGCCGTCATCTATCGCACAGTCAAAAGCGAATTCCCTAGTCCTTTCTTTTCATATTACTTTATGCAACAAGAGCTTTCCGAGGTCTCAAATCAGATTCAAACCAGCAGCACTTCGCAATCCTCTCCTACCCTCCAACATGGCCTTCAGCCCCATGATTCGAGCGGCTCAGCTCTCCAGTCCCTGCTGTTGCAGTCGTCCGACGATATGTCGCCCGGCTCTGCGCAACATGATAGTGGCGGGGATGGTGGAGAAGGCGTCGATGCCGATTCCCTCCAAGAGCGACTGCGCCGATTGAACCACGGCCATTACGAATTGAATGCGACACGATCTCACGCCCCAGGCCAACGTATATCCGAATATGAAAATGCCTTGACTCCAGCTGTACCGAGACAAGCTCTGGGCTTCAAGGTTGTTAAGCGTGCCGACGCACAGTCTGATGGTGTCCAACTTTCTGATTTCCCAAATGGTGCGATATTTCTCGGTACCTACCTACACCAAGTATGCGTTGTCTAACTATATCGCAGAGATCTTGACCCATATCCTGTCCCACTTGCATCCCGACTCCCATGCGTCCGTGGCCTTGGTGTCGAAGCGATTCTATTCCTTAGTCACTACCCCTCACGCCTGGCGCATGGCCTTCCAGCGATTCTTCCCCGGACGAGACGCTTTAGTTGCGACTAGTAATCGCCAAATCGGAGTATTGGCCGAAGATGACTCGGACATTGTGCGCTCCGAGGTGCGCCATTTCACGCGCCTCACATCTCATGCGTCTTGGCGCAGTGAATACCTTCTAAGGACCCGGCTTCTTCGTAGCCTTGCTAGAGGCAAGCCAGGAGGAGGTTCCGGAGGTATAGGCTCTTCCTCTCGTATGACTCAGTCCGGCAAGAAGGCTACTGCTGTGTTGACCTATAACACCAAGCTTCCGGCAATGGTAACCAATGTCCATGCTACATTCAAGCCTAATGGGAAGAAGCCGCCGAGGGTCATCCACGGAGCTTCAGACATGGGCATGGCCAGTGCCAGCGATCCTTCTATCGGCAAAGTTGAGAAATGGGGCTTGGATGACCACATTGGTTTCGCTCAGCTGGACGAAGTCGTGCCGAATATCCTGCCTTACGGCGTTGGTGAAGGTCCTACTGCCGTTCCGAATGTTATGGATGTCAGTCAACCGTATGGTCTGGTTGGTGGAGAGGGATTTCCCAGTGGTCGTGTCTTCTATCGCGCTACAAATGAATTTAGGGGTAAGTACCTCGGTCAAGACGGAGGAGGACTCATCGAAACATCTCCCGACATCCCTAAGATTCCAGAGCTCTCGGAAAGCATATGCTCGGTCTGGATAGCCAAATCGTCGTCTGTCCTTTCCATGACTCAGTCCTTGGTTGGAATATTAACCGGCTCTTCGTTGGGAGTTGTCACTGCGTATGCGCTCGGTTACGATCCTACTGGTCCGCGGTACGCTGCAGGCGAGATAAGCGCCCGCTGGGTAATCAGCCCAGGCGTGCCTATTATTGCACTCAAAGTCGATGATAGCTATAGTCAGAAGCGCAAAGCCCTTAATCGAGTATGGGCAGTGGCTTTGAACGCATTGGGCGAGGTCTACTACTTAACTCAACCGCCGACCGCACCTCCCAGCAAGACAAAAGCCAATGATAGTGTCAAGCTCTCATGGCAAACTGGTCGTTCAGCTTACTGGCATCTAGTGGAGGCAAGTAGACGCCAGGCTCGCCCAGACGAGTCGGGCAAGAACGCAGTCCGCGGTGCCTATTCTCCTAGATCCCCCTCCGGCGATATGTGTCTAACAAAGGACCAAATGATCGCGGAAGCCCGTGAGATAGAAAAATTCCTGCGCTACAAACCAACCCACTTTCGCAAGGTGTGTTATGGGTGGGATATGCGCCGGAGACTGGAGGTAGATTTCGCAAATGACGATGAAGATGGAGCCGGTGAAAGCGTGCTTATCATTGACTGCGGGCTTGAAGAGGATCAAACTTCGGCTGTCAAACGATTTCGCCGGACTATAACTGGTCGGACTCGATCTGGTACTGATTCATCTTCCGTTCCCGAACCTCCGGCGGAAACCGGACCTCCTCCCTCTATATTTGGTGGTAACAGCGTTAGGTCATCCTCTCCAAACTCATCCGATTCGCCATTTCTCAAGCAAGTTCTGGCGGCGTCGGCCAAGTTGTCTTCCCCAGTCCCTGCTACTGCCGGGAAGTCTGGTTTGGATGATTGGCATGAGACTGTTTACCACGCGAAAGACCTTGGTGGCGTACAGATAACCGCAAGTGGTGTAGATGCCTCACAACTTGCTCTTGTCACGTCATTTGAAGACCCCTTAAAGGGTACTGTGGGTTCCGCTCCAAGCGGTCCAGCAACGCCGACGAGACAAAAAGTGGTCGATATAACCGACATTCCTGGAAGACGAGCAAGACTCTTCGGATTAGGAACGAACACAGGAAAAGTATTACTATGGAACATGCGAGAGAAGCATAACAATGATGGTATTCATCCGGTTAGAATTATTCAAACTGAGTCTCCTGAGATTTCGTGTTTGGCTCTGACGGCTCTTTACCTGGTACATGGCGGCAGTGATGGGCTGGTTCAAGCTTGGGATCCCCTGGCATCTACGTTGGATCCGGTTCGAACCATCAATTCTCGTTCGCCACCTCGTATGCCTCGTCAGTTACTTGCCCTCAATCCTGCACTGCGTGCCTCAGACTTTTCGGCTGTCGGTGCCATCTACCTGGATCCTGATCCTACTGTTCTTCATGGAATGGTGGCGTTTGGTACATTTGTACGTTATTGGGCATACAGTTCTTCAAACCATGCGACGGGCCGTAAACGTAGGCAGCGTCATTCCGATATTCATGGTCGGACAACCGGTCGACGTCACGGTGGTGGTGTCCAAGGCTACATTGCTGCCGAAGCCGAGGAGTTACGCGCTGAACAGCAGCATCAAGAACGGGAACAAGCCCGTCTTCGCGCACGCTTCGGCGTTGGGTTTGGAGACTTGACCGAAGAAGAGGCTCTTCGCTATGCGGAGATGGTATCTCAGGAATCGTTCCTCGTTGATGAGCAGCGCAGAACGAGTGCTAGTGACACAGGTTCCGCTGCGGATTTCGAGACCAACTCTAGCTCTGGAAGCACTGTTACTCCCGAACCAAGCGTGACTGGGCCGAACCCTCTGGCAGCTAGTTCGAGTGCGCAGAATCAGACGGCGAATGAAAGTGACTACGAGCTACAGATCCAGGCCGCCATTCGTTTATCTCTGATGGAAGGGGTGAATGAGATGGGGGCTTCGCCGGGGGCGAGTGGTTCCGGAGAATACGACGCTCCCTTCACGATCAAGGAAAAGAAGGGCAAGAGATCTTCGTCTATCTCGCCGCCATCGAGCCACACTCCCATGGTCAAACGAGCTGAGCCGTCCAACTCCGCCGCGGCTAGCTCTCAGCCCGTTATGGATGATGATTTGGAGTTCGCGTTGCAGCTCAGTCTCGCAGAGGAGGAGAGCAGAAAGTCGAGCATGGCTGCTTTGGAGGAGGCGGATGAAGAGTTTCCTACGCTTGGTGGGAGTGGTCTGGGGAAGGGCAAAGGCAAGGCTGTCTGAGGGGAAGTTAGCCTGTGTTTTCGGTCAAGTTCTTACGTTCTGAGTCCGCGTGGTTAATTCTATTCTTACCCGCTACCGAATGGGTGTAATTAGTTCGTTCAATTCGTGATTGTTTTTAGTTTCGTTTTTGAGTAATCATTACCTTTCAATAGCAAGTTTCGCTTGAATTCTATGTCGTCTCTAATATATGTGCATATTGGGGAGAGTTGAGTTCAACGTAATGGTCTAGATGTAGGCTTCAATGATATTATGAGCGACATCATGGTTGTTAAACCTTTACAAGACCCGAACACCAACAGTGACAAGACGCCACGCAAACTTCGAGAGAATGATCTCTATTCTGCTTATTTTATGTAGCTCGTATCTAGTACTAGTATCTACCTAAGTAACTAATTACCAACGCATCCTATGCCTCTCAGTCCCTACCGTAAACACATCTCGCATCCGAAAGTCCACCTATCTCCCCCACCCACTCGTACACTCGGCCTTATCTTCCAAAAGCAGTGAGCAACTCAAGTCTAACTAAACCTGACTTCCTCAAAAGCTTAGAAAAAGGAAGAAAAATAACAGAAAATTGCCTCCAACTTCATAACGCCGATCCAATGCACGGGAAATCATCTCCGCCACGCTACCTACCTAGCTCATGCTCATCGTCATCATCGGGCGAGGCGCATTATCCCGCTAGCAAGCGATCTTCCTTCCACTTTCCCCTCCCAAAAAAGGCGTAAACAGACATGAAATTCCTCCCGTCGCTAAAACTCCGTTGCTTTGGTATATAGGGGATATAAAAAAGACAAAGTGGGAAAAAAAAAGGAAATACGTCAAGCAGGGTGGGATAAAGCGATTAGATTCGAAAGGGTATATTCAGAGAGGAGGGGGTATATGTTGTGTTGTGATGTGAGTTGATGAGTTGATGTTTTGTTATTGCTCTTCCCAGCTGTATCGTTTCGAGGCCGGTTGCGGTATGTGGATCAAATCCGGTCCGTCGATCCGACCGTGTTCGCGGGCCACAGCCATACGAGCATCTTCTTCGACGGTGTAATTACTGCCAAGCGTGTCCGCGGTCGATACGCGGCGCGAGGCACGATATGAGAACTCTTCGTTGGACGGGGGAATGGGTGGCATTGGTGGATAGGCAAACGTCTCGCCGTCGATGCTTAGATACCCGGGTGCTGGCGGTGGCGTAGGCGGTGATTGGGGAGGCTGCGTGGACTGGTGTGGTAGCTGCACATTATCTGGCAGAGGTCCCAGGCATATCACTCGGGATGCATCGATCGGAGCTCTTTGGAATGAGGCAGGAGGCGGTGCCGGTTGAGAAGAAAACGAAGCTCCGAATGCAGTGGTTGAAGCGGAACGGTGGAGAGACGCTGATCCAGGGCTACTCACCGAGGAAGGCGACGATGGAGCGTATGTAAAGTTCGGATAAGAGGATGAATGCGATAAAGTCTGGGTAGGGACAAAACCCATGGGAGAGTAGTGTTCTGGCATCCTGTTTGTCCAATCGCTTTGAGAACTCAATGGCGAAGGCATATTGCTGCCTAGTGTATCATACGTTGGGCTTGATGTTGGGGATGGGGTCTCGGCGATACGATCCAATGGTCCGTATTGTGTCACAGGGCTGATATTGTGATATGCCTTGACCGGTCGCTCCACCACCCGAGGAGTATACTCAGGAACCAGCCCTCGTTGCTGCTGCTCCAACTGGTATTTTGCATACTCATAGCCGCTCATCCTTCGTGGTTCTTTGCCAGCATTCAACACATCCTTGGTCATAGCACCCTCCAATTCCACGGGTGCGTGAGCTGGTAGTTCGTAACGCTCGTGGCTCTGGTCTGCGCCAAACTCAAATATTTTCATCTCCTTATCCTCTTCTAATTCATTGATTTCTTCGTGTTCCTCACGGATGCTCTCCTTCCTACCTCTGAAACCTCGCGACATTTTCGATATAATACGTTCTATAGGGGTAGTCGGCGGCGACGAATCGATCGTGGAAGCCTTATCTTTGAAAGGCCCCTCAGAATCTTCAGCGACTCGCTGCTTTCTTCGTCGGCGTAAGATGAAGAAAGCAACGATGGCTCCAACCACACCTACGAAGCAAACCCCTATTGCTAAGCCAATGGTTTGCGACTCTGTTAAACCGCCTCCTTTGCTAGGCTGTGCTGGTGGACCGGGATAGGGGCTATTGGCAGATGTTGCTACAGTCTGAATAGACGTATCCCGAAGCGGGTTATCTGGAAATTTAGCCTTATGTACCGAAAAGGAACTCGTTTCGTAGTTTGTCATCAAGTACGCTTCCTGGAAGAAAGACCTTCCGATTATGATTCGACCGTTGGAACCAGCACGCTTCAAAGGGAAATAGGGTACCGCTGGAGCGCCGAACTCGATAAGGTTCATAAACGGATAACGGAGATTTTGGATAAACGCATTAGCAGAGACTGTGATGTTTACAACGCCTGGCACATCGAGAGGTTGGCCGAAATTGTCGCGATTGTCTGGACTTGAAAGTGCAAAAGTGAAAGAAAGATCCGGCGACGATCTATATCTTTCTAGGTTGTCATTATCTGGAAATAGATAAAGTCCGAATGTCTCATTGTAAGTCAGGTTTAAGCTGGAGGCGAATCGATCGCAGATGGCGTCTGGAAGCCATAGATAAGGTGTTGAGCTATCGAGGAGAGCTGTGACAGATTCATTAAACGATAAAAGCGGGAATGATGAGGCCGGCCAAGAAGTTGGGGCACTGGCAGCATCAGATACCGACGCAGTGATAGATCTTACAAGCACTTCGGGCTGCCTCGTGGTCGCATTAAGACTGAACTTGGTGTCGTGTGGCTCAAAGCGGTTGACATCATAACCGCCCAATGTCAAAGACAACGGAACTCCTCGCGAACCCCCTATTTATGGTTAAGCAGTGTAAAGCCATATTTGTGTCGTAGAACTTACCGTAGTACGCTCCAGCTGTATATCCATAGCTGTGGCTTGGGATGATTCCATCTTGCTCGACCAATGCAGCAATGGGACTCTGGGCGACAACACCTCCGAAACGACCAGGTGTTATACCCAACCCAAAAAATCCCGTGTAGGAGTCAGTTTCGTTGATACCGGCGACAACCTGCTTATGAAAAGTAGTCTGCCATCGACGAACACTGTCATATACGACAACCGTCTCCATCGCATAATCGCCGTTGGCCCCTATGCCGAGGTAATCCAACCCAAGTTGCCAAGCACCAAGCGATGACCAACTTTGCGATGCGCTCGTATTGTAAAGGCCCCCGCGAGCTTCGGCACAGCGGCTATCTGAATCGCAATATGTTAGAGACCTTTGTTCTACGCGATGGATTTGTCGCCCGGGACTGTTGAAGTCCACTTACTAGTACCACAACCGCCATTTTCGACAACCCAAATCTCAGACAAGCTTGTGCTTATGGTGACATTTATCTCCTGAGCTGGTTCGCCCACAAAGAGGCCGATGGTAGACCAATTACCATCGATACCGTACCTAAGTCACAATTAATTACTCGTTCGCTATAAATCAGTAAGTATCGGGCTACGTGCCATTGTAAAGATGGTTCGATCCATAAGCTACTAATGTCGTCGGCGTTGACAAGATCGGGCACGAGCAGCGTCCCGATTATAGTCGCGAGGAAATACGTCAACATTGTCCGGCCTATGGCTCCAACCCAGCTGTCGTACAGGAGACGCGCAAGGTCACCAACTCTTTCCCCTCCAAAACTTCATGAGGCTTGTAGACGGCGTAGTGATTTTGACCCAAATCCATCAAATTCGAAATCCGAGACAGTCGTAATACGATCGCTATTGTCGCGTCTCTACTACCAATGGGCCTACGGTCGGATTGGCCAGGTGCGAAATTGTCGAGCTGGTTTTGCTGCAGGTTGACAGTGAGAAGAGAGAAGAGACAGGCGAAAGCACACCAAGTCAAGGCAGATTTCCATGAGTAGCGGGATCTGCCGGGGAACAGCTAATGAACGGTTTTGCATGCACTGCCCAATGCGATGCCTGCCATGGCCAATGCCACCCCATGTCATATCCACGCCGAGTGCAGATCGACGGAGCGTGCTATCTAACCACCCTGGTAACTGATGTGCGTCTGTACAGGGGCACGGTGGGACGAGGGGTTCACCTTGTGGCTAAAATGCAAGTCAGTGTTGGGGTGCCTACCAGGGGTATGACCACGCTATCTGCATGGAATGCCTATGGGAAACCTGGCATTCTCTAATGAGATATGTATAACGCAGTCCTATATATCTCACATCAGACAAGTAACAGCTCATGATCATTTTCTGGCTTCACTTGAAGACCTTCTCTCTGAAGAAGCACAGAAAGAAGCAATAATAAGACTGGCACCTACATATTTCGTATTCTTTACGATTTGGTGGCTTGTTGGCTATGCAGGGGAGAGGCGAAGGAGTGGCAGAAGTGTCAGAAGGAATACAAAACGAAGCGTTAGTTCTCGACTCTGTGTTGTCGCGTATCCCGTCAGCTCGTGAATAGCTTGTCAGCCATGTGCTTCCCGGAGCCCTTCCTTATGTCACTTTCGATGTTAGTGTTACCTAGCTTCGGGTAGCTAGGCTCTAGCTAGCAGGCTAGGCACTTGATATGTTGGATAGCCTCGTGAATAACCCGCAAGCCCATTAGTTTAGATATGTGAAAGTCTCACTAGCTTGGTGATGCCAGGGACTTTTTTGATAACAGCAGTGAACCGTAACCATCTATCTGGGTCGCTGTGTTGTACTTTAGTGCTAGCTGCGTTAACCCACCAGCTAAGGCTGTTCGGTAGGTGTCGAGTGTCTGCTGTAGAATCACTAGGTCCTGACAGCATAGCATCATTACCCAACTAGCACCAGTCTGGCGTAGCAGATGTAACGGTGACTAGCAGGTTTGGGTATCTGATGGTCACTCGCTGCACGACAAGTTGGATAGCGGCCCAAAATGGTTAATGCATGGTAAATTGGATGAGACAGGGCTGGGTAAATAAAACGGCGTAGTTCGTTTTCTGCCGACAAGTCGAGTAATTTCAAGCGACCGAACCGATGCGTACATACGCGTATACTCAGATCTTTGCAGTATTTGAATAACTGATCGACCCATCAATCCGATTATGGGGTTTTATTTTTTTCACATTCTTGAACATCAAGATGGATATTCGGAATGGACATTTAGCATTGACATTGAACATTGATATCTTGAGTGCCGGGGAATAAACGATAAAGTTAAATTGTTGGTTGAGAAAAATGACGACTTGGAGGAAGCGGAGGAAGCTGGTGGCTGTCTGAGATCAGTGGATCCAATTCATGGCGAATACTAATCCCCGCTAGTTGGCTAGGCCCCTTCCCCCTTCCTTATTGTCTCTTAAAAAACCGTTTGATTGGAGCAAAAAGGACAGACCGACCGGAGGTACCTATCCGGAACCCTGCTTCTCTCCCCTACCTGCCCAGCCCTGCTTACCACAGAGCAACCTGTTCCTGTTAACTTGCTTTTTTTTATGCCCACCGCTCGGCCTTCGAGATCGTCACTTTATTCTTCTAGAAACTAGATGATCACTTTTCCCCATCGAATCTATCAAGATCAGAGTGATCCTGGCGATAGAACATTTGTCATCTACGTACCTAGTGTCGTCTAGACTTATCGATTCAGGTATAACAGATAATGACAGAAACTCCGAACTCGAACGCGGACGAAATACCGAGAGAAGAGCGGGAGGATTTCTTGGCTGACCTCTTTCCTATGCGTATGCGTGCTTATTGCCGCAGTTCTCGCGTGGTTGGTTCCAGGAAGACCGATTTGTTGCAATCCTGAATCCCAACGCTCAATGCGTTATAGCACACAGCTTTTCTGGAATCTTGCTTTTCTAACAAGGCACTCCAGGGCCGTCGAGCAGCCTTACTTAAAAACCCCGAATCATTAAAAGAAAACTCCACACGATCCCATTTATGAATATGCGTCATTGAACCCCTTGATACCTACCAGTATTTACCCCTGGATGATTGGTACATGGGCAGACAGGTAGGTAGCTAAGTAGGTAGGTATCAAACTGCCAATGGCTTATACAAGATGTCGGTCTAGTATATTCCTACATAGTTCCTGACGGTCGGTACCGATGTTGACCTACCAGAATCCGGCTTTCATCCGGCAAATTTAATTGATCGTCGTTTCATCACTTCCTTTTCACCACCTTATCCATTGAGAAGCTTGGAATAGCCGGCCTCTGGGGGTCGACTTTCGGTTGCTGTTATTATTATTTTTCTTCTAGGCGACGAGTTTACAAGCAGGATATGCCTCCTTTGCTAGTTGTCAGCATGAGTAACAACGAATATAGGAATGTAAAGTCGCCCGATTGATACGAGTAAGCGACATAATGTACGAGCGCTCGCTTGCAAGTACTATACAGGTTCGCTCCCAGACTTTTATACGAATTCATTACCTATAAGGTATGGGGTTCTTCTTTTCCGGGGATGTGCATTTTTCCTCTTATTAGGCGGCATCCCAAATGAATCGGCCCACCACTAATACCCAAAACGGTTACATATCAATTTCACCTCTTTACGACAAGTCACCATCAAACGTCCCGTGTTCATGTTCCAATTCATTACCGACAGATCTGACCTCGCCTAGACTTCTACCACCTCCGAGCCATGGCGCTTCACATAAAACGTCGCGGCTCGGCCGCGTGTTCCTCACCAGTGGAATGTGGGGGACATTGCAGCGTCCTGCCTCGCTATTGTATCCCACGTGATGTGCCTCTTCATAAAACCATATAGCTTTCCCTCCTAATGTAGGATCGAGAAGCTGGTTTCTTCTCGAAGTAAACACGCCGGTGTAAGCGCCGGGTGAGAGGTTGGGCGAATAACCGTACTCGTCCCGGGTACGCGATGCGCATTACATTATCAACACTGCTCTGTGTTGTGGTGTCCCTGAGCCATGGTCTAGAACCGGGTATAGCTGGTTGGTTAAGACTCCTCAGCATTTCATACTTTTTGTATTGACAACATAATAGAATATCGATCAATATCATATCGCAATGAATCAGCGCATACGGGGTCTACGAGTTTGTTTGATATAACAACTTCAAATCTTATAGTAGCAAGCTTAAAGACTTATCAGGGGCTTATAGAAACCTCGTTAGACACGACGACTACAGCTTCTCCCAGTGATGCATCTGCTATCGTGGAATCATCTGGGGACGATGATGCTCTAACAGATTCTAACTCTGAGTGGACTATATTCAACTTAGGAACCATAACTACGATCGCGAGACCAACACTAGTGCTACCTACATCGACGCCTGTAAGGATTAGCCCTGGCATCGACACCACACAGCGAATTGAAACCAGCTCAAGCCTGAGCTCGAGCTCGAATGTTAACACCGATACTTCCTTGACCTCGTCGTTCAATTACAATACAACATCGAAGCCATGGGGTTGGAACAATACCTCTACTGCACCCTTACTACCCACACTCACCGTGACTCCGCCTCCGTCTACAATCACTAGTGCCACTTCAACCACTGCTACACCCAGCGAGTGTCCGGTGAAAGAAAGCGGTCCGATCATCGTTACCTCCTATTCTATCACTCACACCGCGACAATAACCTGGAGTGGAGATCCCTCTGACTATACACCACCTTACGCCCCTATAAGCACACCGGCCCCGTGCACTCCTCGAGAGAGCCCGACTGGCCGGTTTACGATCACATTTTGCGATGGCGAGAGCTGCTCATTCATCCACACTAGCACAGGAGACTTCGCCAACCCCACCCCAACAAGCACAGTAACTCTAACCACGACAGACAAGAACCCCGCTGTAGTATTTCCAACAGAAGCTCCTCCTGACTACGGAGGGTCTCCATCGGGTCCAGATCCGCACGAGTCGGCGGTGGGTGGTGAAGACGTGGCTCCCCCTGACTATGGCATGAGCCCAACTAATGCCGAGTCCACCAAAGAATCCCCACTTCCAACTCCAATTCCAACACAGGCCCCGGCTCCGACTCCTGTTAGCCAGGGTGACTTAAGCCTAGGTGGAAGCCCAGGTCTAAGTGCTAGTCCAGAAGGCCAAGGTGGAGGTGGAGGTAAAAGCGGAAGTGGAAGTGGAAGTAGAACAGGAGCAGGAGCAGAAGTAGGTACAGGAACAGAAACAGCTCCAGTTGCTGTAGTAGTTCAACCCAGCGAAGTGGTCATAGACGACCATACCTTCACCGATAATCCAGCACAACCGACCTCTACCGTAGTGCTGGGAGAAAGCACCTTTATCATCGAACCATCAAGGGTAATCGGTGCTGGCGCTACTATAACTAGGCCTCCATCTAGCATAGGGGGCGCATTTGCACCTATGCCCACGCCAATAACTACATCTTTCGGCAGTCTAGGGATAGTGTATGGACCCTCAGTCGTGACGATTGATGGCACGATTTTTACTCTCGAACCCACCCCCACGGTAGCGGTAGTCCAAGGACAAACAATTACTCTCGGATCCGATGAAATTATCTTCCCCAGTCAAACCCTGCACGTCGTTGTGGGGCCCGGGCCAAGACAAACAGCCGTTATGGGGGGCGAGTTAATCACAGCAATTGGCCCCGATAAGGTCGTGATTGAAGGGACGACAATAACCTACGGATCCGGCCCTGGAGTTGACGCGACCGGTACAATAACAACGGCCATTGACGGTGACATCGTTCTAATCGCCCCGACAGGCGTTGTGGTCCATAACGAAACACTAGGAGGCGTGACGGCGGCACCGGATGCTACCACGTATGAAATCGTGGGTGGTGCGACCATCACGCAGATGGGATTAACAGCGGTGGAAATCAGCGGGAGAACGTTCCACATCGGCTTCGGCGCCTCAACCGCCTTGACAACAGTCATCGACGGCCATACGTTAACAATTGGCCCTGATGGCGTTGGTATGTCGACATGGACTCTAGGCGCGCCCTACGCATCGACCACGACGCTCATGCCGGGTGGCGGTAGAGGCGGGGATAATAATAATAACAATGCGGCCATGTCGATACCTACAGAGACCGGGGGTGCGGAGAATAATGGCGGATCCGCTCCTCGGCCAGATTGGTTGATCCAGGAACTCATCCTCGTCGGCGTCTGGGGGTTGTGGTCATTGCTTCTTCAATTGTGAGGAAGAGCATTCACCAATGGAATATTACCTACAGTACATATACGCATTCACGTTACTACATGTCTACACTATCGCTCAGGCATCAGACATTTTGCATTAGGTATTCATCCAAAGGATTGCATCGTTTTTTTACACGGCGCAGAATACCGGAAGGGGACACAGTACATATTACAAAAATCAATCGTTCAGCTGACGACGTTATGATACCCAGGGTTGGCGTGGTGAACCGCCAGAATTTTTGGGGGCCGAAGGATTTAAAGGGGGCACAGACACAACATTCATAAGGACAGGGATCTTGTATAATTAACTACCGTACTTTGCTTCCTTTCCGTGGTCATCTAACTCCCTATTCAGGTGAGCTACATCGTGCATCTTGGAGCCGCATCGGCATCATCGGCGGGGGGGGGGGGAGAAACAAGCAAGATAAGACAGGGGGAAAAGGTTTTTTTCCCCTTCACATTCTCTAAAGTACACCGAACAGAGAAAAGCGAAATGCAGCCCAGTCTCGATTCGTACGTGAATTGTGACCAGTCACCGTGCATAAATGTTTTTTCTTGGTCTCCGTCTGCTCCGGTCACCTCGCATCTGAAACGTGTGCGCGAAGGAATCGTGAATTACAACGTCGGCTTCACGCCACTACCATTTCGCCGCGATTTCGTACTGCATCCACGGATCCTTCGAACGAATATACATCTGCACATTTATAAACTCGGTCAATGCCGGCCAAGTTACCAAGTACGGATAGCACACAGTACCGAGCATGGCTTATGAAACGCTTAGGTAACAGATAAGTTGACATAGGTATAATCCATACCTGTGATAGAAAACCATCGGTGGCAATGGCACGTTGCATGGTAGATTATTTATTACCCACCGACAGGCGAATGAAGATAGAGTTGAGAAGTGCCGCTCGGGGGATTCGGATTTTATCTATCGAACTTGACATTTTCCCCAGCTCCCCCCATACTGACCCCCGCCCATATGTATGCGGCCGTGTGCACTCTTTTCAGGGGCGAGGACCCCATCGCAGGGGACCCTTTGCTTGTCGGGCCGTTCGGCACTTGCGGTCCTGGCCACTGCGACGTCAGTGTCCCTGGGTTTAACGCATCGGGCTCGGGACCGAGTCCACGGACTTTTTTTTCTTTTACTTATTTTGATTCAACTTCGAACATGGGGGTTTTTTTTTGGCTTGGGCACGGGCTTACGGGGTCTCCGAGGACTCTGTGCGGCTTCGGTGAAGCTTTGGGGTGCGTAGAATATCAGTGAAGCCCTGTTCGCGGGTTCCCGAGGTGTCTTGTGATGTTGCATTTTGGAATAGACTTATCATATTGGACTTGCCTATCGTAGAGCTGAGATTAATGCCGATTTCAAGAGGGTCTGTGGACGATGTGATGTCCATGTAGGACTTTATGTACAATGAACCTAGCTGTACGGTCAAAGTTAGTGGTCCCGTGTGATTGTCATGAAGTAAAAGATAGATGGACCAGTTGTCAGCAAACACACCATCGTTGGCATCGGTAAACCATTAGAGTCATATTCTCCCAAAACTTAGTACAGTACCATACACGCATATAGTTAAATCTCAAGATTCGCCCTCGCGTTATCGTAATGCGATGTGAACGAAGGTTAATAATACACGGATGTGTGGAACTTCGTCCGAGCCTATACCATATATCAGGGAGGGAGTGAGTATATACGGGATCTACACTGTCGGCCATACACCAGCTACGGGTTATGAAATGATATATGTTGATGGTGGGCGCAAATCGTTAACCGGAGGAAAGGAAGTTCATCACGAAGGCAGTAAGTATACAATAATATTTGCTTGCCACTTGGCAAGCTTCTACAGGACTTCAAGTAGGCTCGCCAGGGCAATAACCGCTCCTACATATTGTAACATACCTCAGGTACATGAGTTACCGTCGTGCCTATGGTTACGCTTATCTTTTGCTTATTCGTGCTGGAACTACTATCCTGGGGAATGATCACACTTGCTTACCTATAGTGACACAGCACCAAGATAGCATGAAAGATCTGTAGAAGAGCATGTCTACCAACAGTTTTAGTCATGCTGCCCTTATTCTCCTCGAGTGAAGCGAGGTTGGACGCCCTCCATCCCCAATTATATCGTACGGATATTAGTTGAGATATAGCAGATCAAATATGTCTTCTATCAATTGGGTGGTAGTTTAAACCATGGTCGTTGTATAGGCTACGGGATCGGACTGGCAGACCTTGGGACACGTTTTCGAGTATTTTACCTATGAGTAGCTGCTTCGTGGCATATAATCCTATGCAATTCATACCGTAAGCGGTCTACGTGAACGAAACCTCTCCTCATTACTCCACACAAGCATATCATAAAACGAACACGTTCAAGTATACGCGAAAATTGTTCCATGGGGGGTGTTCTATTGAACTCTATCGCAGGCTATGCCATTCTGCTCGTTTGGTGAATACAGCCGACCCTTCAATGCAGTATTTCGTTAGACTTCCCGGCTCCGATTTCGTTATTAGAAAAAGAACCTCTCCCCTGAGCGATGTAATTTTAACGCTTCTTGGGCCATGGTAGAACCTCATTTAGAGTACACCCTGGTTCAGGCCGAAGATAGAAAAGTCATCCGTATCTTCTAGCTACTACCAAACCTCCTCCCATATGGAATCAGTTGCCTGAAGGTAGTTCTTCGCCGCTTCACGACTGGGTACCATCTTTCCCATAACCATGGCATCGTACAAGGCCAGCCGGACGGCCTCCGGCATCTTGCCCGAACTACCGCAGATGCAGATTCTGGCTCCTCTTCTAATGTAGTCGCAGACTAGCAAGGCGTTCTGGCGGATGCGGTCTTGTACGTAGATTTTTTCCGGTTGGTCTCTGGAGAAAGCTGATATTACCTTGACGCCAAACTTGTCCCATTCATCCTTGAAATAGAAGTCGGCGTCGCGATTGCGGCCGCCGAAGAAGAGGAGGACGTCCGCGGCGTCGATGTCATCATGGCGCTCCCATATGTGAGCTCGTATGGGCGCAATTCCAGTGCCTGGGGCGATGGCCAATAGCGTTCTGCGGTTTAAAGCGACATCAAATGAATCGTATTCTCTCAGTGTCAGGTTAATCATCGTTCCGGGCGCCAGCGATTCTATATAACGCGAGCATAAACCTTGCCGGGTCTTTCGCAGTACTGTCTTGTACTTGACCAGCGCTACTAGCAGCTCGACCCGTGTGAAATCTGAGTCCGCTCCGTCCTTAACAAGCGTGCCACCGCTAGTGATGCTGTATTCCCGGCCCCGTATGACAGGGAAGACGGACGGAACATGTTCGTATGGGATCTTGACGGATGGGAAATCTTGCAGGACCTCTAGAATAGATCGTCGAGGCCGTGATGTATAGTCGTAGAATTCATCCGATCGGGCTGGATCCGCGAATTCGCCAAGCCGCTCGCGGTGCGTAGGATCTTGAGTGTAGAAGAGGATATTGCTGAAGAATATACGTTTCGGGATGGCTGTGATATCGTAGTTGTGAAGTAGGAGTTGGCGTAGAGTAGAACGAGGGAGTGGATAGCACTTTTTGGGTTTGGAATAGAGTATAGAATTTTCTCTCGAATGGTGTTCGAAGGGAAGATCTGCTACATGCTGCCAGTCCATGAGATTTATTAGAGCATCTACATCTGCTGGGAAGTTCTTGGGGTAAAGCGTGATCGCATCGCCGGGAACGTAACCGAATAACTCATGATCGGCTGTTCTACCGGGCTTCGGTCGACTCGGGACGTGGAAAACCAGATGACGTACGTCCTGCCAGTGGGTAGTTGGAGTAACGCGACGGTTCTCTCGCAAGATGGCTGGCCACGCTCTGGGTATCGGAAGAAGATCTGGGGGAGGGAGGGCCTCTCCTATGTTACCCGGATCCGTTAGGGAATACTTTGATGGGTGATCCCTTAGCATATTAGGACGGTCTAAGATATCTATACCGCCGGGGATAAGCGAAGCGGTTTGTTCCGATTTGCGGGCGACATAGGTATTACTGTGTACGGATGACCTCTCTGCTCGTAGGGCGTGCTCTAAGAGCTGGCCATCGGACTTGTCAACATGGCTGAAAAGAGCCGCAGTTCGGTCCAGGGTCTGGTGGTCCCCGTTGGCGTTGGTGAGGTCGATACTCATAGCAACCTGACCTGTTACGTCTGCATCTGCATCTTCGGCTGGGCGTGAATCGCAGTCAGGCATGGGTTCATCAAAGGAATCCATGTTAGACACTAATTTTATTGTGAATTTTGGAGGAAGTTGGACATCCGAAGGTATAGGTTCCAGGCCTTCTGGTAAGGGATGCTCTCGCAAGAGATGGCTGCGGAGACTTATTGACCAAGATAAAAAGGTACCATCAATGCTATGAGAAGATGTTAGTTTAAAACTGATTGCATATATAGGTGCACTGTGCTGTGCTGTGCTGCGCTGTGCTATCCAAAGAGCCCCTCGGATGACGTGGAACCCAACAAATTAAGTAAATGAATGTGATGAGGAGATAAGAAAAGAGTAAAAGAGTAAAAGAGTAAAAGTTAACCAGATAGTTAAAGTATTAAAATAGGAGATTGGAAACGCTTACCCGTCTTCGTGACGCTCGTCAGCCTCGCCACGTGGATAGAATTCGGTCGCACCTAGCTGCGCAAGGCGTTTGTGCAGCTTTCTGACTGCCCAGTTATATCTGCAGCAAAAGAAACCAAATTGTTAGCAAAATATGATGTAATGCGGGATGAATGTACCTTAGTTTTCTTAGAGAAGAAAATAAAGAAAATAAAGGAGAATCGAAGTTTACTTACTTGGTATATGAACTGTCGCCGAGACCAAAGGTGGTGAAGTTGACAGACTGCAGGCAGTTTGGCGGTAGTCGTTTACGAAGAAGACTCTTCCAGAACTTGATTGCGTTCTGTGGTATTTCGCCTTGGCCGGTAGTTGAAATGATGAAGATTATTAAAGGGTATTGTAGTAGAGATTTCTAAATGAGGCGAGTCTTGTTAATAGGTGCTCTCTCGCAGGAAATGGATCGGGCGCATGTTAATTTTGCACATGAATAAAATAGGATTGGTTGAGATTTGAGACGTGAACATTTGCTGACCCGAGGCGTGAAGGTAAGGTAAGGTAAGGTAAGGTAAGTAAGGTACGAAGTATGCAGATGCGTTTTGCGCTTTGCCTCAAATTAGAGGGGCTTTGACGTATAAGCTCTGTGCGCGCGGGACGAACCGTACAAAACCAATAAGACAGTGTTGAAAGAGGTTAAAGAGACTTTAAGGGTTAAATGTGAGGGATTATTGAAATAAGCAATAGGCAATAGGCAATAGGCAAAATAATAGACTTCGCCGTGATGAATGATGGGGAAATGAAAGAATAGACTAATTTCCTCAGGCTTCAACTTACAAGCTCAATATCGTTCATCTCACAAACCAACGTTCTGAAGTGCAATCTTTCAGACAACCTTTCTAGATCCACAGCAAGGTCTTCGCTGTTTCCCGTCTCTGAACCATAAAGGATGAGCATGCGCCTATTGTCCAGCTGTGCAGATCGATCACTACTGACGACATGGCCACTACTGTGCTCTGAATCCATCATGGATATAAATTCACATGATATGTCATCAAAGAGGAACCGAAAGAGGACTCGGATCTTGTGAGGATCGTATTAATTAACCATAAACCTTGAAAGATGGCGATTGATAAGATAAGAAAAAAAGAATTAAAAGGATGAGGATTGGATTACTTCATATGGCCCGTGCACAGGTCGCTGTTGGGCGCTTTATTTTTGTTGCATCTTTTACTGTACAACCTACCTGCTAGCCTCCTTCCGCAACCTTAGAAAAGTTTACTTCATCAATCTAATGATGGGCCGTCCGCACTATTTAAGATTGAAGTGTTGGGACCAGTGCGAGTAAAGAGTTGAGCGGCATTGCTGCCTTAGGAAGAAAGATAGGATGATTTGAAAACATAAATAAATAAAAATAAAAATAAAAATCGATAAACCACCAAACCTCGCAAGGTGTCACTTGGAAAAATAGGAGGATCTATGATTGATTTTATCAAGAAACCTCCGACTATATGGCTCAAGGTTGAGGCCTTGCTCAACCGATAATAATAAAACGGATCCCCCAATGGTATTAAATGGTCCCTAGATAACCACAAGCGTGATTGATTCGATCGACGCAAGTTGAACTTCCCCCCCTAAGCTAGCATGTTGGGGCTACATATTTAAACCACATTGGTTCACCATTCAAGAGAATGTAGTTGTTGAAGTCTCCTGTAATACTGTCTATAATCGAAAACACAGAGAAAATATATCCAGATCTCATCGACACGTGATGTGCACAGATTCCGATTAGATTAGAGTAAAAGAGTAGGTGGAACATTAGATGAATCGTTGTCGTAGGGCATAGCTCTCCCCCTTAAGTTACATAATAGATGGAGATAGTACAACGGATGAGAATCCATTCATGATAGGACAGCTGTCAAGACCACACAACTTGGTATTTAGGTACGACGCTAACCGAAGTAGTTTGATCTAGCTGCAAATAGTTGTTACGCAACTCCTTACGCACCCAGTCGTATGTGGCGAGTGTGGTAGAAACATCTGAGGTTACTCTAGATAGGTACATGTAGTAATAGTTATTTGACCAACAGGCAACCGAATAACTTGTTGCTAAAGGAGAGAACATACTCCGGAGCCGAGGCTGCAGAGTAACGTTGGGCTGATCGTTTTGGTTGTGTGCATTTCTGGGGTGCCGACATTTTGGTAAGGCTGCTCGTTTGGCCATACCTTATGCACGCAACAGGAGCTAACAAGCTTAGGTACCTTACCCAGCCGAACACACCGGCAAAACCATGTGGACCAAGCCCAATAACCTGTCTGCCTGCTTGCCTGCTGCGTTGTACCTCGCATTTCGACACCTGACAATTAGGTACGCTGCAGTTACCTATGAGGTGAGTCATGTAGCGATGCAAGCCTTCCCACTCACCACACCGCTATAAAGAAAAAGGGAGCGTATGAGTGCGCTGGAGATTTTATTCATTCTGCCAATCATAGAATAGCGATACCGCCTCGAATTTTTTTTCGCCATTGTTTATTGTTTTCGCTTCTAAATTAAGTAATTAAAATGAGTTGTGATAATCTTATGATCTATAAATGATTCCTTAATGGCAATTATAGGGGGCAGAAGAAAGGGGGGTTATTTTCTTTGATGTTCTCCAGGTTTGTAGGTGAATGGGGGCGTTGGTGCAACGAGGAAAAATAAGGGGTGTACTTATAGAACACCCTGTTAAGGTCTTCGGTACACCCCAGCGAGTGGCTCGATCGTCAAAACCCCGGAAACAACTTGAAGTTCTTTCAAGGCTTCCAGAATACCCAACTGGCTGTATCTGAGGCTCCAGTTCGCATGTGGAAAACAAAACCCAACAATGAAAGGCAGGTTCCGATGCAACTTTCCTTTATTGAACCACGTGGGCGTTGGATTCAATGGACGTAATGAGTTTGGTTTGATTTGATTTACGGTGCAATTGTGCAATTTTGCAATTTCTCGTTTCTCGGATTTCAGCTGACAAAGCTGAATCGAGCAAGCATTGACATGGTGTAATTTGCTGTTTTCAATGCAGAACGAAGCTTTTTGCAGAATGCAATTTCAACAATTTAAGCGGCATTGGCAAACTTGTTGTTAGGGGACATATTAGCTAGCATCAGCCTCATCGCTGCACCTAAGAGCAATAATTCGGATGCACCTAGCAATTATAGATACATACCTACCTACACAGTGAATATTGCTCTAATCAATATATTTTATCCTTGCTTCAATGTTCGGAAAGCGCATGCCTAAGACAGGTGGGGACCTTGATCTCTCGGGGGTGACGAGAAGGTGGTAATTGAAGACAACTTTGGTGTTACTTACTGACCTGAAATTGGAATTGAATATTGGTGGCAAGCGCATGGTAGGTAGATTTCGTCAAAGGTGAGTTACAACTGTAGAGTTAGCTGTTTTAGATGACTAAATTGAGGGAAGTGACTTGGGGAAACAGTAGGTATTACCCACACGTCAGTAACGTGCGTATTCATTCATTCATCCAATTCCAAAAATAAGGCAAATAGGCAGTCACAAGTCAATTGTCCTCCTTAGTAAGTTCCTTGGTGGGTTGTGAGGTTTCCATCTCAATTCATTGTATGAGAGTTAAAGCCCCCCCCGAAAGAATTGAAGGAAATTTCAACCTGACAACTTCATCAACAAGTGACCCATTCAATAGGATTCCTTTCAGGTGTCAATCTGTGCACCTACCAAACCTTGTGTAGGTCATTCTGCACTTCATATATAATAACCCTTCATACTCGCCTCCAGAAACACTTCACTCCAGCTCCTTCCTACCTTGCAACCCATCCATCATTTAACAACTACCTTCTACAGCGACCATCTACCACTTTCCTCAAGATCATCAACAAACTCTCACCAAAAGGTAGACCCCCTTTCCTATAACTTGGAACTTCCCTGGTAGCACACCTGAAGCTAACAATAGCAGTATTGATTTAGGTCACCAAAGGAACATAAGCCTCCTCTTGATATTGCATTCAATTGCACCCAAGTACCAAAGTATCCTACAGCACAAACCAAACTGTACGTACTCCATTTCCATTTTCCATCCGTGCGCCCATTCTTTCCTTGATTGGTCCATGCATACCTGCCAAGCACATCATATGCACTGTGCACACACCTGCCGTACATTTAACTTTTTTTCTTGACCCACACAAGAAACAACAACCCTTAAAAAATTCTGGCCGCGTCCAAAGATTTGGTCTCTCTTCCATTTCTTCTTTACACCTCTCAAATCCTATCAATCACAAGCTCGTTGTGTCACAAGTCAACCCCAAACTTCACCTTTCAATCTTCTCTAGGGCACGAAGCCACCCTATTCCTCCCCCGACATTGTTCAAGAGTTCAATACTGAACCAAACCCCAAACGTCCCCAAACGTCCATTATCGCCTCTCGTCAACCAATCTTCTCTCAACTAATTCTCCCAAACCAGAAACCATCAGTCATAATGGCCACCGTCGCGGAGAAAGTTGCTGACGCTGTCAACGACGTTACCAACGCTCTGAGCAATACCTCTCTCACCGGCAAGGACGAGAACAAGGATGCCGTCCATGCTAGTGCCGCCGAGGGCCGCCGTCTATACATCGGCAACCTCGCCTATGCGACAACTGAGGGGGAGTTGAAGGAGTTCTTCAAGGGCTACCTTGTGTAAGTTTCTACCTGTATCCTTCTCTTACCTATATCTAGCCGAGTAATCTTGAGGATTTGTGGTGATGGCCTGTTCATTTGTTGAGTTTTGGTCATCAGAGCAATTGCCTCCTACCCAGGCTCTTGCTGAGATATTGAATTGCCACCTCGTTTCTACGGAACGAACCATGGGGATAGCTAGCTAGTCATGGCAATCTTGATCAGCATACTTCAACAAGACCACAGGGTTGCTACACCGCTAGGTTTTGCTCTGCTCAAGGCTGCATTCGCAATACTAATTCTAGGAACATATCACTAATCCGCATTTCTATTTAGCGAATCCGTCTCTATTCCGAAGAACCCTCGCACCGACCGTCCCGTCGGCTATGCCTTCGTCGACCTTTCCACCCCCACTGAGGCCGAGCGTGCCATCGGTGAGCTCTCCGGCAAGGAGATCCTCGAGCGCAAGGTCTCGGTTCAGCTTGCCCGCACTCCCCAGCCGGCTGGTGAGAAGACCGAGGGTGCCACCAACGGCGAGGCCGGTGGTGAGTCCCGTCGCCGCGCTTCTGGTCGTGGTCGAGGCCGCGGTCGTGGCCGTGCTGGTCGCGCTGGTCGTGGCGGTCGTGCTGTATGTTTCATACCCATTTCTGCACAATGATCTTCGAGCTAACGTTTATTGCTAGGAGGGCGCTAAGGACGATGCCCCTGTTACTGAGGGAAACACCAACGGCCCTGCCGACTCTGAGGTTCTACCATTGACCGACATCACGAACAAGGCGGATACTGACAAGGGTGACAAGGCGAAGAAGGGCCCTGCCCGTGAGCGCCGTGAGCGCGGACCCCCCGCTGACGGTATTCCCTCCAAGAACAAGGTTATGGTCGCTAACCTTCCCTATGATCTCACCGAGGAGAAGGTATGTTGATATTTCGATGCCAGCTAACAGAGCATGTGCTAACCCACTCTATAGCTCAAGGAACTGTTCAATGAGTACGAGCCTTCCTCTGCCAAGATTGCCCTGCGTCCCATTCCCCGATTCATGATCAAGAAGTTGCAGGCTCGTGGTGAGCCCCGCAAGGGACGTGGCTTCGGCTTCGTCACTCTCGCCTCAGAGGAGCTCCAGCAGAAGGCTGTCACCGAGATGAACGGCAAGGAGATTGAGGGTCGTGAGATCGCCGTCAAGGTCGCCATCGACAGCCCTGACAAGACGGATGAGGAGGCCAACATCCCCCAGGAGAACGAGGCCACCAACGGCCAGGAGGCTGCCCCGGTCGCCGCCTAAGTCGTCCCCATGCATATCTCGATTACGCAGGTCTAGTTGGTGATGAGAGATGAGCGCGGATAATCATTCGTTATTACGCGGAAGCGTCTTACAGTACTAATGCGGTAATCGGGTTATTGAATGACGAATGACGTCGGGCATGGATGGTCTATTTCTTTGATTTCGCCATAGATACGAAACTTATCAAAGCGGTGGCAGATATGGTCTCAGATATCATCAGCGGTGATTGCTGTATTCAGCATTTACAACTGACAGACGACTGAGACTTGATGCGGCGGTTTTGAGAGGCACATTAATTTTATGATCGTCTTTTTGCCAACCTTTCGAGCATTTTCACGGGTTGTACACTAGGTGATAGGAGCAAGGGGGCTATTGGTGGGCTCAGAAAAGTTCTCGCGAGCACAGAATAGATACGATTACGGATTGATGCTTATGCTCAGTTATTCCTGTTGTATGCCGTGATGTTGCTAGTGCTTTGAACCTAACAATTCGCTCAGATATCTATTAGCGATGGGATTTGTGCTGCAAATTAAACTGCATTTCTCCTATTCTATACTAGTTGGTTTTCAATCAACTCCAACATCACTCATAAATCTAGATTCTTTTTTTTCTTATGTTAAGGGGATGACGCTAGGATCAGATGCGGGTAATGTGGAGAATCGGTCTTGGCATTCCGACATCCCTATTCAATTATCTTTGGTGATTGTTGCACCTGGCAACTTCATTTAATTGTTACCACGTAGTTAAAATACTGGCGAAAATACTCGGCTACATATTCGACTTTTGATAAAATCAGGTCGAAATCCTTAACTTTCTTTACCCAGACATCGAAAATTTACTTGGAAGCCCATTGCCGTCTTTTTCTGTCTCGGCGCAAACGCAACTTATTTATCATGGCCTCGAAAGCCATGTGGGAAGTCGATCCCGAAACTCGATCTAAAGTAGGCATTCTCCCCTCAATATAATTGTCTGCTTGTCTAGGTGTCACAACTATCTGCTTCATTGCCAGGCGCTTTCTGACAATTATTCTATTTGCAGCTATTGGCTATCCAAAAGACACAGAACAACAATGTTTGCTGCGATTGCAACGCCCCGAATCCACAATGGGCATCCCCCAAGTTTGGAGTCTTCATCTGCCTCTCCTGCGCCGGTGTTCATCGCGGTCTCGGTGTTCACATATCTTTCGTCCGCTCCGTAACCATGGATGCGTTCAAACAAGCCGAGATTGAACGTATGCGATTAGGCGGTAACCAAGGTTGGAGATCATTCTTCGAACAGCACGAGGACACAAAGATGCGCGGGCTGGAATGGGACGACGCTACCATTGCGGAGAGATATAGCGGTGAAGTAGGTGAAGAGTGGAAGGAACGATTAAGCGCCAAGGTCGAAGGTCGCGAATACGTACCGGGTGAGCGAAAGACTACACCGAAACCTGCTGCTGGCGTCTCTAAGCCACCTACGAGGCAAGGAAGCCGAACCAGCACACCTCTTCAGGGTGTAGCAACCAGTGGAAGCCGAACAGCAAGTCCCAGTCGGCCGGGTGTCAAAGCCAAGGTCGACGACGAATACTTCGCGCGTCTGGGAAAGGAGAATGCGTCTCGGCCTGCGGAATTGCCGCCTAGTCAGGGAGGCAAATATGCCGGGTTTGGAAACACTCCCGCGCCCGCAAAAAGTGGCAGTGGGGGGGCCCTTCCGGACCTCTCGGACGTGCAGAAAGACCCCGTGGCAGCGCTGACGAAGGGCTTCGGATGGTTCACGACGACGGTTAGCAAGACGGCCAAGGGATTCAACGATGATTACCTTCAGCCAACAGCTAAGCAGGTGAGCAGTGGTCTCCCCGGGCTTTAATGCTTATTGGAGAGAATGCAGCGGCTAATCATAATCATTGATAGCTCTCCGAATCAGATTTTGCCGCACAAGCAAGAACGGCGGCAGGAAATGTAGGTAAGGCGGCTCAGGCGGGCGCGATGACAGCTCAGGAACGCTTCAGTCGGTTCGTCGAGGGGTCGGAAGAGCAAAGAAGACAGGCGCCGTTAGATGAGAGTAAGAAAGCTTTCTGGGATGACTTCGCTTCGGTCGCGGATCAACGGCACGGCACCGGTCCCAAGTACAGCTCCATCGGAACTTCGGCCATGGGCAAGGGCGGAAATAAGAATGCGCCCGCATCGGCTAAGAAGGATGACGAGTGGGATGACTGGTAGGGACAGGATCCCGCGTCGTGGGGCGTTTGGGCGAACGAATAGGTTACTTTATTTATCTTAGGTATTGGGGCGTGTAACTATACCTATAGACGACAGAAACGATGCCATGCTGTATAATAATGGAGATTGCCTACATGGAGTTTTTGGGTAGCGCGTCCGAGGTATATGAGTGTCGATTTTTATCAATATACCTATGTGTTCGAGCTGAAGTTCATGCTGCGTTTTCCCTCCATTCGCTAATACCTACCTTAGGTATCTATTCTCCAAACCTTGGCATTTCATGAAAACTACCACCACAGCTCCTTATTAATATATTAACTAGGTAGAAAGTGTACCGACTGGTCTAATGTATTAGAGGCTAGGATTTATATTTTTCATTTTTCTTTAACACCGTTGCCCTGTTGAATTAAATCCATCTATAGAAAAGGAGGTAAGGGTATCACGTGGGTCTCAGTCTCATTTGGCCGAGGCTCCAGAAGTAGAAGCGCGGCTATCGCCGGTCTCGGTCCCGGATTTTCCTGCGTCATTGTTAGCTTCTCTCGGAACGCTGCAACGAATTGTACTCTCCTCTTCGGCCTTTTCCAAGCCAGCAAAAGATAGCTAGGAAGCTGCGAATTTCGCCATGTCCGCATTGCGCATCCTCGTCCCTGTGAAGCGGGTTATCGACTATGCGGTAAGATTGATTTAGTTCCTGAAAGAACAAGAGGGGAGCTAACGTGTGCATGAATTACGGGTATTCAGGTCAAGCCTCGTGTCAACAAGGCGCAGACGGGCGTCGAGACCGCCGGTGTCAAGCACTCGATGAACCCATTCGACGAGCTCTCGGTCGAGGAGTCGGTGCGCATCCGCGAGAAGAAGAGAGCGCCCGGCGGGGTCGAGGACATCTGCGTGATCTCAGCCGGACCCACCAAGGCTGCGGACGTATTGCGGACAGCCATGGCCATGGGCGCGGACCGCGGCATCCACGTTGATGTGAAAGAGGGTGAGGACTTGGAGCCGTTGAGTGTGGCCAAGCTGCTCAAGGCTACAGTAGACAAGGAGAAGAGCAACCTGGTTATCCTCGGCAAGCAGAGCATCGACGACGATGCGGCGCAGACGGGTCAAATGCTCGCGGGATTACTGGGCTGGCCACAGGCTACGCAGGCCAGTCAGGTCACGTTTGGGGAGGGCGACACGATCGAGGTCACGAAGGAGGTTGACGGCGGCGTGGAGACTGTGAAGGCTAAGTTGCCCATGATTATCACTACGGATTTACGTCTCAACGAGCCTCGATATGCGAGCTTGCCGAATATCATGAAGGCAAAGAAGAAGCCCCTTGTTAAGCTTAGCTTGAGCGATCTGGGTGTTGCGAATGAGAGACGGTTGAAGGTTCTTAAGGTCACAGGTGCGTGTTCTTGTCACTCTTCCCTTTACCAAATCCTTCTCTACGTGTTTAGATGCATGCTAATTTTGACTCTAGAACCACCGCCGAGACAAGGAGGTGGCAAGGTGGAGGATGTGGATGGGCTTATTTCCAAGTTGAAGGAGTTGGGTGCGATATAATGAACGAATAATCCATCGATTCGGAACTGGGCTATATTACATTCCTCCTGTGTTGAAGTATAAGCCCATTATACCAAAACAATGCCATCTATGGACTCAGACACAATAGGAAAACCTTGGGTTTCAACAATACCTCCACATAAAAATGTCTCCCATTAACCAACAGCGCTTTATAGGTCTATATCGAGACCTACAAATACCGCAATCAATACAATGAAATTATTTTTAATCCTATTAACGTACCTTTTCAACTAGAGACTAAGACTTCTCCTTACATCCTCACAAAGGAGTGTTTGACCCTCATTCTGCCAGATGGCCTCTCTGCCTCTCCGATTGATCTCCGTAAATGGGAACACTAACGTTCAATAGATGGATTTTGCACGTTTTAGATCGCCCCATTCGTTGAACTACAGTACTAAATCAAATGACGAACGTTCGGCCTACTTGACAAGTATGACGACACTGTCCGAAGAAATATGGGAATGGAACCAATTGAGCTGTTGCTATAGTACCAATTGGTGTTGTAGTTAATATCGGAGGTCTTGGCTCATGAGGAGAAATTGGTTTGCATCGGATGTGACTAAAAGACATTGAGTAATAAATAGCTACATATTTTTGTTATGTTAAAATGTTTTCATCTAGTTGAACGACTTTTAAGTAATTGTATATTGTATAGGTATTGCCACGATTGATAGTATTAGTAGGTTGCAATTACTATGTGCATCCACCCCCCTACAAACATCGCTATGGACCTCGTTGATAGGCCGCTTTCGGCCTGTGACTTTTTCTTTCGTAGGCCCTGCAGATAAGGTAGCGGGAACACCATGTGTAACCATCAATCCAGCGTTTTTTATTGGATTACGGTACTAGTTGGTGTGGGGCGCATGGGTAGTCTAAGAGATTCGGAAACCAGTCAGATTGCACAAACCTTCAATTCTTGGTTCCCCGCTGAAAGGCTTCGTTTTTTTTTTTTCCCCCAGTCTTCTTTAAAATCTGAACGGTATTCCCCCATCCACTTCTTACTTGGCGATAATTATTCTTCATATTCCTCAGATCATCCGAATTCATCCATCTTATTCTAACTTATTCTAACTAACATCTACTTCTCTACTTTTATTTTGATTGAAGTTATTCACAGTAGCCCTTATGAACGGGCGCTCGTCAGTCTTCACATCACAGGTACGTTGCTCCGGAGCATGACCTCATTCCAAGTGTCCCGCCTGGTTGGGAATTGCAGAAATCCATCCCCTCCACAACGGAATTCAACACTTAGCTTCAACGTCCCACCCTAAGACCCTAAGGGTTCGATGAGAAGATTGTTATTCTTTGCCTACATCTCACTAGTCATGGCGTTTGCTAATTTTTTGTGGCTGCAGGATTATATCTCTGGTTCGTCCAACTTCAACGAACTGACTGACTCACCGCTCTCGACTAACTCATATTTATTTAGACCACTTGTGGCGGGCTCTCTCCGCTTAAGGAGGCCATTGAATAACCGATCTAGCTTCACCCTTTGCGTTATAACCTCATAACACCATGTTCTCACGATTTGCCCTCAAGGCCGCCAAGCCTGCAGCTTTCGGCGCTGCTAGCTTTACGGCTCGGGCCCGATTCCTCTCCACCACCGGCCGCACAGCAGCCGAGATTGCCCAAGGGAGTCAGGGCAGACAGATGCCTCACACATTGAGCCGAGCTACCAAGCCTGTCTCTGGAACAGAGGCTACACTTACCATCCGAGTATGCACCTATATTCAACCTTGGTGACTATTATGTACTGACAGATTCCTAGGACGGCCCCGTTTTCCACGGAACGGCCTTCGGAGCTAACTCCAACATTTCTGGTGAGGCCGTCTTTACCACCTCCCTCGTCGGTTACCCGGAGTCTATGACCGATCCCTCGTACCGTGGCCAGATTCTGGTCTTTACTCAGCCGTTGATTGGAAACTATGGCGTACCCTCCGCCGAGCGTGACCAGTGGAACCTGCTCAGACATTTCGAATCCCCTCACATTCAGTGTGCCGGAATTGTCGTAGCCGACGTTGCTGAGAAATACAGCCACTGGACGGCAGTGGAGAGTCTGGGCGACTGGTGTGCACGGGAAGGAATTCCCGCCATCTCGGGTGTCGACACCCGTGCCATCGTTACTCACCTTAGAGAACAAGGCTCTTCCCTTGCTAGGATCTCGGTTGGAGAAGAGTACGATGCTGATGAGGACGAGAGTTTCGTTGACCCCGGTCAGATTAACCTTGTTAAGCGGGTTAGTACCAAGGCTCCCTTCGTTGTGGAAGCCCATAACCCCAAGTACCACATTGCACTGCTCGACTGTGGTGTCAAGGAGAACATTCTGCGCAGCTTGGTCAGCCGTGGCGCCAGCGTTACCGTGTTCCCTTACGACTTCAAAATCCAGAAGGTTGCCGACAACTTCGACGGTGTATTTATCTCCAACGGACCTGGTGACCCGACCCACTGTCAGTCGACCGTGCACAACCTACGAGTCCTTATGGAAACCTCCCAGGTGCCCATCATGGGCATTTGCTTGGGCCACCAGTTGTTGGCTCTGGCTACTGGCGCTCGTACCATCAAGCTGAAGTATGGTAACCGGGCCCACAACATTCCTGCTCTGGACATGACGACCGGCCAATGCCACATCACCAGCCAGAACCACGGTTACGCCGTGGACTCCAGCACTCTCGGAGAGGAGTGGAAGGAGTACTTCATCAACCTCAACGACGGCAGCAACGAGGGTATGCGCCACGTCTCCCGACCCATCTTCTCCACCCAATTCCACCCCGAAGCCCGAGGTGGCCCCATGGACAGCTCTTACCTGTTTGACAAGTACATTGAGGATGTCACCGCCTTCAAGGCTTGTCAGACTGTCTACAAGGACAACCGCCCATCTCAGTTCATGCTCGATATCCTGAGCAAGGAGCGTGTTGGTGTTCAGCCCGAGCCTCTAGCTAGTGCTGCTTAAAGAGGTTCTTGTCTTGGTTGTAGGTCGTATGTACTATTGGGTTGCTTTAGTTGGGACTTGAGTGCTCTACACGGGGTTGGTGTTGGTTTTTTTGACAAATAGTGCAATATACTATCGTTCTATCTTGATATCTATTTTCGTTGAGATCTCATGAGATTGTGATTAAGAGCTACACGACACATTGATGAGCTGGATGTGAGTTTTTTCGGTTGTACTAAATCCACGTTTTCTTCTACTTCGTTATGTGAAAAGTTGCAGCGAGGAGTTGTTTTACTAACTTGTCTTACTAGCTCGAATGCTTGGGCAATCCGAATTGGCGAGGAATGAATTCAGGGGCAATAGCTACGCTGCTGTCATTTACCTACCTATCCATGGATGTATAATGAGATTCCCCTATCTTGTCAACACGTGCAATATGCCAACGTCCTTGGTTTCTTAGGCTGCTAGAGTCAAAAGGAGCCCCCTATTATGGTGTACCATGCCATTATTGCGCTGTCTGCAAAACGACACTACCTATTAAACTGAACTGAACCGCAAGGTCTTTACTGCAAGGGAATCATGGGGCTTTCCTAGTATCAAAATTTACATAATAACCGCTCGTGAAAGAGTTTGGTTGAGGGTTCCGAATCTAGGTAGCACACGGACACGTCTAGCAGAATTTACATGTATGTAGTTAATTCTATCTGGGTGAGGTTTCATTAAGATGTACCTAAAGCTAGGTACATAGAAGTATGTGTGTATTTACAGCCCTCGACGGAAGAAAAAAAGCCAGCACTGTGCCCAGCATGACGAACAGCAAGTCATTATACACATATCTTAGGAACTACCTACTCTTCAAGTACCTAAGCAAGTAGCCTACTAACCATTAACAGGCAGCATCATATGGTGGTTGGCGTCTGCCTATCTGCAAGAAAAAGCCCCAAGAACTTTCATCGTGTCGTTTCGTCGTCGTTGTGGTAGGTAGGTCAGGGTACTAGAGTAGGTAAATACAGACAGACGGTGGGTTATTAGGCCACCCACCCACATATATGTCTGGTAGGCAACAAATGTTTTTTGTTTTTTTGCCAATGTAGTTCTGCCTCTCAAATCTGGGTATTCCCCCCTTAATCTTTTCTTCTGTTCTGTTCTGTAGAATGCGTCCAAAAAATGCGTCCTGTTCTGCCTGCGAATGCTTTCCGAATACTGCTTTCCATACTCCGGTAAATGCCCTGCAAACTTTTTATTCCTTCTTCTCTCTGTCCTTGAACATGTCTGTGCGTAGGTAAGAAGTAAAAGCCAAGCGTCATCCATATACAGTTCAGTTAAAGTCAAGTCACTTTTACTTAACTTTGATAGATTCCACCCTCCAACGTGGATGACACAGCGTTACTTGGCCGGCTTCGCCGTCGTCTGGCATCTATGTAGCCGTTAGTAACGATTGTGATTGTCTCTTCGGCTGCCTCTGTCATCGGCGTAGCGATCCCGACGACTTCCTCTATCGTCTGGGTATCGCGAGCGACCGTTAGGGCCAGCGGCAGAGGAGTCACCGGGACGGAATCGATCGCCACCTCGGGGGACGCCGTGGAAGATTGGCATGCCACGACGGGGTCTGGGGTTTCGGCGGTTGCGAGGGGGGTCACGTCTCTGATCACCGCCGCGCTGGCGTTCTCGCTCTCGGTGCGGCGGACGAATACCTAGGAAGATCTCGGGACCTCTGTCGACGAGCGTGTCGCCGTTCTCGAAGTAGTAGCGCTTGTATTCCTTGCCGAAGTCTCTATCGATGTCCTTAGTCTTCGCAGCCGTGATGGCGTCTAGTCTTCGTCTAGCTAGCTCGTCCGAGACGGGCTGATAGGTGATTTTGGGGAATGTACGGGTCGGAAGCCCAGGCAAATCCGATCTTCCCGACCTGCCTGACTGCATGGCGGACCCGCGACCGGCGCGTGGTCCTGTAGGCGCGCCCTCGATTCCGGAGAAGGGTCGCGAAGGGCCGGTGGGAATGGATAGCTTGCGCTCGGGCTCGGGTTCGGGCGCTAGAGTGGCTGATTTCGGGGCGGGACCGGTGCTATCGAACTCTTCAAGCTTAACGGTCATGTTACCGTCGTCATCGTTCTCATACACGAGCTCAAAGCGGCTGCTCGAGCCACGTCCTCCAGAAGATGCCTGTTCCACATCAACCCACTCCGCGAAGCGCTCTGACGGCATGAAGTCAACCCACAAGGCCTTGCGGTTGGTCTCGTCGGGCCAAACGCGGTTGTGCAGTGCGGTACGTACCCGTGAGGCAGATGAGATGGAGTTGAACACTACAAATGCGTGTGTTCGGATGGTGTCGAGATAAAAATCAAGGATGGTACCGTCTTCAATAGGAGCGCCTACCGGTGTGGCGAGATCCAACAGATGGTCCTTAACCATCTGCGGGCGAAGCGGTCTCATAAAATCCTTGATATACAGCGCCGAAGTGGCAGGGTGAATTGCTGGCTCAACGTCTCGTTCGATCTCGGTCGCGTATGTCGCGTAAGGCTGTTGTTCTTGAGTCTTATCCTCGAGGGATTCTTCAAAGGGTAGTTGGGTATCGTTCGCCGCGACTTCTGCATGGTGTCCATTTTGGACGTTCGGATAAGCATCGTCTACGGGGCTCGAGGAAGCAACCTGATCATCACGCTGGCGGTCAGGGTCAATTGGTGCCTCATCTTTCGCACCTTGCATCTCGACATCCGAAGTAGCTTGAGTGAAGTCTTCGGTCTCTTCTTTCTCCGGCGCAGTCTGGTTATTTTTCTCTGGAAGAGGATCTGCGGGTGCATCTACCTGACTCTCTGGGTCTTCTTGTCGGGCTCGCTTGCGTGCGATCTCGTGGGCGGATGGAGCAGGACTAAGAGATCTTCGTTTCCGTTTTTGTGAATCCTGTAATACCTCGGTAGGTTGTGGCGGCGTATCATCGGTGGAAGTTGGTTGGACACCCTGCATGTCGGTAACAATGGGTTCGGGTACATCTTGTGCTTCCGGTGCAGCTTCGGTCTCGGCTTTGGGCTGCTTCACGGGCTCGTCCGCGGGTGGCGACTCTGTAGCTTCGGTCGCTTGCGGAGCTTCTTGCTGAGGTCGCGACTCGCCGTTGGTATCCTCAGCAGCTTCACTGGCCTCGTCCGAATGTTCGGAAGCAGGCTTGTCGGAATCTAGAGCTTGTAGGCGTGCGACTAGGTCGGCCTTAAGACCGTTTTGAGGTTGACCAAGACGTTTCAATTCCGCCTTTAGGTCAACGACCTTGAGCTTGTTCCAGTCTGTAGCCATGATGCGTGACGGGAAAGGATAGCTCTACGAAAGTATGCGCATTGCTTGAAAGACTTTATTCTTAATAAAAAACAAAAACTAAAGTCGCGAGGTGGAAACGTGGTGTAGCTTGTAGGTAGTAAAATGAAGAAGGTGATGGGTTGGGTGGTAAAAAGAAAGAGTCGAGATGCGCCCAGTGTTGGTCAAATTGGATAAGGGGAACAAATTGTACGAGATGTGGAGTTTTCAATGGTCTCAAATTGCAATAGTCGGGTAGATGAGTAGGGGTTTAGAGTAAAAGATGGAAAGTACAAGGAGAGTGTTTCTTGAAAGGATGCGCCAACTCGATTATGAATATGCCATTGGGTTTGGTGAAGTTCTTAAGTTGGGCGGCGCGTGTGCAAATCGCGGTTCTTTGCTGTGTCGAGACCGCAAAATTTCATACCTAAAAAACCAGGAACAGTTGGATTCCAGCTGCCAGCCCAGCTCAATAAGTGGGTACCTCATGCAGTAATCTGTCTAGCGTCTGCTTTGTAGCGAGGATAGCTACATCATAGGTACATAGATACCTGCACAAAAATGCTTCCACCTCAATTCAACGGTTGTTCGATTGTGTTTAATCCTCTAACCGTATTGGGACTAGTACATCATTCTGTATGTACTGTACATAGGTACAAATATGAATTCGATGTAGCAGAGGCAAGTACATCAACGATGGATGTGTTGCACATTCTCACCCTATATTTCGGTAGGAACTTGTTCGGCAGGCACATTGAACACTATGCAACCGTTAACATTTTCACATCCTCTCTTAAATAAGAGCAGTCGACCTGCTTGCCTCAAACTTTCAATTTTCAACTTCCATTTCCCTCTCATTTCTAAAACAGCCGCAAGCAACAAACGCCAGCTGGAATCTCTCAGTTATGTAGCCTTGCCGGTCACATATCTGCCGGAAGCGGCCTAGTAGTGATTCTATATCGACTTACAACTTCTCATCGACCAAACCAAAAATTGCCTTGCAACTGAGAGTCTATGTGACAATGGGCAGTTAGCCAGCTAGATACCTAGGTACCATTGGGCTGAATACTAAATCCGTTCCTGCTGATTCCGTCGAAGGGATTAATAAGATCATTCTCATTTCCATTTTTCCCGTCACCAGGAGAAGGTAATCATCCTAAGTAATCGGCTTCGTTTCTTTTGTGGCATCAGTTGGCGCAGCTCAAACTTAATTCCTACCTCTACACCTTTCTGCGATATCATCCTTCACAATTAAAATGGCTCGCACGCCTTCAGCCAAGCGCAAACTGGCGGGGGGTGATGTGCCAAAAACTCGCTCAAAAAAACGTCTTGAATTGGCAGATGGGAGTTATACCGCGGGCACAGAAGATGCAGTCCAACATGAGGAAGAGGCGGAGGAAGAGGTGGCGAACAGAGACGGTGACGAGTACGATGATGACGACGACGTAGCTGTGAAGGTTGAATCAGAATCATCAAGATCATCACGATCATCGGAATCAGAAGAAAGTGATATATTGCCGGACGTCGACTTGACGATACCTAGCACTGACGAACTTCTACGACGCTTTCGCACCGGAATAGAGCACAAGGAAAAGGAAACGAACGAGCAAGCAGAGTGGGAAACCAGCCGGACTTCGTCCAGTTCAAGCTCAGAATCATTCAATAGTGAGGACGGTGACGGAAACCCCAACCAAAGAGGAGCTCGTTTTGAAGATGTGTATCTCCAGATCATTCTTCAAGGACGAGATACATACTCACTTATGCCTACCACCTGGAGAATGAATTTTCGGGGGATTCCTTTCCCAGAAGATCTATTTTATGTCCAAACCCGGGCTGTAGCTCGTCGACCAAGGATATATGCACGATCGGATAAGCTTGAATATTTAGGTATGTTTCATCTCACAGGACAGCTGCTTCTTGAGGGCTCACATTTCGCAGGCGCCTCCATCGTTTGTAAACTAATTGACGTCCATGGGCGTATTCGAGACATTCGTAAAGAACATCAGTCACTCCCACCCGAGGAACAGCAGGAGCGAAGAGGCCACTTTGAACGTCGTATCGTTGCGCTCACCCGGTCAAGAGTCGTTGAGGCTTTGCGCTGGGCTGAATCAGATGGAGATACGGCCCAATACACCAAACATCTTCCGGTCAACATAACGCTAATCATGCCACCGTCCAACGGTACCAACAAGGAAATAAAAAACTATGTCCAGCACAAGATGGAGTCTCTAGCTGCTGAATGGGTAACCGCAATTAGGGGTCGCACGGATGCGGACGATAGCAGAAAAGATGAGCCAAATCCACCACTTATCTTTGGCCTCGTCATCTTGAGGCACTTCTTATACATTGTCACACTCGACGCCAACAAGGGGGAAGCGGATTGTTCTGTACCGTGCCTGCTAAACTTATCGGAGCCTAATCAACATCAGTGGAATGCCTTGGCTATCATGGTCACTATCTGCTGGGCTCGAGACCTCTTTGTAGACATAGCTGACAAGATACCGCCCCCGGTGGATAACGGATTGGAGCAGAATCCCGATCCCGAGAGCGATCCAGATGCCTAGGAGAAATGGCGTACAAGGAAGAAGAGACATAAAATGGGAGCTTTAATTTGCGTGGTTAGGTACGTTTAAGGGGCGTTTATGGATGGGTGGGATAAGCGATATTCAAGATATCCCTTTTGCTCTTCTGTTTCTGGGGCTATTTTCCTGTTCATAGATTGCTCTGCTTGAATTGCATTCATTAGATGCCAACGATTAATACTTTTGCAGTTAAATAAACTATGTTGTGGCTGATTAGAATTGCCTCTGTTCTGATTTGATTTTCTGGTAGTGACAACGTTTATTGGCTTGGTAATAGGTATCTTATAAATCCTTGTCTTTTTTAGTATAGCTTACGAAGGTCGGTCGCAAAAGTTTCTGGCATCCTTCTGGTCTCCACACAGTATCAGGGTTAGGGTTAACTGCACCATAGTGTTAAGTCGTTAGTGGATTGGCGCTATCGTTTTCAGTATAATGCCACTATATTACAGCGGCTATCCACTGGAAGCTCCAGCTTTAGCAGACAGGAATACAGTGTTGTAAAGTATCATATACCTCATTACAAACTGTATGGATGCCAGAAACTTTTGCGACCGACCTTCGTATCGATAGCACCAAATGCTTAAATCTGGGGTCCTTGCGGGGAACGAGTTTCCTTAATTGCCCCTCTAAATTTTCCAATTCTTCAGGTCCTGCAGCTGTACTCGACAGCCCCGCCAACTTTTTTCGGCTTACCAAGAGAAAATAAAATATCGAGTCAACCTGGCCTAAAAATGGCGAGCAGCATGGGGGGGCATGGATTGAGTGAGACTGGGTCGCTCAAGGGTAAGATATGAAATACAGTTATGTGTGAAAGCCTACTTACAATATCCAGGTATTATTGAGCTATGGCACCAGCACCGACCTGCGATACTGTTTGCGACAACTTGCCTTCTAGCCCTTGTCTGGCTATACATAGAATTCCGCCAGAAAAATACGACATCGGAAGACCCGTTGAAGTTAATTCAACAGACCACGAAGTCTGGTATAAGCATCGATGATAGCAGAGTCCTGGTAGAGAAAGTTATTCCGCGAACGGAAAAGCCAAAAGAACCCCCGGCTGGACCACGGCGCATCAAGGGCGAACTGCGAAGGACAGAAAGTGCGCGCAAAGATGCAGGGTCTGCTCATAAGAAACCAATACAAGTACTGGTATTCTACTCGTCTTTGACCGGGGGTACGGAAAGGACAGTTGCTGGATTCGCTCAGGCCCTCGAAGCCTTGTTAAGATTACAAGGTAGCGACTCGGAGAATGTTTTCTTGAAACCTGCTGTACTGGACCTAGCTCAGGTTGATTGCGACGAATATTTCATCAGCGCACCCAAGCCAGCAGACCCCAACACGCCTGTGGACTATTTCTATCTCCTGTTGGTGCCCAGCTACAATATTGATTCTATCAACGACAATTTCCTCGAACATTTACAAGAAACCTACCACGATTTCAGGATTGACACTACTTCGCTATCGGGTATACTGGGCTACTCGGTGTTTGGCTTTGGTGACCGAGAGGGATGGCCGACAGAAGACGAAGGGTTCTGTTTTCAAGCCAAGGAAGTCGACAAGTGGTTAGCCAGGCTTACGGGCCGCAAGAGAGCCTACCCCCTAGGAATGGCGGACACAAAACGCGATCTTAAGGAACGGCTAGATGAGTGGACAGATGGCGTAAAGGATATTCTAAAGCACATTTCCGACACAGGTTCTCTCGGAGAGGGAGTACCTGGAAGTGGCGATGCAGTCGAAAGTGACGATGAGTATGGTTCGGGGGACGATGACGATGGAGAAGTTCTTATTGACGAATCAGTAACCGCTAAGAAATCGAAGAAAGGGAACTCGGGGAACATCGACGATGTCGAAGATCTTGGGAGGATTATGAAGGCTTCCCAAGGCAACTCTGAAAGACCTAAAAAGTCTGGTGCGATTGCTGTCGACTTTACCACATATGGCAAATCGACATCGAAAAAACCAATGCAGACTGTGAAAGAAATGGTACCAAAGAACTCGCCGACATTTGCATCTTTGACCAAACAAGGATACTCAATTGTCGGCTCACATTCAGGAGTCAAGATTTGCAGATGGACTAAATCAGCACTTCGCGGGCGTGGCTCCTGCTACAAGTTCTCCTTCTACGGTATCGCCTCCCACCAATGTATGGAAACCACGCCGTCACTCTCTTGCTCCAACAAATGCGTCTTCTGCTGGCGCCATGGTACGAACCCCGTAGGGACGACGTGGCGCTGGGTTGTGGATCCACCGGAGATGATATTCAACGGAGTCAAGGCCGGGCACTACCAGAAGATCAAGATGCTGCGTGGAATCCCAGGAGTGCGAGCGGAGCGATTTGCGGAGGCGATGCGGATCCGACACTGCGCGCTGAGCTTGGTTGGCGAGCCCATCTTCTACCCACACATCAATGAGTTTCTGGCGCTGCTACATGGAGAGCGCATCTCGTCGTTCCTAGTGTGCAACGCGCAGCACCCAGACCAGCTGGCGGCGCTGAAGGCCGTCACACAGCTGTACGTGTCGATCGACGCTAGCAACAAGGAATCGCTCCGCAAGATCGACCGGCCGCTGCATCGCGACTTTTGGGAGCGCTTCCAGCGCTGCCTGGACATCCTGCGCGAGAAACGCTTCAAGCAGCGCACCGTCTTCCGCCTCACCCTGGTCAAGGGGTTCAACGTCGAGGATGAGGTCGAGGGGTACGCCAATCTCGTGGAAAAGGGTCTGCCTTGCTTCGTTGAGATCAAGGGCGTCACATACTGCGGCACATCAAGCAGCGCCGGCGCCGGCCTGAGTATGGCTAATGTGCCATTTTACGCTGAGGTCACCGAGTTCGTCACGGCGCTGGAGAAGAAGCTCCGGGAACGGGGTCTGGAGTACGGCATTGCGGCTGAGCACGCGCATAGCTGCTGCGTGCTTATTGCCAGTGAGCGGTTCAGGGTCGATGGCAAGTGGCATACGCGCATTGATTACCAGCGGTTCTTTGAACTACTAGAGGAAAGAGGCGCAGATGGCGATTGGACACCCGAAGAGTACATGGGTCCCGAGACGCCCGAGTGGGCGACTTGGGGCAATGGAGGATTTGATCCCCGCGATCAACGAGTGGATCGTAAGGGCAGGAAGATCGAAGCTTGATAGACAGGATAGGCTAGACTTGGCACATGGCACATATTTAAAGCAGTTCATGGTTCTTCCTATCATCACATCTGAGCAATCATGGTTATGAAGAAAGTGAAAACGTAAAATCATCGTCCGTCATTTATCTATACCAGCCGCCTAGCATTATCGTGAGAATGTACATCGGGGAACCCACCCTGAAAATCTATAAAAATTAGGAATGGCCGAATAAAAGTATACGTACGGCCAGGGAGCAGGGCTGGCCGGCCGCGGTTTTATACAAGGTATTCCATTATCATCTCCTGCGTATGCTAAGTAGTAATACCGGTTTTTCTTTTTCAAGTGATGGGACCGTATGCTGCTCAAGACTGCTGCCTCTTGAAAAAATGGGTTGGGTACATTTGGAAACCCCGAGGAAAATAGAAGACTAAAGCTCATTCACAGATTGCTTTCGTTGGGTAGGAGTGGAGGGAGGGAGTTTGTGTGTCATTATTTGAAGAGGAGGGGGCGGAAGAGGGATTTATTGGTATATCCTATCTTGCCCCTATCTTAGTCTAGGCCGGCGCTGGGCAGATCTGACAGGTTGATGCCGGGGGCGCTGCTGCCGAGGTCGAGATTCTTGTCGTAGGCGATCATCTCGGCTAGCACATCTAGTACTCGCTGTTCGTTTGTCAGTATACAGCATTTTGGCTTGGGTTCTTGGCGTTGGTCTTCTTACCTTGTCTACGGTCTTGTCGTAGATAGAGATCAGATCTCCCGGAGTCGGGTATACCTTTAGGGCCTTGTAAAATGCTAGCGCGGCATCCAGTGTTCGTGTAGCTGCAGATTTGTCTCATGTTAGCGCTCTTTGTTCAGAGTTAAATATCTTCCCTAATAGTTCTTTCTATATTCCGTAGTGTCTTGGAATATTTCTCTTCGGCCGCGACAGAACTTGGGATAAACATGCGCGGAGTAGGCGACTTACGATCAGAGGCTAATAGTTCTCCCTTCTGAACATGATCCATAAAGAATTGCTCCTTCTCATTGACACCGGTGGGGAAGCCCTCCTCTACGGCTTGCTCAACCTCGCGTTGGATATCATGTCGCTTCTGCTTCGTCTGTGCTACAGCCTCTTCCTTTTCTGCGCGCGCCTGTCGTCGCTCTTCCCTTCGTAGGTTTCTTCGGAAGTTGGGGTCTACGCGCCGTTGGTAGTCGAAGTAAATCGCATATGCTGTTTGCAGATCTGTTAGTGGGCTTTGGGATGAATTGGGCAGAAAACGGGTTGCGGGAAAGCAAAGTAGCAATGACGGGATGATAATGGCCATTGATGCAGGTCATCATGCAATCGTGGGAGTAGAATGCAGTGCGGTGCCGTACCTAGAAGACCGGTTGCAGCTGTTGCAGCCGATATCGACAACATCGCATTTGTCTGGACCATTGTGAAATATGTGACGTGCCGAGCACAGTTGACGCAATGATCCTCCGCACCGACAGTGAAAAATAATTTCGGTAAGTCGAAAAAAAGAACGACTCCGAAGTCAATTGCTCCTCTTTGTGAAATCGGTGCAACGGCGCAAATAGTTCGACTTCGACTGCTAGATAAGGCTACTGAGTTAAAATGGTGTTGAAGTCCTTCAGTCGATAGAAGTAGCCTTCCGTAATTTTTTTCAATGCAGCTTAGCTCGAACAATACCTGACGTGCAATCGCAGCTTAGCCGCATACCCTGGGATAGTTCTGCAGTGACGCTAAACATTAAATGGGGATTAGCTCTACCGCCGCCAAATAAATCCGGCCGATTAACTCCAGTAGCCCGCTAATCCGCTAGGGCTGGCTGAGTATGTACCTAACTAATAAGTACAAAGGTACTTTACATGTCGCATAGTGGAATATGAAGCAATTGAGTTGTCCGTGCTCAGCCATCCGCCATCCGCCGTCCTTCCTTACAACGCCGCGTTTTACCTTACTCCTCCCTCCTTTCAGTTTCGCACTATCGAAATGTCATGACGGATAACTTCAACTCAAAGACAATATGTTCGCAATCTAGCGAATACCTTAATAATCTATAATTGTCGTTCACTATTACCTACGCGCGATCCTTGACGGATTGCTATCTTGACTTCCTGATCTGCGACACCGACCGAATCTTCCAGCTTCCCAATTTTGCTTCGGCGTAAGCATTCGACATGTCGGAAGAAAGGAGCAAGATATCGCTCCGTAGCGGTCCTAAGAGGAAAGGCCGTCCTACCATCAGCGCACCACGACAGATCTCCGAGCCTATACCAAACGATGGCGCACCGGTGCCACGCAGTACGGGAGGAAAACCTGTGCCCGGGCTTGGGCCTGGACCTGGTGGCCTTCCAGCGCCTCGACCACGACCGCCTCCTTCGTCGAGTGGAAAGACTAGCGATCTTGTTAAGCGGCGTTATTCAACCCGCTTTAATAATATCCCTGATGACTTCGACCCAACCAAACCCCCGGTCCCTGCAATGCCCAAGTTCGACCCCTCCAGGTATGACCAGCCAGCTCCTCGATCTCGACCACCGCCTTCTCGTGATGGAGGCGCGCCTGGAGGGGCGGGGCGGGGTGTACCACCTACTGTAGATCCAAAGGCACTGCGAGATCCGAGACTCGTTCCCGACCAATACGTTTCCAATATCTTGAGCGAGGCTACCGAAGATGAGATTCGAGATTACGAGACTGCCTTGCGCAAGCTGAAAAATAGAGCATCGGCGGATCTACAACAAAGCGTCTACCAAAACCGAGCGCAGTTCATCAAGATCAGCAAGGAAGCTGAGAAGTTGAAATCAGAAATGCGTACCTTGCGCAATCTGTTTAAAGAACTAGCGACGAATACGAATGCACTTCGTGCCGCATCTGGAAACAATAATACCTCCATAGGCGGGGAGTTCTCAACTGGCCTAAGCAAAAGAGATAAGCGCAGCTCGGTAGCAGATCGAACTGCTCTTTGGAACTCACAGATGCAGGCTCTATATAAGAATGTTGAGGGCTCCCAGAAGTTCTTGCCCAACTCAATGGGTAGACATATTGTCCAGAATGCCGGACCCTGGATCGAGCTGGATAACGCTACGTATAAGTCGAGACGGTCTATGCAGTTGTTCTTACTTAATGATCACCTGCTTGTCGCTTCGCGTAAGAAGCGAAAGACAGACAACCCGAACGACACGCGTGGTCCAGCCACCAAGCTGGTTGCTGATCGCTGCTGGCCACTCCTAGACATTGAAGTTGTCGATATGGCTGCGACTAGCGAGTCATATAGTGGCAGAAACAAGCTTGCCGATGCCATCATGGTTCGAGGAGTGGGCCAAGAATCCTTCATCTATAGGACAGAGAAGCCTGAAGATCCCGAGAAGGCGAGCTTGATATTAAACATACGAAAAGCAGTCGAAGAACTTCGAAAGAACTTGCAGTCTGAGATGGAGGCTAATAACAAGGCCAAAGAGACCATTAACTATTTTGCATCACGAGATCCGGGCTTGCTGCAAAAGACAGAGCTTCTCGAGACGCTCTCTGACATCAAGGATATGTTGATTGAGGTGGATGGGAAACAGCATAACCTCCGCTGGGTCGAGGGGCAGATGGATGAGCTTGACATCGATATCGCCCTTCAGAAATTTGACTTAGCAGTCGACCGCGTCGAAATGATGCAGAAGCTTGCCCGCGGCTTGAAAAACAACGTCATTGCGCAAGACTTTATCGATTTCAAGGTTGATGAGAGATGTTCTAAACTAGGTGGCTTGATCATACGTGAGCTCGTTGACGCGCATAGTCAGCCGTTGAAGACAAAGCGCAACGTTGAGTGGCTCAATAGGCTAGGATTTGAGGATCGTGCACGAGATGCATATCTTAAGGCTCGTAGCGACTTGATCCAAAAACGTTCAAGGTATGCTTGTTAAAATTTCTCATACGCTTATGCAATAACTAATTTCATCTAGGCAATGCATCTTCCAAGGAGATCTCCACCTATACATCTGGCAACTGTCGTTTGTCTACTTCAGCATCATTAGAAACACCGTGAGCTGCTTTCAGAGCTGCTTCCCTCAGTCCATGATGAGTGCCTGTGTCAAATGGGCCAAGGAAGAAGTCGACGCATTTAATATCATCCTGGCTAGACAGCTAAGTAGCACCGAGAAGGATGGCGTGGTATGGAATCAGTGCATGGATCGTGCGAAAGCGCATGCTACGATGCTAGAAGAGGTGCAGCTGGATTTCCGAGGATTGGTCGGCAAAGATGTGCCTCAGGCTGCAAAGCCTACTGATCCGGTTGGACTTGGTTTGACCTAGTCCAAGATACCCTTGAATCCGCACTCCTAAGTAGTATACAATATAATCCATTCTGCATGCATACATACAAAATAAACATACCTGATCCGATGCATCGATATCCACATAGTCTCCTTTAAGGAATGAAATTCATAAGCAACTTATTCAGGCAAGGATATTATATATGTGGATTGAAGAGCCGCATTTTAAGCGAAAACTGACGTAACCTATCTGTTAGGTACATAAATCCTGCTCCTCTGCTCCTATCAGTGGTACAACCATTGAATGTAGGAGGTACCCCACTGTTGTTTGTACCTAAAATATGTACCTAACCTCCATATCTCTTCGCCCGTTGCAAGTCCGACCCATCTTCAAACAAAGCAAAAATACACTTTCCATTGCAATCTCGTGGCTCTTCCGCAACATCTCCCTTGTCAACTAACACGCGACCGACACTTTCCCTCCTTGCTGCTGCTGCCGCCGACGACAGCTGCACTAGGGAATAAATAAATAACCACCCTTATTATTCAGTCAGCAAGTATTTTATTTTCTTATTTCCCTTAAGCTCGCGACGATACCCATCTTTGCCCCACTTCCTCGAATCGCCCACACCAAAACGAAAGAAAGGCGTTTGCGCTCCTCCTGTCGCCGTTTCAAACGTCATTCCAATCCTGAACCGTTACCACGGACACCATCGACCATCGACCTACCCTCGATTCCTTTCTGCTTAAGCTTTTGCGAAGCGACACGCGATTCCTTATCAACGCCGCCATCGATTGCCATCACGATTGATACCCTACCCCCGAACGTGACATCAGCATCTCTTCGTCACAATGGATACCAACATGGAGGACGTCGGACGAGTCCCGACTGATTTGGCTCCATTGCCTCCTTCAGAGCCGACCACGGTCCCCACTCTCGATGGGTGGATTGAGAGCTTGATGAACTGCAAGCAACTGAGTGAGGGCGATGTTCAGAGACTTTGCGAAAAGGTATGTTAAATTGTCATCTAGATATGGCATGCAGCCATTGTCACATTGAACCCTTTGCTAATATTTTATCTTGTCTAGGCAAGGGAGGTTCTACAGGAAGAATCTAACGTCCAGCCTGTGGTATGTCGCACTCCTTTTTGCCGCTGTCGCTCCCAATATTGACATCTCTTCAGAAATGCCCCGTGACTGTCTGCGGTGACATCCACGGCCAGTTCCACGACTTAATGGAACTATTCAAGATTGGAGGCCCCAACCCCGATACCAACTATCTATTCATGGGTATGTTTCTACAAGATCGAGCCGAACTACCGCATAAGATATGATTATTGATTGATGGAACAGGTGACTATGTTGACCGAGGTTACTACTCCGTTGAGACGGTGACGTTGCTCGTCGCCCTCAAGATTCGATACCCCCAACGCATCACCATCCTACGTGGCAACCACGAATCTCGCCAGATCACCCAAGTCTACGGCTTCTACGACGAGTGCCTACGCAAGTACGGCAATGCTAATGTCTGGAAGTTCTTCACGGACCTCTTCGACTACCTTCCCCTAACCGCCCTCATCGATAACCAGATCTTCTGTTTGCATGGAGGTCTATCACCTAGTATTGATACCCTCGATAACATCAGAGCTCTTGATCGAATCCAGGAGGTTCCGCATGAAGGTCCTATGTGCGACCTGCTCTGGTCTGACCCTGACGACCGATGCGGCTGGGGAATCAGCCCTCGTGGTGCGGGTTACACTTTCGGGCAGGACATTTCCGAGGCCTTCAATCACAACAACGGGCTTACGCTCATTGCACGTGCCCACCAGCTGGTTATGGAGGGCTACAACTGGTCGCAGGACAGGAACGTAGTCACAATATTTTCGGGTGAGTTCCATCTCCATTATCTTTTGGGAGAACAAGTTACTAATCCTGCCTAGCACCGAATTACTGTTACAGATGCGGTAACCAAGCAGCGATCATGGAGATTGACGAACATCTGAAGTACACCTTGTAAGTTGTCCATGTCCAACGAAGCTCACATGGAGCTTGAATTGAAAATATGCTTACGATTACTTGCAGCTTACAATTCGACCCATGCCCGCGGGCCGGTGAGCCAATGGTTTCCCGACGTAAGCCACACCCAGTTCCTTATTCCCGTTTTTTTTCTACACCGCGCCGCTCTCCGGCAGGTAACTTGATGACATCAATACTGACCATTTCTACAGGTACGCCAGACTACTTCCTATAAGTTTCCGGCAAGTCCAAGTGTCACGTCTTGGAATTGCGTGGACACAGGGTCTGAAGGTTTTTGGGAGTTACGTTAAGCTTAGATCGCCATACACCCCTCTTGCTATCGCCGAGAGTCAGATGAGTGGCCTTATAGATGTAGCCGCACCGAAGCAACAATACCTTGAATTTGTAAACACATCATCAGTCACCTCGCGTGCACGTGGTTAATGGTCTTGTACTAAGGCCGATCCCGATGTGGTTGGTGCGGCCGAGGAAGAGGTCTGACGTTAGAGGCTTTTCGTCCCTCGTCGTCATTCCACGGGTTTTGTTGCTCATTCCCATCCAGGCGGAGATGAGTTTTTGAGCAATTCCATACGAACGAAATAGATGCTCCCAAGCATTAGATTCTCTCATAAGTGAAGAAAGAATAACGATAGCATAGCTCCTGTCTTCGATAGTGAATGAATTTGTTTAGAATCGTGACTAGTTTCTAGCTGACGCGTCTTGATGTGTAATACTAACAATACCAAACCTATGAGCATCCCAAGTGGGAATAAGAGACTAGCAACCAGATTCATATTAAGATAACGCGAACGTCGCAAGCCAGTTTGAGCCTTTCTTATAGCTTAATAACTTAGGTATTACAGACAAAAATAGGATATCGAATAGTATACATGCCAGATAGTAAGTTATAGTTCCCCCTAATCCCTATTTCGATAGATTATATAGGGGTAAAATCTCGTTTATCTCTTTACCTGGTATCCAAACATCTTTTGACATAGCCTAACCAGATCACATAGTCTTCGACCGCCCTGATCTGTGGCTATAATCACAACTCTTCTCCGCACTGCTCCTTCCGCCACCGCCACCATCGTCATCATCACCACCTCGAATATTATTACTACTGCTGTGAAGAGGTCTCTCGGTATTGCTCCGACACGGACTTCCGTTTCTATTAGACGCCCTCGACATCCTCGAGTTCCGCTTCGAGAACCCCCAGTTGTCCAGCACCCACGGCGCCAGCAGCGTGGCGCTCAGCAGCTCCAGGTCCAGATCGAGATCCGGCAGGATGGGCGGGCCCAGGTGTGCTGGCGCCGGCGGATGCAGGCCGGACCCGCTCCGGGGCCCCTCGCCGCCGCCGCCGCCGCTCTCGTCTTGCGACGTCCGCGGCACGAGCGGGTCTGTGTCGGCCGCGTCGTGGCTGCTGCAGTCGGGCCCGTAGGCGTCGGCTTCGCTGTTGATGCGCATGCGCATCCTGACCCCTCTTCTTGCTCGACCGCGCGCGTTGGCGCGGGCTGCCCGGCTGTGGGCCGCGCTCGGGGCGCTGTGGTGGGTCTTGAGGTTCGTGTTGCTGTGGGATGCCAGGTTGAGATTGAGGCTGGGCCGCTGGGTCTTCCGGTTGAAGCTCATGCTTGTGGTGGGCGTGTTTTGGACGGCGGTGTTGGAGGAGTCGGTGCAGAACCCGTCGGCGATCTGCTGCGATGAGGATGCTGTGGATAGCATCGGTGTTGGCGTCGTGGATGTCATTAGCGGTGCTGGGGGTGGTGGTGTGGATGGACGGGAGGTCGGAGCGGATACGGGCGCAGATAATAGGGGGTGTCGCATCATGGCTAGAGGCTTGCTGGTGCCCATCATGGGAAGCTTGCCGATGAGATTGCTGTGCGAGTTGGTCGACGGGAGAATCGGCGAGTAATCGCCAGGTCCCTGCGCCCCGTCCGGCACTATAAACCGTCGGTCAAACCGCGAGAGGAGGTAGGCCGTCGAGACGACCAAGTCGGTCACGAAATTAAATATATAATAGCACGCGCGGCTGTGGAACCACGCGGGATGCGAGGCAGGACGCCCGTCGAAGTTTACGCCGACTCGGAACGCAGCACCCAGCGTGGCGACCAGCGACGCGAAAACAAGAAGACCGACCTTGGCCCGCCACCTCCCAGCGCCGAACTTCTCGACGTGAAAGCGGCGGGGATGCGTGGCGGCCGCGGCCGTGACGACGGGCACGGGCAGGAACGCCAGAAACGCCAGGTACATGCCGGCGAAGAGCTGGACGGCGCGGTCGGCCCTCCGCGCGCCGCGGTCCAGGGTGAAGAAGCTGTGGACGGTGGCGACGATGGCCATGACGAGGCAGCACACGACGCAGGCGATGAGGAACCAGACGACGCAGCAGGTGCCGCGGTGCCAGCCCAGGCGCGGGTGGTAGGCGCGCAGCACGCGCTGGGCGAAGAACAGGTTGATGATGAAGATGAGCACGCTGCCGCACTGCGTCATGACGCTCGCCGCTATCACCGCGTTCACCGTCCGCGGGTACGACGCCCACACCATGCGCGCCACCAGCGACACCGTGCGCAGCAGGCACAGCGCGAACAGCATCCCCGAGAACACGAACTTCAGGTTGCGCTGCTTGTTGATGCGCAGGATCGCCATGTGGGCTGCGGCGGATAGGAGGAAGAGTAGCAGCAGGACTGCCGCGATCGGGTCGTCTATTCGTGGGATCGGGCCTCCGCCTACTATGGCCATTGGCGAGGCGTATGGGGGTCCCTGGGGCTTGGCTAGCTGTGTGGATGTTAGCTCCAACGCGGAGAAGATAGGGAGAGATAAGAAGGGGAAAGATAGGGAGAAGAGGCGTGCTTACTTGGCTGCTAGCCCCAGGGCTCCCTTTTGGAGAGGGTGCTGTCCAGTTCCCCGACATAAGTCAAGATGCCTTCGTGAACCACTTCGAGGCTCTCAGAGATGACAATAATCCCTAGCCTATGTCCAACCAGCAGATAGAGATGTGAAGCCGGTCATTGAGGAGTTACGTTCGTATCGTGGAAGAGGTTTGAGATAACATCGTTGAAGATTGAAAAGATGAAAAGAGAAACTTTAGGTGATGGAATGCGAGAACGACAACGACTTCTTCAGCTCATGCATTCGGAAAGAGGAGAACGGAAAGGGAAACGCAAAGACACGCGTAGGCCCATATTAAGGATGACGACCTTATATCGGTCTTTTCTCTCGCGTCCTCCACGCACGACTCTCAAACCTCACTCCCCCCCCCATCTCTGGAAACCTAGAACCGAGTGCTACATCACAGTGTGTGCCGCAACGTGCGACGTTGGATATATATAGCGTTTGGGATGTGGAGCCTATCGTGGGTGTCTGCTGCGACGGATACACGTACAGATAGGGGATCGGGGTGTACGCACGTACACACACCGATCTGACCTTTTGCAGTTGATTACCTACCTACCTACCTACCTGAACGGCCGGGTTCGAAACTGGACCGCCGAGAAGCCGGATAGAGTTCACATCCCAAACGTGCGGCGTGGCTTGCTTGGAGGAATACGAAACGGCTGAGATCGAATGGTCATAGAAATCGTTATCTCGTCATCGCAAACGCTCCGGCTCCCTGCCTACGTACCCATGGGTTGGATGATTCTGCAACCTAATCTGGTCTGCAACGCTGCCAAGTTATTGAACTGGCATACGTTTTGGTCCACGACCCCTATTGCGTATGCAGATGCCTAGGTATATAATACGGATCATGCCTCCAGCACCATCAAGCATCCAAAATGACGGCCATGAGGGATTCCAGTCTGATGATCGAGTCAAAGGTTCGTTCGGGATTGTGACTGGTTCCTCGGACCCGAAGTGTTCTTCGTGGAGTCAAACTGGACGCATTTGACCCCGAGGAGGACCAGATGGAGCATATGATGAGCAGCATTAGAGTTTCCAACCTGAACGAAGTTGGGCCATGGCCCTATTGTACCCGTTAGCCGTCACGTTCTACCAACGTCTCAGGGTACCGTTCGATGTGACCCTCTCAGATACTCAACTTTCTCTTCAACAGGGATGAATCTCAAACAAGTCAATAAAGCTACTGTTATTGGGCTGGCAATTCTGCTTTCGAATGTTTGATCTAAACTCGTCGAATGGAGCACATTGAGTACTATGGGTACCTTAATGGAATTTCTATCTAATCCCCTTCCTTTCCCTCGAAATTTCAGCACGACAACCCTTGTAAGCTCAAGCGTTTGATTATATGGGTAACTCCTTTATACCTTTAGCCGTCAGCCCCATAAACCGCTTTTTAGCTGCCTCAGTTTTCTTTTCAATTCGATAGCTTCGGGCCATTGTCCTTACATACTAGGGGGGGGTGTTTCTGTTTCTGTACCTATCGGGATGATCTCGCCCGTTCCTTTGGGGGTAATTTCCAACGTATACTTCTTCCCCATATACTAGAGCGTCTCGCTTCTCTTACAAGAGCTAGGCATGGGCCGCCAAAATGCAGAAGTAGATCGGCCAGTCCTGCTACGAATAATATCGAAACGGAACTCCTGATTAGGCCTGGATACATACCTATTCATATAACCATTCGTATGTTTCCATGGGGGGCACATTCCCCAGGAAACAAGATGTGGCTTTCTTCAGATATCAGTTACCTAGTTTACTAAATATTACGTACCTACCTAGGTAGATGTCTTAGAACCGCATTGATAAAGGTTCTATGTTCGCCATGTAAGATATGTGCCTTCCATGGGAAAGGACTCTTTATTCCTATGAGAACACAAGATAAGACATCTAGATCTAATTATCTAGAGCATACCGTGTTCCACTAACAACGATATAATAAGATTAGGACCACAAACTTATCTCTTCATTTGGTTCTATCTGGTATCCTCCTTCCTCGTTCAGCGGTGCCCCCTTCCCTACTCCGAGCTACTCATGTACTTTGCCAATAACGAAGACAACAATGATGATGATTATGACGATAGCGAACAGTATTAATGGATCATCAGTCGCAATGCCTATAAGAAGGTTGGTATGTTGTTGCCCTGGTACTCGCAAGGGTCCCGTCCCCACTCAATGTACATATGCGAGAACAACCGAAGCTCTTCCAGCGTGACTTTGGGGGTGATATCGTAGGACACGATACCCTTCTGTAGCTCGAAGAGCAGTCGCCAGGCACAGGAGGCTTGCGCTCGGTAGGAACTGAACCGGATCTCGATGCTAGTGGTTCCATCCCAGTTCCAAGTCTCGAAGTAGCTTTCCAGCTCGTAGTAGAACCGGATGGCGAAGAAACGGTGGAGGTTCGCCATCGAGACTACGTTCGATGGTCCGCGTATGAGGATGACGCGAGAGCAGAGCGACTCCTCTTGCGCGCTCACTCGGATTCGGTTCATGCACGCCTTTGCGCGGAACCCTCCGACGAAGAACTGACCCTTGCTGATCAAGCTTAGGAGGTTGTCGGCTCCTTGGCGGTCCCAGAAGGTGACCTTGGCTGCTGACGTATGGAACTTGCCGCTCGGCGGATTGATGCTGGAGAAGTAGATCTTGCCGACGCCTTGGAGCGAGGCGAGAAGCTGCGCGGTGGTGCAGCGCGGTGGGAGGTTGTAGAGGAATAGCGAGGTGTTCTTCTCATCCGGGATGTTCTCGCTCCGGTTCTTGGGGTTCTTAAGATCGCCGCGGTAGTTTTTAAGGAGGTTCGGATCTTGCGATCTCCACACGAATAGGGGCGGCAGGTTTGGGGGCGGTAGGGTCCATTCTTCGATAATGTCGGGCCGCTTTTGCTTGTGCTGGTCTTGGTTGTTAGGCATCTTGATGGCGATGTAAACGTTGAAGACTAGATCGTAACACAAAGCGAAAAGGTTGGTTGGAAGGAAAGATGAAATCGTGTGCGAGAAGTATTGGTTGTTGGGAAGTGAAGTGCTCGGGGTTCTATTGAACTGTGTCAATGTGACCTTTTTTGGTCTGTTGCTGGTCAACGCATTCTGCGACTGTCCCCTAGGGAAACACCAAATGGGTACAGTATCATGCCAGGCACAAATGGCGACGGAAAAATATGGCCACCTACAGACAGATTAAATTACTGCGTTAGTTGATATGGTATATATAAATATCTCAGCGCGCGTATTGACAGAAACACACCTACTATTCATTCCCCCCTTATTTCAGTTGATATATTGAATTGTCCGCCAAAATATGTTGCTTCCTATCAAGTAGAGTTGTCGAGGTAGCTGACTGGGCGCTTTCTTTCTTTCCTCTCCTCTCTACAGCCTGTAAAACGTATGGTTAAAGGATGTTTGCTCGTTATGTACACAATGTATTATCAAATAACCCAAGCAAATAAGCTGCCTCAAAATGAGTTTGATTGACCAAGCGGTATATATTTTATTTCTGTGAAAAACACCAATGTTCTTTCGCCAGATCAGATACAATGGAAGATAGAACGACATGTGCGTATCGACACCTCATTAGAAAAGTTGCACATATTCGCATGGGTTAGCAATATAAAAGAACTGATTTATACTGTAGTAAAGGGCCATGCTGGGAATGTGCTCAGGAGTATCCATTGATATATGACCTCCTGGTCCGTAGAAGTGGATTTTTGTCTAACATTATACTGCGATTGGAATTGATGTCCTAGAAAAGATAAATGAGACTGCCCGCTCCTATATCCCAATAAGCATAGCACATTTTACTGTTTCGTAAGGTCAGTCATAAGTTGTCACTTATTGTTGCCAAACAATTTGCCAAATTCCCCAAGCATGAAAGGCTTTTAGATGAAATGAAAAGAATGCTATAAATTCGTATAAATAGAGCGATGAAGGAGAGTAAAAGGATGGAAATGCTGTCAATGGATATCTCAAATCGTTGAGTGTTATTTGACGTCGAGGAAAACTAGTTTATCATACAATCTAATGCTACGCTAATAATCACTCAAGTCAAGGAACTATCAAAATAGATGCGATATTTTATATTGTAACACGCATACGCATATGTCTATCTACTAATCGGGGCAGTTATCCAAATCAGGACTCTACAAGTCCGCGCTTTATTGCTGAACGCTTCAAGGTTGTCGAAATTCAAAAGCCTCCTACTCATGAAACCGGCGGGCACCAGTTTACTCGAGGTCGAAGCTGGTGGGGCCAGTGTAGCTCTGGACAACGGCGTTGGGCTCGTTGGAGATGGCGAGCTCGTCGTTGGGGATCAGGTGAGAGCCAGTCTGGTTGCTGGAGGGGGTCACGGGCTGGGAGACGGTGAGGGTCAGGCCGTCAGCGCCACGGGTGACATCGAAAGTCCTGGAGGACTGGTCGCAGGTACCCTCCTTAACGTCGGGAAGAGTGCCGTCGGTGTTGGCAGAAACCATGGCCTTGCACTGAACGCCAGTGGTCTCCATGGTGCCGGGCTGGATGACAGTGAGAGAGTACCTAGGGGTATTCGTTAGTATGCTTCGGGAAAGTCTAATACTGACTGGATCTGGTACTTACAGGCACTGGGTGCTGTGGCGGATGCATCCGGCAGAGAAGTCAGAGACCGAGAAGACGGTCTCACGCTTGCCGAGGGAGGCGGCAGAGGCGGTGGCGGCGAGAAGGGCAACGGCGGAGAACTTCATCTTGATGGTAGAGTGATTGTTCAGTGATAACTGAGTTGATTGTCGTGATAGTAGTATAGTAGCGAGAGTTGAATAGTAGTATTGCGTGATGAGGCTGAGAATGAGAACACCATTAACCGGACGCATGAAGGGTCTTTATACACACGATGCTATCTAGAGTCTCATCGCGGGTGGAGCGAAGCTACACCCAAGCTAGTTGATCGGCGGATCTAATGACGCTGGGGCATGAACTTCAGCTCGTATTAGGCGGGGTCGCGACTAAGTTGCCCCCTTTCATAGAAGCCTTAGAATTTCTATGGGTTTTCTATTCGGATCCCTGGTGCCGAGCATTTATCGTTATGGGATTCGAAAGGATATCAAGTTTGAAACATATTGTATCTGATGATTCTGTAGATAGGAGAGTAATACGAGAAGCCTGCTGATTGAATCTCTTAGCCGCCCAACGTGTTGACTCTGGGACTATCTCGACCAAAGGCTACAGTTACGGTCGCACCGATTCCGAAGATCCATGCTCGCTCCCTCGTGGTTAACAGGCTGAATCGGGCGAGTAGAAACTGCCGCACATAGAGTAGCTTCGCGACGTCACTCCTCCTTCACTGCCGATATTACCCCATACAAAATCCTTTCCAACGACCAGGGTGGACCACACTACCGGCAGCGGAATACGAGCTGTTGCTAGCTTAGCTGTAAATGCGGACCAATCATCATCAACTAAGTCTATAGAGCTAGTTCTATACCCAGGGAGCTGTGGTTTCACAGCCAGCCCTCTCATAATATCAAATTACTTACATAGGTAATCAAAACACTGTCGTAGAAAGTTACCGCGCTTATGGCTAAAAGTGGTATGCGATGTTAAACCCATATCAGAATGTCTCTATACAATTCCTAAGCGCGTGAGGGTGTTGAGAATATTGGCGCGATGTGCTGTTCCTTTGATGTCCTTTGGCTGCTTTACGGGTTAGCGGAAAGAGTATCGTGTTATTCTTGTGTACCCTGATGACGGCCACGTTCTGTGACGCCTTTCTTAGTGTGTGAAACTTGGCAAGATGAAACTCGCTGGCTAGTCTCATATCAATAGGCTATTCAACTGAAGTTGTTCCCAGTTGTGGGAAATAATTCGCGGAGATGTTTCCTATGCGGTTAATGAAGTGCAGTGAGGCTCGTGTCCTGCAGTTCCTAGTGAGCTTCTGTTGGTCAAGGGTAACACGCTCGATCTCAACATCTCCTGATATATGTGGAGGTCGTGGTGGACGAACGGCAGATATGCGCACGGGTCACCGCCAATCTCAGCTGCCACCGCCCCAGCGCCCATAGAGCTGAGCAACGTTGCATATGTCCAAACCTTACTAGCTGTAAATCTAATTTCAACATCGTCAACCATTACATAATGGCCTTGGGAGTAAGCACCTTCTTCCCACTGCAGCTGCGAGAGACGTACTCGGAATGGCTAGGATTGCGATGCTGGAGAAAGGGGTAATACTTCTTGCGGTCTGCGAACACATCCACCTGGTTGCGACCAAACTCTCACAGAGGTTCTGGTATCCCTCGTGCAGGAATCATGATCATGGTCGGTATAGTTGCTTGCTCCCAACGGGTTATCTTTCGCAGCAAAGATATATCTCGACTCTTCTCTTAAAGATCCGGAGATATCCAGGGTTAGGGTCGGGTTTGTTCCTAACCCTGGGGTTAATGTCAATAAGTCTTTACATAATCTTCAGCTGGTTCGGTTCGCGTAATCATGTGTGGTTAAGCAAGTTTATTAAAGTATTATGTAAAGTCAAAGGGGGCATGATGCATCTTGGACGATCTCATCCTCTACTTTCGTATCTTTCGAATCTTTCCTCTCTTTCCTCCTGAAGGGACTCGCAGGGAGATTTCAAATCATTCTATACTAGTCGTCATGATAGTCGGAATTCCCAAAACACCTCGGCAGAACTTGTGACGATGAATGGAAGAAAATATTCACGTATGGCATCGTAATGCGATGCAAGAAGTTATCATGGCCGACGCATTTATGGCAGCCACGGCGCTGCGTTATCATCGACACCTGGCTTGGAATCTATGGAACGCACGGCACCGATGAGACATGATAGGTAGCGCCGGGTCATAGACGCCAATTACATTTGGGTTAGAAAGCCACTCTCGTCATAGAGGTCATATTGAAACTCCGGTACTATCGCAATTGATACACCAGTTGCTTCCATTGGACTCAAGTCTGATATTTTCAACATGCTGTATGATTTATACTTGGGTCCGCGGCGCTCTGCTTGACCTACTTGTTCCTCCGCAAAGTTGTTCAGTCTGGGAAAACATGAATCGCATTGACGTGCATCACCATTTTATTCCGCCGGCATATGAGGATGGTATGTACCTATGTTAAAGACTTCTTTGCCATTTCTTTTTACAATACCTAACTAACTACATGCAGTATCCAAAGCTTCAAACGGCGACCCTACTGGCTGGGTTCCAGTTAAATGGACTATACAGGGGAGCCTTGATCTCATGAAGTTACTCAATACACACACGGCCATCTTGTCGATGACAGCTCCGGGTCCAGAACTCCTCGAAGGAAAAGCCGCAGCAGATTTCTGCCGAGCCACAAACGAATACGCATCTCAGCTGTGCAAACGGCACCCGGGGCAAATTGGTTTCTTCGCTTACCTCCCACCATTGATCGGTAACAAGAAAGCTGCATTGGAGGAGATCGCATATGCACTCGACGTCCTAAAAGCCGATGGCATTGGACTCTTCACAAGATATGGAACCGGAAATTATTATCTGGGTCACAAGGAATTCCAGTGGCTTTGGGACGAGCTAGACAAACGCGAAGCCGTCGTTCACGTCCACCCAACGGGCTCAGTAGATGCAACCCCTGTTAACAAGGCTCTGCCCCAGCCCGTAATAGATTACCCGCATGAAACGACTCGCGCAGCCGTTGACCTACTCATTACAAACACGGTGAAGGACCACCCAAACGTCAAAATTATTCTCTCCCACACCGGCGGCACGCTCCCGTACCTGGCGCATCGTGCCGCTAATCTGACATATGATACCGGGTTATCCGACAAGTCACCCGAGGAATTTCTTGAAGAAGCAAGTTCATTCTACTTCGACCTAGCGCTCTCTGCGACTCCTTTGACTCTGGATCTTTCCCTCAAGTTTGCGAAGCCCGACCATGTACTGTTTGGCACTGATTTTCCCTACGCACCCAAGAAGACGATTGAGAGATATGCGAATGCGTTGGATCATTATGAGATGGATGAGGAGACAAGGTATTCCGTGTCTCGGGGAGCCGCTGTCAAGTTATTCCCCCGATTCAGGGATTTTATTGATAACAAGAAGTAAACATGGAAGCCTGCCTACATGTAGGTAGTAGGTGTGCATAGGTATACATAGTTACATGTAGGTTGATAGTCGAAACGCCGTTCCTAATTGGGCCGGATACCACCAACATATCAAACGCCTTTATGCGTAGCTTTGGGCGTGCCAACAGAATATGCAGCATCCCGCCAATACTTGGTACTTGAATGTTGTGTTCCGCGAACGGCGCCGACCGTGTCAATGACGTGCGGTGCAGATACCTAATGGGCATATATGCATACAGGCACCCTTTCTTGAATTCCGATTCGCAGTCCGTACACGCGACGCTCAACTTCACGTCGATTTTCTTGAGCGAAGATGTCTGTTAAAGGAAACGAGGCGCCTGACGGTTGGTGGCGTGGGGAAAAGGAGGTCAAGAAAAAATGCCCAGGGTCTTCTAACAGCCAAGTCCGAAAAGCTTTGAAAGTAAGTGAGATCTTGGTGCGTTTGCTTGATTGACCGAATCTAATGGACAATAGCAATTCAATGGAGATGTGGAAAAAACTGTCACCCACCTAAACTCCAGCGTAATATCACGAGATTCTTCAAACATTGATACTCAGGTACTGATAAGCTGCAGAACGCAGGAGGCAGAAACACTCCCGCTGCCTCCAATGATCCCCCACCACCTCAGGGTATCCCACAGCCCACGAAGACTGGGAAAGCTGAGAAAACTGAGAAGGCCGAGAAGGCGAAGCAAGATGATCCCCTGAAATGGTTGAATCAATTGCCACAGCTTCCCAGGCCAATGTCGCCATTGATAGCAGCCTTCGATGATCATGGATTTGACCTCAGAAAGCTCATTGGGGCCATCCAAGTGGGAGTCCTACCAGAGCTAGTCCGCGGCTATCTGGCTTACTATCACGAGGATGATGCGAAGCAGCTAGAAGACGATATCAATCAAATAGTGGAAGGGTTTCCTGCGATATTCTACGTAGCGGACACGAACAACCATAAGCTACTTTGCTACTGGATCAAATATGGAGGCAATCCCAATGTCTCGTATGGGATACTCAAGTTCCCGTTGATTGCTTTCGCTATCCTTCGTGGCGACCGACCACGCACCAAGTCTGCCGAGATACTACGAACACTTCTTACATTCGGAGCTCTCCCTGATGTCATTCCGGCCGCATATTACCGCCCTTTCAATAAAGAACTTCCTAAGTCTGGGCCTGCGGATTCGGATCTGATCGACATCCAAGATGACAATAAACTCTGGTGTAAACCAGCCATCAGACCACTGCTGGCCTCCGCTATGAGCCTCATGCAGAGATACCTATTATATTTAGCAAGCAGAGTCGACCCGAGCTCTGGCCGCGAGCGCGCCCTAATGCACAGAAGGGATGCAGAGGCGCTTCTTGGTTTGCATCTTCTGATCATCGGCCAGGAAATGGGCGTGAAACTGTTGAGACGCAGACTCCTAATGTATGTCAATCCATTCATCCATCAAGTACCCTCACCAACTCCTGCAGCCATCTAGCTATGCCAAGCGAAAAGCCGCTGGTTCTCCTGTTTGCCGGACCTAGCGGCCACGGCAAGACCGAGCTTGCACGGAAGTTCAAGGACTTGATGGCGTTGGACTTCCTGCCGGTCGACTGCACCATGTATACTCATGAAAATGAGATGTTCGGGCCCAAGCCTCCATACGTGGGCTCTGAAAACGGCTCACCCCTAAACAACTTTTTAACTAGATATTCCGGGAACAAGTGTGTCGTTTTCTTGGACGAGTTTGAGAAGACGACGACATCGGTCTGGAACACCTTACTCATCCCATTTGATCAAGGTATTGACCCCAATTCCTTCAGTACCTAGGTATTTAGTACCTTTCTTAACACCAAGGCACAGGGGAATATATGGATCGCCGCAATTCACTGAAGGTCAACTGCGTGGAGACGATCTGGATCCTTGCGACGAACAAATTCGACGACACGATCCACGAGTTCTGCAAGACCAACAAACGCGCCCTTCTGAACAACCAAACCGCGACACTCCAGTCTCTCATAAAGCAGCTGACGACCCAGCTGCGAAAGGAATGCATGTCGCATTTCGGCGCTCCCTTGACAGGGCGAATAACGGAGATCATCCCGTTCTTGACCTTCTCGCCCGACGAGGCGGCCGTGGTGGCCAACAAGAGCATCATGGAGCTGGAAGCGGAAGTCCTGCGCCCGGTCAAGCTGCCCGAGACCAAGAAGGGGGACATCCTGGTCGGCAACGTGCAGCTGGATGTCAGCAGCGATCCCGCCGTCTGCTCGAAGATCTCCAACGACTATTACGCCCCCGAGCTAGGGGCCCGAAGTATTCATGGCGGGGTCGGCGAGGCCATTTCCAAATCGTTGGTCGAGCAGTACCTTCAGGATGGGGATAGCTTCGCGGAGGATCAGAAGAAAACCCAGTTTACTGTTGGTATCAATGCTGAAAAGGAGGTGGAAGTTCGGCTTGTTTCTGGGAATACTTAAATTGCTAATGGAGAGTAGGCAGTTCATATCTAAGGTGTCCGACACTAGTAATAGGTACATATACCTTCTCGTCCCCGTACTGTACAGCTTAGAGTTACGTCTAGATTAGGTAGACAGATGATAAATAGTGTGTTCTAGATAATAGGTACATTATCTCAACAGGGGCTTCTTAGATATGTCTCCCTCCCACCCCGAATGATCGTACAATATCCGATCCACTCGCACAATTACAAGATTGAACGATTTCCTGGTCACTAACAACATGAGTTGGCTGCGACCTTATGCTCAACAGACCTATTCACTTCTTGGGTTGACGGTGGAACATCAATAGCCGGGTTGCGGGTGAAGAAGTTGACCGGCTTGAGGTGTACGCTAATAATCTCGACAGGCCTATAATTCCAGGGGGGGTTAGCGCCTATAATCGAGCGCCATCGCCACTCATGCATAGCAGGGCTAATGCTCACATCACTGGGAAATCCTCAATCCTAGGAATATGGTTCAACCCGAATTGAACCCAAACCACGATATCCTCGTCCTCAACACTCGCATTATTGGCTGCGATCCAGCTTTTAATACCGGTGTGTCCACGACCTAAAAGCGAGAGTTAATCCGAGAACCTGGGATCAAACAAGGATTCTAAATGTGAAGCTTGGCTTACTTTGGTTTGTGTATTTCCCACCAGCAAAGAGCTCATCCGGTCGGTATTTCGTGACGTAGATGTGGTGGTCGGCGAACTCGGCTCTCCGGGCATTGAAAGTGGACGGGTGGGCAAGCATCGGCTGCATCGGTGGAAACATGATCTTATATGAGGCCGGGAGCCCATTTACTTCGTTGGGCATGTGGCTATTCTGCACCATGTAGGTTCTACCCTTGGACGAGTCAAGGTCGTATCCGCCTTCCTTGGCGATGGTGTTTTTGACGCTATAGTAGCCTGTCCCGTACGGATTGAAATCATCTATCGGCATTGCGTGCGCCTCCTGGGCTACAAGTGATTGACCTTCTCTGTAGCTGCCCAAAGCAGGGTCGATACGCAACGAGAGGATGTGTTGGTGATGTGTTGCTAGTACACCAGGGTGCACCACAGTACCAAAGTTAACATTGACACCCTCATCTATAGGCGAAGTCGAGAGAATGCCTGTCGCGCGAACTTGGTATTCTAGCTCTCCAGCCTGGTTTAGGATGAACATGAGGATATATCTATAGGGTCATTTGTTAGTCCTGCTGATAAGATAGGGCGGGTATGGATTGCTCACTCGTAGTTCGATACAGTGAGGATGCATTGGAGAACCAGTTCCCGATTCCGTACCACGAAGGCATCTGCATAAAGGTTTAGAGACCATCTACTTGTGGCCAGGAAGGGATCACCTACTGTCGGTTCTGTAATTCGTATGCTTCCAGCCGATACCGTTATCTTGCTCGTGAATACAGACCGCATTCTCCTTCGCGACAGGCGACCCATCTCGATCGCATACCAACCCATCCAGATACGTAATGGTACCCAAGCAATCACAGCCTAGCTTGAGATTGTTGGCTACTAGTCCAGCTCCAACGTCACCCAGGTCAAAAGCCATCTTGCGATGATGCGGGGATCTCGGATCCGCATACGGGATCGTCATTTCGGACAGACTGACTCGGTAGAAGAGAGGCTTCCCGTCGTATCGAACATCCCTCAATACGAGAGCTTCACGGTAGTTGAAGCTCAGACGCAGCTCCCATTTTTGCCATCGAAGGACCCTGTCGGCAGAAATGGTATACGAGGGGCCTTCCGGCTGAACGACGGTGAGGCTTTTGAGATCGGCCCTCAACTGGACAGTGTCGGGAGTGTAGTCGTTGGGCGGTGTCACCTTGTATTCCCCGACTTCCTTAGTGCTATGGTCCGCACCCGTGGGTATCTGTTGTATGGAGATGAGTTTCATTTCTGTTGGGTCAAAGATAGGCGAAAAGGACAATGGGCGCGCATAATGGTTGCTATCCAGCTTCCCCTTTTCGCGAACGAACATATATACTTGATACTGGCGCTTCAAGTCATTTTCTCCATCCGAACCAAAGATCCAGGGCTCCGGGATGACCTCAAGATGGCTCGATAGCTTGAGCTTGGCAATCTCAGCTTGAACTTCGGGAGCCTCCATAACCGCCTTCTCAACCTCGACCACCTCACCGAAATCCACATTGCCATGTATACTAGATTTATCAACTCTTTCGATAGTGCCCTTAGTAAGGTTGACATGTGCAGCAAAAAAAGTTGACTGTTCATGAAGATTAGCGCAAGTTCCCTCCCGGCCCTGATTGTGGAGCAGGTCATGTATCTCACAGTTCCTCTTAAATAATATGGGCAATAAGCAATCCTGTCTGGTGCTGGGGCTGTTTGTCCTGCATGTTCAGCTTCTAGGAACTGCTTCATCAACTGCTTGTCTGGCTCATCTAGTGTTATAGCTTTGAACGAGAGTTTAGTCCTCGGATGTTCAGCTTGTATCAAATCACGAGCCCGCTTAATTTCGTCAGCGTTTAAGTCGGCAAAGGGATGCTGCGCCATGGTTGAGGATTATCACAGGATGCAGTAGATGAGAGGCAGATAAATACAATCTTGAACCAAATGCAAGTGTAACTTTAGAGAAGATACCTAGACCCAATACTCTGGGCATTGACCTATTATTATTTATCTTGCCCCTTAAGAAAGCTAAAAACCACTAAGTCATGCTTATGCCAACACGCATATAGCTTTGCGACCTCGGTCTTCCCGGACACTTCTTTCTTTAACGGTTATCACGCGCCAATGCATGGGGGCCTTGAAATTGTGGGCACATCACAGCTCGAGCTTCCAATTGCCCATACTCTCGGGTTTTTCTGACGCTTATCGACGAATCATATATGATCGATCACTTTAAGTCTGCTGATGAACCGCAGTCGATATCGAATTAGAGGACAGCATACAGACCAGTTGGTGATTGTTCCCCGATGCGGACCGACCCGTCACACGAGAATTTCGGTACGACCAATTCAGCGGCGGTCCGTCTGACAAGAAGACCCCTCCGGAGTTCTCCGGCACTGTTTATTTGATGTCCGAGTTGAACAACTGCCGGAGCGGCGACACAAGCCGTCATACAAGACTATTATAAGCTGCTGAGTAACTTCAGAAGAAGGGAACAATGCTTTATAGATTGATTCCCATCTAATACACCAAGATCAACGATCGAGCCGACGAAGACCAAAAAAATTGCAACGAGCGCTAGCTTATCAATCAGGGCCGCATTCCAGCGCCCAAGGGCTAATGCAATCCCAGTACTAGCAGATTGATAAGATGGCCTTATAAACCAATCACATCTTTGCAGTTCGCAGTATACTACCCCGCGGAGATGCTAGCCGATTGAATACTGTAATAGCCCCCTTATTTCCCCTCCCCCTCCCCCTCCCCCGCCCCCTTTTTCATTTTCTATTAGTGATTTTAACAAACCTCGACATCGAGAAGGTTATTCATTCGCCCTTCAAAATTGGTCATCAGCATGCAGTTATTTCTTTATGTAATTTTAGCTATGCTCATCGAGGATAATCGCTTCAAATCGAAAAATCGAGACAACAGTAGCAGTTCCGTACGCATCTATGCGCACGATGCATGGCACCTCTAAACCCCCGGAACTTAAAGGCATCCAACATCATGATCTCAAAGTTTCCACCTATGAAGAAAGCTCAAGGTAGCATCGTGGCACGGTGGCTTTTTTTTGTGACATTATTATCTCTTGCCACAATGAAATACTAGTATTCGTACAGCAGCAACTTGACTTAAAAGCGGCAGAAGATAACTGAAGTCAAAGCCCGAATACAAGCCACGGTTGCGCGGCAATTTTCATCGAGATTAAGAGGATTAGTGATACCAAAATCATCTACTCGCGAAAATATTCGAGGTTTAATTTCGCCGTCGAGAATGCCAGAAATCAATTGTGATGTTCAATCGGGCGAAAAGAAAAACATACCAGATGTTCTAACTTTACGTACTCACACTTCAAGTTGTACGCGAACGCATCAACATCACGAACTGTGCTGCAAGTCGAATTTTGTGTCGGAGTTGTCTCATCCCCGCTCCTCTCAGTCGAGTAGCCAAGGAGCCGTTGCATGTATCTCGTGACATGCTCGTGTGGGGTGTTACATTCATCTAGGTGGACGCAGCGAGATCGATTACCTCGAAAAACTAAGTGATGGCACCGAAGAAGGGGGTTAATGAAGATTTGTGGTTGCATTTTTCATTTTACCGTATAAGCGATTCAACAGAAAAGGGACCTCCCCAGGCGGGTCTACCCACCGCGCAGTATGAAACAGAAGCATTCGGTATCCAAGACAAGCCTACGCTTGATCGACTATGTTTCATTTCACACTTCTATAATCAATTCTCGGTGTCACTCTCGGATGCAGGCATGGGTCGGAACGGCAACGTCGCACGAGTTGCTTCTTGTGAAGCTGGCACTTTAGGTATTAATTAGGTACTTATATACTCTTGAGGTAACCTAGGAAATGCTCATCAAGTTTCATCTCAAGTTGGGTATTGGTTTCGTTGCGGTTGAGGCTACCTTTACCAGCTTGCTCCGGCGTCCCTAATAAAAGAATGGCGCCTACAGACGTTTCAGGAGAAGTAGTCTCGAAGCCAAATGATATTGGCAAAGTTTCTCGTCGAGTTTCTCGCGAGATAAGCCAAGTCATTGAGGTGGATGGCACCAAGGACATTTCAACAAAGTCGGATGACGAGTTGCTTCGGCTTCAGGGGCACGAAGCCGTCCTGGAACGTAAGTTCACCATCTGGTCGGCTTTCGGTCTTGCATTCAGGTCAGTATATTTTGCCTAGAACGGGTACATAAGAGGTCAAATATTCACCGGTAGTTCCAGTGTAACCGGTTCCTGGGCGGGCTACCTGAGCAGCTTCGGACAGAACCTAATCTACGGGGGACCGCAGATGGTGATATTTCCTCTGCTTGTCGCGACGGTCGTCCAGGGTCTCATCACCACCGGGTTGGCCGAGTTGGCTTCGGCATTCCCATCGACCGGAGTATGTGTGCCTGAGCCAGAATCCACCGCTCCGTAATACGGCTCGCTAATTCCACCAAAGGGTCAATACCATTACGCGTATCTCCTTGCCCCAGCTGAATGGAAAAGGCCTGTCGCGTACTTTACGGGCTTGTTCTCGGTGCTCGGTTGGTGGATAGTTACAACATCGGGGTGCTTCCTTGCGACAACTTCAACTCAAGGGCTTGTGAGCTTCTGGGTGGAGGGGTATGTTGCTGAGAGATGGCACGCGTACTTAATATTCCTAGGGGTGATTCTCGTTACTTGTGAGTTGCATTCATGGAGTGCGAGCCGATCTCGAGCAACGGAACTGACAGGTAGTTCTACCAATCAGCATCCCCCCTCTTTATTGCTCCTAGGAAAGTCGGCTGGTTCACAGAGGCTTGCCTTTACATATCGGTCTCCGGATGTTTTGTCGTCCTCGTTATGTCTTGTGCTATGCACCAACGATTTTATCCTAGCCCTCGCCTAATAGATAATGATTTAGGAACAAGTGGGTGGTCTTATTCGGTCGCATGGCTTTTGTCCATTGCGAATTCAATGTGAGTACCCGTCCCAGGGTGGTATAGTAATTTATACTTGCTGACATCTTCTTTCACCCATACAGGTACGCGTATGGTGGAACAGACGCTGCCAGTCACGTTGCGGAGGAAATACCACACCCTAACAAGCGAGTACCTCTGCTCATGTAAGTATATCGTTTTACAAACTCTTGAAAACACTTGAAGTTAATAAGCGAATAGGATCGGGAGTATCGTCTTGGGGTTTATCACAGCCTTCCCACTGATGACAGTCTTGATGTTTACGATGTCTGACCAGAACTCTGTATCGGGCGCGGCTCTCCCTTCACTAGAGCTTTTTTACCAGACTACCGGTAGTAAAACGGCAGCGACAATCATGCAAGTCTGGGTTCTTGTCGTATACTATGGTAAGTTTCATCTAGAAAATATGTTTTCGGGAGCTTACAACGTGTTAGACTCTCTTTGTTCTCAATGGATTGCTTCAGGTAGGATAGTCTGGGCGTTAGCACGAGACGTGAGTTAGCATTACCCCAACCCATAGCAAGCAGCTTCTAATACTTAGCAAAGGGTGGCGTCCCATTCCCCCGATATTTCTCTTACGTCGATAAGTCCCTGGAATTCCCGGTGCGCACTACGGTGCTCACTATGATCTTCTGTTCCCTTTACGGTTTGATCTATCTCGCGTCAACAAACGCATTTAACTCGATTGTGACTTCGGCGGTGCTGTACTTGGTAGGTTGTTAAAAACCAAACCACGACCGACTGGCTAACCATGGCCTTGATCTAGAACATATCCTACGCTATTCCTCAAGTCGTTCTCTTAAGCCGTGGGCGAAGCATTCTTCCTAAAGCACCATTTAGACTAGGAAGATTCGGAACACTTTGTAACGTGTTCTCGCCGGTAGCAGTCGTGGCTATAACGATACTCTCATGTTTCCCAGCTGGCCTGCCCACAAGTGTTGGAAGCATGAATTACTCGAGCGCTGTACTTGCGGGCTTACTGCTTCTTATTACGGGCATATGGCTCACCATCGGGAAAGATTTCGAAGGGCCAGCGGCTGATCTGGAGGCAATGGGCATGTTGTGAAGTGAAGTTGCGGTTCGTGGTTCGAATTTTGAAATATTGGTCTAATTCTATAGCCGGATCGCTTATAAGCTAAATGTGAAAAAGACTTTCGAATATATCCTACGGAAATACTCTTTGGAATTTCTAAAGTATTGAACTTTGACACTAGTTGACTGGTTTCAAATGTAATCCTCCATTTCCAGAGTAAGTTTTTGGAGTTTTTGTCAAGTCTGAAAAAATTGCCGCCAAAATTTAAACATCCGAAATAATCCAGGGGGCTTCAGCTAAAAACTTAGTCACCAGTGCTTATGTCAGTGTTTGTAAAAATCCACCCCTATTTCTGACGCCACACCTGCACACCTACTCTAGCAAGAACGGCCAAGGCTTAGCGCTATTAAGTGGCTGATGCTAGATGACGACACCCCCCCTAAGGTTCAGCACCCTTGTCGCGCGGCCAAGCTCCCCTATCAATTAACAAGTTTAGAAAAACTGCTACCTACTACTAGCTCCAGCCTCCTTGACGCAAGACACGCAACACCAAACACCAAGCAAATCTCGTCCATACAAATTGAAATCGTACTATCACGCCCAAAAGTTACACGTCTGCCTGGAGAAACAGTCGGTATTTGCACACGTCCCGCACTACAAACCTTCATTTAATCAAAAATCAATTCTACTTAACCCTACGATCTACTCGAGCTACCGTGCACTCTTTGTCCAAGGTGTATTTAAAGCACAAGAAGTTCTTTTTTCTTCAGACCAAATCGCATCGATTGCCTATCCCCAATCACGCAAATACCTAGCTACCAGTCTTATCTAACCGAATCGCAAAGATGGACTTCTCTGACTCCTTGTAAGCTCCTCTCCTCCTCCTCCCCTATAGACGCGCTTTGGGGAAAAAAAAAAGAAATGATTGAAACAAATGTTAACCAATGTCGTCGATGTAGCCGAATCGTCAACCTCGCCGTGGGCGTCATCATGGCGCTGGGCGGCATATCGCAATTCGTCTTCAGCCCGGGCTTGTACGTAGATTGAATTCCCCTGTAATCATCCACATCGCATCTCGAGACTCGCTTTGTCTGTGCCGAACCCATCTACCAACCAACCAACCAACCCACTTCTCGCATTGCTACACCATCCTACCATCTCGCTCCCCAGAGCAACCTAAGTACCTACCTAGCTAACAATCCATCCCACCCAACCAGCCAGTCCATCATAATCGGCGCCTACGTCCTAGTCTTCGGGCTAGCCGTAGCGCTCCTGGAGTTCCAGATCCCGCCGCAAGTGAGCCGCTACGCGTCCTTCATGTTCTCCTTCGTCGGCCGCGGCATCTTCTACGTCTTCGTCGGCTCCATCCTGCTGAACAACGGTGTTCTCCGCATCATCGCCGGCTCCGTCGTGGGCATCATCGGTCTCGGCTATATCGCCCTCGAGTTCGTTCCCTCCGTCGAGCCCCCCGCCAACATGCGCGAGGCCGATGCCGGCTGGGGCGCCGAGCAGGTCTAGGGGTGTTGTGCTGTGCCTGCCTGCCTGCCTGCCTACCTACCTACCTACCTACCTATCGATCCCCATAGTTGGAAGGAATGCACGATATTCGGGTACCCATGTTAGACTGCCGGCGATCTGCTGAGGTGGAGAGTACTTTGCAATCTTGCTTTGGAACTTGGGAAAAGGGATGTATGTGAGATGTGAGGACGTGGAGTGAATAGGGTCTATGTAATTGATTTTTTTTCTTCAAAGCATGGGGATACCCAAATCCATGGAGACGGTCTAACTATGTACGAATATACCTACGGGGAATACGACGGATTGCTACACACAATTAAGCTGATGTTTTGGATTCGGCATTTCGTGGGGCATCAAAAAATGGCCTACTATGTGCTGTCTACTCTTTTCATTCGTAAACTATCGTGATCATGTGTTTCCTATAACTCCTTTAAATAAAGCAATTCGAATTGTTTCCCAATTATCGAGAATTATTGGGTTGAAGGAGACGATGGTTAATCACAAAGTCTCAAGCTTATGCAAATCGTTGAAGTGGTATATTAATCGTCTGATTTCATTCACCATGCCGTCCCTTTCCCAAGCCTCTTTCCCTTTCTATAAATCATGCGCTAATCCCCCTAAAAAATATTATTTCCCTGCGATTTTTCATATGCCATAGGAATTTTGCACCCATCATAGTTGTTAAATATCATGTCTCGAGTCCTCGTATGCATGATTTTTGCGACCTCACGTGCGCCGAGCATATATGCTATGCGGTTGAAAAGCAAAAGGCCATCAGCGAAGAAGCTTCCGCCATTGACGCCCCATAGCCCCTGGTTCTTCACCTTTTGTAGTTTTGCCGTGTTTCCGTAGAACGATTCCGATAACCCCAGTCATAAATAATCATCATTAGACGTAAAAGTGTAAGATAGATCTCGGTAGTGATGACAGCGACTACCGATCCTACTTCTGCAATGCGGCCATCTCGCGCTCCTTGGCTGCGAGCATTTGGCGCATTCGCTCTGTCTCCTGTTGAAGAGCTGCCAATCGATCGGCCTTAGTTCTCTCGTCCTCATCCGTGCTTTCTCTCGAGCGCATGTCTGCCAGGACATTGGAGGCAACTAATTGTGGACTAGGGCTTGATGCTAAGATTGACGTAGAAGTGGCCGGAGATCGAAGACGCAAAGACTCGGCGTTAGTATCAATTGGGCGGAAGTTGGGGCTAGACCCAGAAGCCGGATTGAGAAGTGACTTAATCGACGATAATCTTTTCGAGCTGTCATAGCCTGGTTCGCTGGGCGAATAATCCGACTCGGCGCCCGAGAAAGAACGTTTTCTCGATGGCGAGAGAAACGACGCGGGCGATAAAGAGGATTGTCGATCGCTTAATGCTGATATAGATGTCAGCGGTGCTAGGCGGTTGTCATCGTTGAGCGAATCTCGCATGTCAAACTGCTGTGACGCATTGGTGGTGTGGTATGCCAGGAGATCGGTGGACGATAACGGAGTTGATCTTGGCCCAGATCGGATCGGGTCGGGCAGCAGCGTAAGGGGATGGTCGGTCTTCCGCCGTAATCCGAGATTAACAGACCCGTCTTCATTGACACTTCCACGCTCCAATTCAGTTTCCGCGTATTGGCTCTGCTGCTCAATTGAATCGACTGCCATTCCATCCTCCATCCCCTCTCCCTGACTTGCTGGTATAACACGTTTCCTCCTTTTTATAACTGATTTCTTCATAGTCACTGGTCGGTGAACACCGTGAAGTTTGTAGTACAGCCCTATAGAGTTTAGCGGATATCTCACAAGCGCGGTCCAGTAATGCACGTACCGCACGCATTGCATATGGTATGCCCCGATTCGTCTCGACGCCACAAAGGAGTGATCGTAGTACCGCAATTTTGACAAGCTATCACCACGGTCGTCTGGGCCGCGGCCGCAGCTTGCTGCGCATTTATATCAATCGGAGCTGGTCCGTCATCGGAAGGGGTTCCCTGCCCATTGCTAGAAGCCCGACCTTGACTCTGAAGTTGAGCACTCTTCGCCACTCGGTTGTTGTACGCTGGGCAACCACTGCATCCTTCTGCGCCACCTGTACCATTACATCGTCCTCCACCTGGGCATGATCCGTTGGGCGTCTGATCTGCTGCAACGTAGGTGGCACCTGGAATATTTGCTGAGCTGCTCTGGGAACATGGGCTGGATGTTATCTTCTCGGGTGCTTTCTTCGGGGCAGCAGAAACCATCGATGATGGGCGCTTTAAATTTGTCGGGCGAGATGAATTTCGCGCCTTCAGATATAGTCCACAAGCATTGCAAATGGTGGCTCCTTGGGGTGAACGCCGCCATAACGGTGTCCTCGTCGTACCACAGTTACTAAAATGAAATTAGGATTTCGGTAGATCTCTGATAGATGATTTCACTCACCTGCACACCTGGCCAGTCTGACTGGATGTCGTGGATTTGGTGGTAGCCCAATTTTCCTGATGAACAGTGTCGAATGGAGAAGGACTTTTGGATGTGACTCGTTCAGATCCTTGTATCGATGGGCTGGGTGCGTCTGAAAAATCACTTTGGCTTTGGGCCGCTGGACTCCTTGAACCAATAGAGGAGGCGTTTTGTATGGACATGGTTTCGGACGGTTGGGTACCTTCTCTGGAGATAATAGGACGTGTAGGGAGCGCAGTCCTCATGGAATTCGGGTCCGGCCTGGCAAGTTTCGAATGCGGATAAGAAGCGACTTCCATCGTGGCATCCGTCGTCATATTCCTCGACAGAAAACTAGCTTGATCGTGATCGCTCCAGCGTTTGCTGTGCACTTTTCCCTCCTCCAATCCCACGCCAACATAAGAGTCCGTATGAGAATGCAGCGCAAAAGACCTCCTGGATTGGTAACTAGTTGATGGGAATGGGATACCGGTGTTCGATGCAGAAGAGATTCGATATTCGATCAGGATACTGGCGGCTCAACAACAAGGAGGGATGTGGGTCGACTAGTGATATCCCACCAAAGAACGGTCGTGAGGGTTATACGATGTCGCTGCGGCTGGTCGCAATGCTTATTAGTCCGGACAGTGGCAAGCGGCTTGTATTAGATCAAATGATGCCCTAACCCGAATACATAGAACGATGGACTAAGCGAGAAGTGTCGTATGGAGCAGGGCAAAAAAGAACAACGATGCGACTACGATTAAGTGAGACGACTAGGTGGCTAAAGACGGAGGGGGACTATCGGGGTGTATGGGACGCAAGGGGCGATGTTCCTAGAGGTTCGTGTGGATTCCTCGTAGGGCCGGAGCAGACCAGGTGAAGAGGTTAGGCGTAGGGGAGTGGAGTGATGAAGGGACGATTTTTCGAAGGTATGGCCTAAGGTATGGTCCCGTCCCGACCTTGCTTACGGAATAGTCTCAAGGAATATGGCATACCCGGATCACGAGGACGGGCCTTGTCTGTCATGCACAAGTGGTTGGCACGGAATACTGCAGGAGGGAGTATTTCCTGCGTCCAGTGCGATGTGCGATGTGTGATGTGCAATGTGCAATGTATGTATGTAGGTAGGTATGCCGCATGCGTCACCTCTCCTCCTCCTCTCTCTCTCTCTCTCTCTCGCTCTCTCTCTCCTTCGCTGTCGAGAAACAATCAGCTCGGGACTACCGCAGAACAGTAGACAGACAGGATGTAACTCCGCCACGTCGGAAGCTGATTGAACGATCTTTGTGGAGATAAGATCGGAGAATGGTTTATGAGTTTTATGGAGGAAGAGGGTATCACAAGATGACAGACAGGGCACGGCGATGGGATGATGGCGTGGTAGATTTCAGTTCCGAGGTGGAATCTCGGAGATTCGAGATCAAACGGTAAGATAATCTGATCTTGATGGAGGTGTTGTGCCAGGTGCAGTGACAGTGTGTGCTTGCGCTTGTATGATGGATGGGAATTCGAAGGATGGATGCCACATGGAAGGGGGGGGGAAAAGGGCAACTGAGAATCAGCACACCACACCTGTTCTGGGCTGGACTGGGCTGGGCGATTGCCTACCCCCGGGGCTTACCTTGCTACTACCGCTCCCTGCACCTCCCTGCAACTCCTTGCAACTCTTCTTCCTGCGCTCCTACCAACCCAGCCAGCCAGCCCAGCTACTAGGGGCTTTTTGTTCCCCATGAGGCTAGCGCTAGCACTAGGCATGAACTAAACATGGATCTGTCACTTCTCGAAAAAGATAAAGGGCTCCATTCCGAGCGTCGGCTTGCCGGCTGAATGAGAATCAAACGGATTATCATTATATTGTCTCTCATTGGCCAAAACCTAGATTGAATTTGGTAATGACAAGACAACCCACGTGCGTTTGTAATCTTCTTCTGGTCATTGGCTGATGGGAAGAAGCAACGTCGGAAGGCGGTCTACCAATTCGACTCAGCAATAATAATATTAATAATAACTAAATCCGTTTGGATGTTTGCATCAGCGTAAGGATTTCGATATCAATCAATCAATCAATCAATCCATCCATCAATCCCAACAGAGACAAAAGCCGAAGTGTCTGGACCTGCATTTATCTACCTAATCTAGTATACGTGGCGGTCTGGGTGCGTCTTTTGGTTAGGTACATAGTAGTAGGTACTTTTGCCTCTATCTGCATGGGTCCTAAAAACCTCGGCTTGTTTCTCTCTACTCTAATTAGTTTTTAATTATTCTTGTTCTTACTAATCTAGATCTCTGCCATGTTTGGTGGCTGCAAATACCCGTTGTTTTGGAACGAAATAGATAGAATGGATCATTTATGGGGCTAGCTCGAATAAGTCTGTGTTGCTAGGTAGATTGCAAGAATTGCGTGCTTGGGAAATCACAGTACTGTATGTACCGAATGACTTCCAAGTTTCAATTCCCGGATCCATCGATGATGATGGTTTCTCTTTCCCATATGCCAAGCTTTTTTATCTATGTACGTAGGTCCATCTTGACGCAGCGGCCGCAGCCTACAGCGGTACGTACCTCCGTCCCCCCCTCTCAGTGACCTAAATAAAGCTTGTATGGCGTAGGTACAGTAGTTCCAATGTTGGGAAAAGGGGAAACTCCGAAGATAAGATGCAACATGGATGGATCTTTTACTGTACATAATATCGTATCATAGCGATCTATCATTAACAAAAAAGTAGAATCTTGCTCATCCTTTCAATATTACCTCACTCATAGATTTTGAGGTACTAATTAATAATATTCAAAATCCTAAAGGGTGCATCCAGTGTTCACACGGATTATGACATACACGATACATGATAAAGTAGTATAACATACCTAATGTAAATCTCTTCGGGTCTATGTGGACTGTGTCATCTTCTCAGATCAATACGCTTGGAAATACATCATCTCTGATTGGATATCCGGAATAAGGAGCCTGCATAATTAGAGCCGCTATGTAATGCCTAGTTAGTAGTACCACCCTAATTCTGTGGCCCCGTACAGTACCTATGCAGTAAATGATGTCAGTACCCGACATGCAGCTATTGTCTCAACGAAAATCTCGGGGATAGCAGTCTCTTACCCGCAATTAAAGTACGAGAAAAGATGAAATGAATCGGTATGACTGTCTCAATTTGATGTAACTATTACATGCAATCTATGCACATGGATGCGTTCCACAGCGGGAAACAAACAGGAACTCAAGTCTAATAGGGGGTATCAGAGTATGAAGGGCTGTAATGTCGACGGAGCCTGCAGAGAAAAGAACAAAACACCCCAAAAAAGAAAGAAAAATAACAGGAACATCAGCTAATATCCACGATCCTGCGTATCAGCACTCCTAAGCTTCAGCCCCCTCGGCCATCAGCTGCTCTCCCTCGTCCAACAATTCTGTAACTTTCCTTAGGTTGTCGATAAGGTTTCTACCAAGACCAACCAGTAACAGTTTCTCTGCGTTGGCGGGTAGTCCCAAATAAGTTGGTGGTTCACGCTCTGGTAGCTTTTGGATCCATTCCATGAACTCCGGTAGTGAAGTGCCTGATGGCACCACAAGGCTTGCTTCTTGTCCCTCTTTCTCGGACCCTTCAACAAGCTTGTGTCCGATATCATAGGCAGCTGGCGTGAGGGATTGGTTGACCAACTCCGTTAGACGGTTGAAGTCTCCTTCGTCATCGATCTTACCACCGTATGTCTCACGGACTAGGTAGCGGATCATCTCCCAAGGTATGTTTTGGGGGTTGATGTTCGTGCGATTCTGTGCTGCGGATTCCACCCATGTATCGACGATGAAGGCAGAACATTCGTACTAGAAACATGTTAGCTACTATAGTTCCCATGAACTGTGGTAAAATATTTACTTACATCGCTGTCATTGAACTCCCAGAAACCCTTCCATCCTAGATTTGGTGCGTAGCGAAGACGTTCCTGGACCACGGCGTGCAAGAAGGAGAGAAGTAGGTACAGCCTGGTGCGTTCCACAGGGCTCTTCGTAGCGCGATCGGAGAGAGAAGACATAGAGTCCTTCATGTTGGCTCGCACACCGGCCGGCTGTTCGTACATGAGTACGCGGGATGCTCTAAGTAGATTGACAGGAATCCTCAGGCTCGACTCCATCGAAAGGAATAGTCTAAAGTCCGAGTGTGGGTTGAGCGACTCCATGCGCTTCTCGAGAGACTGTAACCATGTGGGTGCAAGATGAACGTTCTTGATCAAGACCCAAGATCCAACTTGTGCCGCATTGCTGATAGCTTTGTCAGCACTTGCAAGACTTTCGTTGGATCCCATGGCAATGTTAGTGCATCTGACGCGCATTCTCTCTACTAAGTTGTCCACCTTGTAACTGGCATCGAAGCCAGGGCTCGAGACAAGTGAGATAGGTCGAGTTGGAGGGACTTGTTGGATAGTTTCCCTAAGATCATCAACCATGTCAAGCAGCCCCGCTCCGAAGACCGAGATTACGAATCGCTCTGCGGTTGGGACGAAACGATCGAGACGGAATAGCTTGACTAGGAGCAATGAAAGTAAGCCCTGATCAAATGGTTCGGTATTCGAATCCCAAATCTGAGGAATGAAGTTTTCTGCAAGCTCTTCTGACAGGAACGAATCCCAGGCGGTAGATGGTACTTGATCAAGCTTTTCTTTCAGCACACCAAGCCTTTTGGCGCGAGTGAAGGCCTCGTCCTTTGCGTCGATTTCAGTCGAGAGATCCTTGCCCTCGATGCGATCGTCGAGGATGATGTCGATCAGGCTCTTGTCCATCTTGTAAGGGGACGCTTGGGCCAGGAGCATGGCAAGAGTGATTCGGTCCTTTTGTAGCAGACCCAACGCAGTCCTCTTGAATGTAGTCACGAACAAGTCCTTGATGATAATGTCGCGGCGTTTGTTGAAATCTCTCTCGCCTTCTAGGTTCTTATTGCCGTGGAGGACGGAATGGAAGATGTCTAAGAAGTATTGTAGCGAGAACTGGTAAAAGTGGTTGAGATAATGCAGTTGCTCGAGGACAGCGAAGACGGCACTGCAAGATCGCGCAATGATGTTGTACTGTAGTGTGATCTCGTCGACTTCTGCCATCACGCCTTCGGTGTTGCTCATCTTGGCCGTGATTTCGCCGGCTTCGGTCTTGAGAGTCTCAAGGGTCTCGATAACACGATCATCATCGAGAATATTACCTCGCGACTCGTTGAGCGCCTGCAGCAAACGCTTTTCGAGCTGTCGAAGATGCACCTTGAATTCGCCTTGAAGTTTAATGAGGTTTGATCTTCTCTCATCGACGTCTGGTCTTTCGGATTTCAGTACATCGTTAAGGGACTGGGTCTGAAGACTGCTCTGCGTAACTGTAAAGTTGACAAATGTAGTTCGACTGCAAATATCGGGCGGGAATGTAGCAGATGGATCTCGAGTGGATAGATAGATCTTGAAGGCAGGCGAGAAATCAATTTCTTGCTTGCCTAATTGAATCAGCACACGACCACCAGTTTTTTGGTACTCCTTGTTGAGAACATGATTAAGAATGGGGTCTAGATGTTCTGCATCTTGGATAAGAATCGGATTGCCAAATCGGAGTGAACTTTCCAGCTGCTTTGTGAAGGAGTCATCTAAGAAACTGGTTACAGTGAGGCGACGATCTTTAGATTCCCGCTGAAGGAACTCGGTGACTCTGCCAGAAGGGTCGATGATGAGAGGGTATCGGTTGAAGCGTTGAAGGATAATGGCATTTTCTGTGCAGAGATCATCGACAGGTAGGGTATTCTCTTGCCATCCTAGCCGCTCATCAGCAGTAGACAGGTATTCAGTAACAGGGTTATGTGGCTTGAAGTTGATTCCAGAAAGGTGTAGCTGGTGCAGCCAGTCTTCCATCATTGTCTTTCGGAAGGTTTGGTCGTAAAGACCACTGTAGGCCAAGAATGCCGCAGCAACCAGGACATCACCAACCAGAGTGCTGATTTGAGTTTCGAATGACTTGCTCCCATCCTCCCAGCGAACACGTTCTGAAGACAGACTGTCGAGAAGTCTTACGCTTCGGTCGACCTTGAATTGAACACGAGACATTTCAGCTTTGATGGCCTGTGTTTCACTAATAAGAGCAGCGTATTCTGTCTTGTAAGTGGCGATACTCTCCTCCAGACTGGTAATGGTATTTTCGACTGCTCTTGCTTCGGCTTTTGTGCTTAGGGCCTGCTGTTCGAGTTGATCTACCTCCTCACGGAGAGGGCCAACTCGGTCAAGGATTTCGGAGTAGTTAACTTGCGCCTCCACCCATTGAACCAAGGGACCGCAGGCCTTACTGGCACGATTAACTTTCTCATACGTGAAGTCCGGCTGGTTCAAGAATCTGTTTCGCATTGTTGTCCGCAGGGGCCCATTCATCCTCTTCTCGTTGTCAAAATTGACAATACTGGTAATGAAGTCATCTTTGCGCACCACAGCTTGAACACTCTTCCAGTCGGGGATCTTGTGACCGAGCAAAGTGCATACAGACTCCATGGCAAGTCGGACACCTTGAGGTGGAGAACCCATGGATCGGACTTCAGTCAAGTGCTGTCGTTTGATAGCGCTGACACTAGCTTTGGCTTCTTCGACAGCGGGCTCGGCTTTTGCAAGGTCATTCAAGACAACTTCCCTGCGAGTTGCGACTTCCGCCTCCTGTTTTTCAAGCGCTGCCTGAATCTCCAACGAAGTGTTCTTGCGCTGTTCAGCCTCCCGCTGATCAGCAACCATGCGTTGCAGCTTCTCATTGGCCTCAGCGTCCTTCGCCTCTAGTTGAGTCTTCTTCTCGGCTAAGCTAACCCTAAGGTCTCGAACTTTCTCGACTGTATCTCTCAGCTTGTCAAGACCAACGTTCAAATGACGCTGCTGCTCCTCCAAATCCTCGCGTTTTTCGTTGTATAGCTTGACGTATTGGGCAACGAAGTCGAGGAAATGGCGTGGTGTGAGGAATGTGACCTTGCCTTGCTGCTTCTGAAGCTTGGTGTTGAAGCGTTGCAGAGAGTAATGGATATAGACCATCGAGTTGACAATTGTTTCCCGATGCGAAGGGGGCAGATTGAGACCTCTATATGCGACAGGAATGCTGTCAGGGGCTGTAAAGTTAGGCTTGTCAAGGTCAATAGAGTGAGTCAACTCGTTAGCAACCTGGAATAGAGCTTGATCAGACCAGTCACCGAACCAGTTGAGCACGCAACGATTGAACAAGGCCGGACTCGTTGCAGCCTTGGACGATAAACCATCTTCAGGCGGGTTCATGGTAAAGACAACGTGCAAGTTCTTGACAATCTGCTGGGTGAACCACTTGTATAGCTCTTCTTGGGAATCCAGAAGGAGCCCTTGTCGCTGTGCACCTTCCTTGCAAGCTGTCATTAGGGAGGCGAAATCGTCCCCTTCGAAGAGACCAGGGACTTCAGCGTTAGCAAGCAAAGTGTTCATCCGCTCCAGGAAACCAGAATCGAGTACGTTCGATTCGTCCATGATAAAACAGATCTTTTCACCTTTACAACCACATCGACGTAGAACTTCACGAAGATCTTCGTCAAAGTCTTCGGCGGAGTACTTTCCGTGGACCTTGATCTGGAAAACCTTCAGGCCATTCATCCAAGCAACGAATCTCGAAAGTGTCGTCTTTCCACTTCCACTGACACCAATGAGGATTAGATGGCCCTGTGGCTGCCTAAAGACACGGTCGATGCGGAGAACATGTTCAAGTACGTCGTTAAACAAAATAAGCGGAACATCGACCTCCTCTTCACAAAATGTCTTGAGACGAGCCTTGACGAAGTCCCGCAACTGCTCTCGGTCAACAGGGACGTAATTCTTCGAAAGCCAGTTGGAGAACAGGACTGGACCTCCTAGTGCTTTTTGCTCGTCGATCATGGGGAAAAATTCTAGAGCAATTCGTCGTACAGCTTCGTCAGTCCACTGTCGCTCGTCCTCGGCGACCAGACGATCCTGGAATAGTCGCAGTGCCTCGTGTGCCCAGATACGGATCAAACCTTCCATAGAAAGAGTCTCCAGTGGTCGAATTGCTTCGTATACACCGCGCACCCATCTCGTCAATTCACGAGGACTGTAGACGTAGTGGGGCTGGATCTTAGGTGTAAAGCGCTGTTGTGAGTCCAAGTAAAAGCGAACCATAGCTTGGGTAAGGGGCTCGGAGTATCCGCGAAGGGCTGGAATGATCTTGAGTACGGCAGAATTGAAAGTGCCGTAGATCTGAAGCAGAGAGAGTTCTCCTGGATAGTCAACCATGATGAGAGGCGCATGTCTGAGGAATCTGGCAGCCATAGGTGTACGGCCGGCATCGGTTGGGGGATTGCAAGCACCAACAAACTGGATTCGATCTAACGTGACCCAAGATTTATCAGACGTTCGCCAGAAACCATTATGTTCCACCAACTGGCGAAGGAACGAAATGGCACGCTGCGTGCCATATTTGTCCGGTGCCGGCAGATTGATTTCGTCGCAGAAAATTACCAACCATCGTCCTATTTGCGTTGGTGACAGCATCACACCGTTCAGGGTCTTCTTATACTCGCAATACTGCTCAAACGTTTTGATAAGGAGGTCGGGAGTTGTTGCGCTGGAGAAGTTGAGACCAACAACTTCCATATTGGGCAGCTTTCGGAGTGCGCTGAACAGAGTCATTGTTTTACCAGAACCAGGCGGGCCGCAGAGCAAAAGTGGCTTGTGTTCCGCAAGCCAAGAGTAGAGCACATCTTCATGACGAACAGTGTCTAGGGTAGGAATAACGACATCGGTTTGAGTGATAGAGTGCGTATTAACCTCAATCGTGGGAACTTGATTTTGCCACGGCGTCCATTCCGCTCTGGGAAGAACAACGTCGAAGTCGATCAAAGAGCTCGAGCCATCAAGGGGTGGTGATCCGAAACTTGCAAGAGCTGCGACGTTATCTCCAAAGGCCTTTCGATCATTGAGGGGACAGTCACCAGTTAACGCCCATACCAGAGCGAGCAATAACTTCTTTGCAACGTATGACTCGATCTGTTCCGGATCCAGAGGAAAGTCTACGTGTGCCGCATTGTATTCAACCATGTCTCGAACAGCTTTATTAAGCAGAGAAAATAATGTCGTAAGGACACGAGCGACAGTGAACTCCATGATGTGATTGTAAGACTGGGCTTCCTTCAGAGCAGCAAGGATCAAGTCGTCCGTGTTCAGGAAACCGTTCAATATATCGGCGACTTGGCTTTGGATCTGGAGTGTCTTTGCGGGGCTCTGGCCAGCGGCGGCGGTATCCTCATCCAGGTCTTCGAACGCTACAGTTCGGAGAGTGTCGAGGTAGTTGGTAACCATCATACTGGGGGTGACGGTGTCTTCGCTGAACCAGACCATACCACATCGACTGACAGTAGCCAGAGTTGCATACTTCAACGTCTCGACTTCAAACATAATTCGGACATTGGATGGTAGGTTAAGACGTTCGCCGTTAGGAAGAGTAAGCAACTTATTGTCATCGAGGACACTGTTCAAGTTCTCGACCCATTCAGGATCAACATCACCATCGAAAACAATCCAGTGGCGCTTGGAGTCTTCTCCACGGAGATTATCAACAATCTTCCGTAGGATGCTGGTGAAGAGACCATCAGTCCACTCTCGGGTAGTGGAGTCCAGGTTTCCGTACAAGGCTTCTTTCGACATGACCTTGGAGTCAATGACATGGGAAACGCCTTCGACACCCTCGACCTGTTGAAGGGCGTCTAAGAGTAGTCTCCATGCGGCAGATTTTCCAGAACCAGAATTGCCTACCATCATCACACCGTGGTGGATCTTCTGAATCTGGTAAAGCTGAAGGACCTTGGTCATCCAGATATCATTCACGACCAGATGTCTCTCAGCCGCCAAACGACGAAGAGCATCTTCAAGGCTTGCCAGGTTGGCAGGAACGTACTGAACACCTGGGAAGCACTCTCCTTCGATGTCCATCATAATTTCGACATCGCTGCGGATTAGCTTCGGCGCAATAGTTTCCCGAACGCTCTGGACGATGATTTCAGGTTCCACGACTTCCTCGGTACCAACGGTACCGTCGCTACTGGTAATACGAGCACGTTTAAGACCACCAGAGCTGACGAGAACACTCTTCAGGGCACGTAGACCGAAATCGTAATGTGCTTGTTTAGAAAGCCGTGCAGAGCATTGATCAAAGAACGGAACCGTCTGCTTCGAAAGCTGCTTCGCTTGATTAAAACCTTGGGAGTAGAGCATAACTTCGGCGATAAGCTCCTTGTCCGGCTTCGACATGGCAACGCTGCGGAACAGCTTCTTTAAGTTATCAGGCAGGTTAGAACGACCAGCATAGCCAGGGTTCATTGTAATGAAGATACCCGTATTGGCATTGACATGCAGCTGACGACCGACCAGTTCAATCTGAGCCTTGTCGTCCTCAACACCTTGTTTGAGACCAAGCTGGATGTTTTGGATCTGCTGCGAGACAGCGGACAGGATTCTCTCTTCCAAACGATTGAACTCATCGAAGCAACCCCAGGCCCCAACCTGGCAAATGCCGAGGAAGATACGACCCATGGCCTGGAAGTCAAAGGTGTCATCACAGCAGAACACGAGAGTGAATCGACCCAGCTGGACACCAAGGGCTTTGACTGATTCTGTTTTTCCAGTACCAGCAGGTCCGTAAGGAGAGCCACCAAGTCGTTGACATAGAGCTTGTGTGAGGGTTCCGAAGCAGCGATCAGTGAGGGGAGTTCGGACTAGTCTGTCGGGGACTCCTAAATATTCGAAACCATAGTTGAGCTTCGCATTCGCCATCCTGATGTGGAGACGCTGCAAGAAATCACCCTCGGGAACGTAGACGTATCGCATTTGCAGCAACCACATATAATGAGTTGGAGCAGATGCATTGAGCTTCACCAGCTTCTCAATTACATCTCGCTGATGGACGCATTCCGTGATAAGAGCTTCGCACTTCTTCCTCTGTATTACTTCCAAGTCGCCAAGAACGGTTTCCGCAAGTAGTCTTAGAACCTGAACCTCTCGTTCAAAGAGGGTTTGTAATGTCTTGCCCCCATCGTTCAGAGACTGCTCGACCGCCGTAGTCCACACTGCTTGGGTGGCAAGCACCACGATCTGACTGGGGAATGTAGTCATGAACTCGTTCAAGGCACTTCGATCGACCTCGTCCGATTCGAATATGGGGGTATACGCCTCAATGGCCTCCGCAAGAAGTTCGGCTAGAGTAGTCTTCATACCGCTCTCAAGCAGGGCTAGCCAATCGTTGATCTTAGGGACCTTTACGAGTGAGATCTCTTTCTTGAGACGCACAACCTCTCCTTCTTTAGATGTGAAGCCAGAAATGACAGATTCATCGTCCATAACCAATCCAGTCAAACCAGCAAACATCTTTTTGAAATGTTTGGCAATACGCAAAGTATCGTTGCTGTTACCAATCATCTCCAGAAGGTCCTCGTCACCAACGAAATAGAAGCGGGGGAACGAGACTCTTTCTTTCTCAAGGTATTCACCAAGGGCTTTTTGTATCTTGTTGAGTAATTCAGCCAGGCGTTCCAGGGACTTCTGGACACCAGTAATGCCCAAGACGTCCATTACCATAGGCTGCTTGTAGACTTTCTTCATCACGGTCATAAACTCGCTGTTGATGTTCTGAAATCTTGATGACTCGATAGGCAAAAGGTGCTTGATGTCGGCATTTCCGGTGAAAACTCCCTCCAGGTATACCCATTGGCGCTGAACGTCAATCCAAACATCAAATAGGACATGGACGCGGTTCAGTTTATCCTCCCAAGACGCAGCCTCTTCTTCGAACTCTTTGTAGTACGGCGAATGCTTCATCGCCTGCAGAGAGTTAAGATTCTCGCTACACTTGGCGAACAGATCATCCCAGCCGCGGATAAGGCGGCATTTGTTTTGATACGGTACAAGATCCAGTTGGTAATTATTCCAGGTCTCCTTCACCTGTTTCAGGAATTCCTCCAGGGCCATTTCGCCCTGGGCTTGCGTGATAATGTCTCTGACAATAATCTCAGTGGCGACGAGGTTGAGATCCCAAACGTCTCCAAGTGTCATAGATACAGGTGAATATCTTCGTCCAGGCTTGATCTCCTTCCAAATTTTCGTCCAATGTCTGTCGCGGATTGCTTCGGACTTCAAGTCACCTAGAATACTATTCACCTTCAAGAACTGACGAAGAATGTTCTGAATATGCTCAAAAGCAGCATACTGTCTCATTCTGCTTGGCATTTCTTTTGTCATCTTGATCAAGCCATCGATACTGCTACGAATCTTCCTGGGCTGGACGCTTCCCCACAGGGTTTCCCGGAGCTCATTCAGGCTCTTCCATATGGTTGACAGGGCGGCCCATACAGATTTGAAATCGTGAACTTCTTCCAGGATGGTAGAAAGAGAGGATTCGGGGCTTGCAGGAAGGTCAAGTGCCTCCTTAGCTTTGGATACCATATCAAACTCATCCTGCAACTTTGTGATGCGAGACTCGAAAGAAGCAAGAGTCGCAGATGCAACCTCAGGGGCAATCGTTCCCGAGACCGGTTTCTCATCGTTCCATTCTGTGGCGATTTCGGTGATCTTATCGATCACAACTTTGTCCTCTGCTACTATCTTCGCTTTGAGAGCATCGGTCTGATCTTGAACAATTTTTGCCTTCCTATTCAATAGCTCATTGAGAGCCTCCCATGTCGAATCGACCTGTTGAACATCTACCCAGTCATTTGGGAAATTGTAGCGGTTCCGAACCAGAGTCGACTGGCCTTGGCGGAAGGTCTCAACTTCGGGAGCCCAAGCCTTGACATTGCGCTTGCAGCTCTGCACAATGGTAATAAACTGGACGGCTTGCGCGGTAGAGGTAGCTTCAAGGCTCTGTCCTTCCAGATCCCTACGAGCCTTCTCAATTTCAGCGTTTACCTCTCTCATCCTAGTGCCAAGTCGAGCGGCGAACTTAACCAGTATCTCTTGTTGCCATTGGTCATACTTTGAATTGACCTTCATCTGCACTTGCTCGTAGTCAATCGTGACATGGCCAAATGAACGGCTAACTTCGGTAGTGTCGAATGTTGCACGAGATTTTCGGATCTCCTGCAGCAACTGCAGCCACTTGGAGAGCTCATCGCCCAGTAGCTCGTAGACTTGTTCCGACTGTAAATCCCAAAGAGACTGGAATTGCAGCCACTTGTCTACGTACTCGCCAATGCCCCGTAGCTTCTTTTCTACCGAATCATACACTCTGCTAAGTATTTCGGTACAATCTCCAGGAAGGTCGTTGAAGCGAGCTTCTTCCTGAACAATAGTACCTAACGTCAAGCTCATTTGATATCTAGACGCCTTAATCTTGGGGAGGTTGCAGACAATGCCTATCCAGTTGTGCAGGTGTAGAAACCAGCTAGCTCTCGCAAATTCGAGTGGGGGGTCAAGGTAGATAACTTGGTTCCTCATGGTGATTTCATGGATTAGATGCCTCATAAGAGGCGCGTCTGACTTGATAGGCTCTCCTGATGGGGCTAGCTGCTTCCTTCGGTTGTTCTCGATACGGTCAATCGGCGTGTCATCCTCGAACGCTTCGATCCACGCCGAGACTGCATGCTGAAGACGATTAAGCAGTATCAACTTAATCCGTTCGTTCATCCTCTCCACCCAGAAACCAAGATTCACATACTGCTCCAGATTCAACTGGTCAACAGCGGCTTGGATCGTTTGTAAACGGGCCTCGAATTCCGATGCGTCATAAGGACAAGTTGACAATTCCGCCAGCGCCTTTTGAACGTTCGTGTGGATGGTTGCGAGGGTGGCCGTCTTCGCCTGCAAGAGCGAAGCTGCTGTGGCAAATTCTCGGACGAACAAGACATGCTTGGTCTCGCCGGTGCGAGACATCGTGTGCTCAAGGCTTCCATTGGCGAGAGACGGCTTCTGGTACGATTCCCAGGTGTTAACGAACGTTTCCCACTTCAGTGGTATGCCCTTGGCGACCAGAACATGGACATCATTCTGGTAACCACTGAGTAGAATGGAGACTTCGGGCAATTCTGATATCTGTCGGGTCGTTTGCGCGAAAGTTCTCACACTCTCCATCAGACTGACGGCATACGGGTAGACTCGTTTCGCATCTTTCGCGATGTTGTTCACGGAATGGGGTACATTGAAGTTTTGCCAGCCAAGATTACGGGTCTCTTTGAATAAAGCGATGATTTGGGCATCGAAATTCACCGAAAGATCCAGAGCATTGTTAGCAGCTCTGACTTTGTTGATGTTGAAAAGCCGACCAGATATTGATATTTGTTTCCGCTGAACATCCTCGATCCAAGCTTTGTAGATTGTCTGCGTGTTGAGCTTTTTCCTGAATAATTCGCTTTCGGTTTGCAATTTCTGGCCTTCAGTATGCAAGGCCCAATCAGAACCCAAGATGTCCTCAACTTTCTTCATATAATTATCCAGCTGTCGCTCAATTTGACGTGCCCAAATGATGGCGCCGGATACAGGAGGTAGATCGTGAAGTTGAGCCATAGCGTGAGCTTCAGAGTGGCCATACTGCTGTTTGAAGCGCTCATGAAGTCCCGCGATAGCTTGCTTCACATTGTCAATGAGCTGGTTCTGATACTCGGCGATAGCACCTCGAATCTTAGGGCGCACGAAAAGCGCGTTGAACTGAGAGAAGACACGAAACATTTCATTCGCGTTCCTAGCGGTAGCGAGACGATCGCGCAGCCTAGCGATAATGGAGTTCTCTACACGAGAAGTACGCTCGTTGTAAGTGTTCTCTGCCCTAACCCATCTCTGAGTACCTTCAGGGGAGACGTCGAGAAGATCAACATGCTTCAAGGCTTCCCAAGCTTGTTGGACTTCTTCGACGGCATCCACGTCGCCTATCTCTTCAACGAGAGCGACGCCGTTGGCGCTCGTCTCCTCACTCGCCCCATTAACAGTTGACTTGGGTCCGAGGACATTAACGATCGTCCTTTGCAGCTGCTCATGGTTGTCGCGGAAAGTATCAATGTACTTGAGACGAGCCTGCAGCTCACTATGCTTAGGGATTACTTTGATCGGAATAAACCTCTCCTGCCTTCTGCGGGTTGTCTCTCGGGCAATGTTGGTAAAATCCTTGATCTGTGCATCCCAAGACTTGAATATCTCTTCCGCGGTACTCATGAGATTTTTGAAATCCTTATAATCGAGGTCTACCAGCTCAGAGCCTGGGAGTAGACGATGCATCACCTCCTCCAGATCTGCCGAGATAGCTTCAACTAGATGTAAGGTTCGTGCAATAGGGTAGTTGCTAAATCTCATCTTTTTGTTCATATGGCTGAAGATTTGACCAATGGCATCTTGAACCTTTGGCAAAGAAGTAGCAGAGAGCAATTCATCGAGGGGGAAATCTCGCATTAGTTGATTGTACTTCTGCACCATCTCCATAGCCTCCTTTAGACCAGTATCGGCAGTGAAACTGACTGTAGCCTGGAAGCGTTTGGCATGCTTCAGTATCTCGAGAGTCAACATAACACCTTCGCTCCTTAGCTGGGCTTCAATTCCTTCGAGCGCAGACTCCATAGACAACCAAAAGTTGATCTCCTGTGTCGCTGTTCTCGTAACAGGATCCCGTGCAAGCTTCGTGATAGTTTGTATTGACTTAATCCAACTATTTACCGTTGACTGTAAGTTGTTCATGAAGGTACTATCGGAGAGAAAGCGAGATGCAATCAAGTCAGTAGTTGGTCGCGTATTACGGGAAGCAGCATCTTCCAGCGCCCCCTGAACGACTGGATGAAATGAGAGCGACAACTCTGGGATCTCGACATTCTGCTGAAGGTGAAGCAAGCTCAGCTCAAGCTCCGTCATTCGCTTTTTAGTTACAGGAATTCCCGTCTTCGCATCCACATCTGCGCGGTTTCTAGCTCCATTGGCGGCTTGCGAAGTCTTGGTATTGGCATCGAAATAAGGCGCCAGCGCATTGTGAAGAATAGAATGGAGGATCTCGAAAGGCGATGCGGTAGGACCTTGCTCACTGACAAGGTTAGAATGCGAGGCAGTACCGGGCAGAGTTTGAATCTGAATTTGTGAGGTTAGCGGCAGCGAGGGGTCGATCGCCTGAGGGCGTTTGAGGAGCGCAAGATAGGCTATGGTCGTCGGTGAAGAAGATATCTCAGATGCAATTGTGTACGTGTACGAGACCGGAACTGGAACACACAGACGTCAGCTAATTTCTTCCAACAATTGCCCACCATCACAGTGAAACCATACCATTATCGGTTGGGCCGTCTGGGATATTGTCAGATGGCTTGACATCCTTTTGGACATACAAAGCCACCTGGGTATCGGTCGCAAAACGACTACATCTCTGGAGGGTGTCGAGGTGGTTTTCTTTTGAAAGGAGGTTGTCGGGTTTCTCGAGTTCGTCGCGACTCGCCCCAAGAGCAATAGTGACTACAGAGGCCAAATGATCTACCACCAATTCTGGATCAACGGTGATAAATGATGTGGGCGATATGCCGTTCGCCCCGGGACTTTGCAAGTCCAGGGGAGATGCCACAGCCTCCATCGTGGCGGTATTACTCAAAAACTTCTTCGGTTCTTACGGGGTCGGCAGCATAGCTCGGTGTATTAGGGAACGATCTTAGATCGGACTGAGGAGAAATACGTGCTCCTTGTGCGAATTGTAAAAATGGCCAAGTGGATTAAATAGGTCGTGGAGAAAAAGGCAGAAGCGAAAAGAGCGTAAGTGACGGCAGAAGATTCGTTGCCGTCTCGTCGGACCTGTTTAGCGATCGATCTACTGATTGGGTGGTTGTGATACAGCAAAAAAAAAAAAAAGAAATGTTGTTGAAGTTAAAGTTCAACATCAAAATTACCGATTACCAGTCACAGTCATCTATCATTTTACGCGAACGACGCCAACGGGGTCGCGACTGCAACTAATGCAGAATATGGGGGGACCACTTGCAGCTTGTCATTCGTCAAAACTCAATGTCGCGGTGGGGCCAGCAAACGGCATGCCACGACAGTTGACCCACTTACTGTCAAAGGACATTTGAGCCAATCCACAGCGTTTCTGCATCCCCTGAGACATATTTCATTTTGTCCCTAAAGGGCATTTTCATTTCAGGAACGACCCCTGTTTCACCTCTTTACCTCTTCAGTGGGATACGACATCTACGAATGAATATTTCGTTCGGAACCTTTTATAATATTATCATCTCTATCGTATTCAAAAGCTCTACACTCCCAACTTTCAGGGGTTCCTACGTCCGGATTGCCAACTCTAAAATCCATGTAGCCCCGAGCCGAATAATAAGTTACATAGGTACCTCAAATAGCTTCCTGCAGCGGTTTTTATTCCGCCCCCTTTTTTTTCTTTTACTAAGATATATCCTTTAATTCAAAATTTGCATTATAGGCATAGCTTCCGCTTCCAATGTTTACATAAATAATTCCTGATATTCATCTAGTACACCTGAGGCAATCCTAGGTTAGGTAGGTATAATCATCACAATTCCTCACTTACTAGCGATTTCACGAGATTAAACCATTTGGTGAAGACCATCAATGACATACACAATCCATATATCCCAGAGCAATATAAATAGGGTACATTGCTCAAGATAGCTAAGGGACAGTGCCTACAACATAATTACCTGTTCCATCAGCCTTTCTCAATCAATATTCCGGGTTATTGGTCAATATCGGGAGTAGGATACCATGTTATCCCACTAAGGATAACGTTCCTGTTAGCAACGTGATGTTGGTTGCAGTCTAATACCATCTCAGAAACGGGGAAATAAACAGGCTTGATACTATAAATGGTTATTTAGGGATAGGGACTATGATATCGTCGAGTCCCACCCTAGCAGGTGTTCGTCAAAGCCCATAAGTGATACACTCGCAGCATAAAGGCCTTCAAGCTTAGATATTTCTGCATCTGTAAAAACTATACCCTATGCCTAAGTTTCAAGAAAGAAACCGGATCTATACGAACTATATGTGGGGGAATAGAATTACGAACCCAGATACCACCTTTGCTTTCTTGCTAGGAAGTCCTATCGCCGAACTTTCGCGATGTTTCTCCCGTCCTTTCTCTTGGAAGCTGCCAATGTTTACCTGTAGCCTCAGGCTGTCTTTTTGGATGTTTGTTAGGCACAGCTGCCTGGAAGCTCCTTCTAAGACGTTTCGTCACTGGCTTCAGCAGCTGAATCCTGGTTCCAACCCTCCACGGCCGCAGATAGGCTGAGAAGGGATTACGGGTATCACCCCACGCCCTCATTCCTCTGTCTACCCTTGGCTGGCGGTTGATAACATAGAATTCCTCGAAGATTCGCAAAATACCCGGTCATCTGGTCTGATGGTTCAATGATAAGCAGCTCCAAACAGTTACGGCTTGCTGAACCGAGGGCTTGGTGCTAATGTCACCTGCAACACTGAGAGCTTTTAGCCGCTGGCTGCATTTTTGGCGTGGAGTTCAAGTGCAAAAAGAAACGTCTTTACCTGTTTTTTGTGGTATATTGAAGATAATGAAAGGGGCATGCGGAAAAGAAGAAACCAAAGATTATTTGGTTCGGGCATTTTTTCTTTTTAGATAAAAATGAACGTCTAGAGAAGCCCTGCTGAATTGACCCCCAGGGTGTTGAAGTAGTTTAGATTAGGAGCTTGGCCACTGACACTTCATTCTATATTGACAAACTCTTCAGCCGGTGGTCAGCTAAGTTTCACTACCCAAGCTCAAGCCTAATCGTCACCTCTAGGCACTCTACAATACCCTTATCAAACTATCGAAGACGCCATTGAGCACCTGTTCTAATTAACTTGGATGATCTCAACTAGAAATAGGCGAACTAGAGCCGTCAGAGAAAATGCTTACGTACCTAGGTAGGTATGTATCTGCTGTTACTAGGAAGCGCTATATTGATTTCGCTGGGTGTTTCGAAGACGTCAGGTGTCTTTTGGTCTGCATATAGCGCGCTTTAGGCCTTGTCCTCGCACGTCAACTGGTCTGCCAAGTTTAACAATATGCTCTCAGACGTTCTAGCTACTTATATACGTAGAGCGCTGTCAAATCAAGCTTCAACGCTAGAGAATGCTTTAGACGATATGAAGTATAACTATAGTAATGACATTCCCCTCTCTGACATGTGATGCTATTTCTAATTTTAATCTTCACAGTACCCAGCAGTAGAAACTCTTCCGTCAACGATTGTTAATTATGTAGCCGATCTTTGGGGCCTGACTATTCACGTAGTAAGTAGTAAATAACAGTAGCAATCACTGATATTGTTGGCGATGATTGGTGTTGCAGATTAACGATTCAATCTGGGGTCTGTGGAAGATCTGCAAGCACCCCTATATTCATCTCTCTCATGAGAATCATAGATTCTGGTAGTAACAATCACTGGATGTTGTTTCAGAGTATCATCTCATCCCCATGACTGTAGTAGAAGCCTCTAGAATAGGTAGCATCAGGAGGCCAAGGTTTACCAGTTGTTTGGGCCGTGGGACTTACTGATGGACTTACTGATGGACTTAGGGGTTGAAAAGGGGCTAAAGCCCAACAAACATTGTAGGAAAGTCACCATGAAACTCGTCAATAGTTACCATACCATCGCTATTGTCGTGATATCAGCGGAAACCACGAGAACGGAAGAATTTGTTATTTGTAAGGATGAAGGGGGAGAACGCAAGTGCAGTTCGCCTCTAGGAGCCATTTCCATGCTGCAAAGACGATATGACCACGTACCTATGTAAGTCTAAAGATTGGGACGTCCACCGTGTAGGCCTCTCATCTCTTCTTGATTTACGACCTAATAGCTGAATGATATAGGCCATCTCATCTTAGCATCAAACTCTACTTCTCGGACAGGTAATTAACCATGTATGTACCCTCACCCACATGATCAAAGCTCACAGAACGAATACTTACAGCACAAATTAAATATCGGCCCTGCCCCCGAGAACGACACTCGCAGCTATAGTATCCTGGCTTTCAGCATGCCCATCCGGAATTCACTAGGAACGACCCGTAGTCTTTCATCGTATGCGAGCATGATCCCGCGAATACGGTAATCGCTTCAAGGCTTCGCAGGCCTCGAGGAATAGTAGCGCCGCTACCTTACATCGGCGAGTAACCTACGAAACACCTATCATACGATAGATCCGATCACGATTAATCGAGAAGGCCGATAAACCTTTCTGCTATTAAGCTCGTGTTTCATTGTTTTCATCCATTATGCATGTAGCAATAAGGGATAGCTCTATACGTGTATTTTCCATTTCCAGGCAAGTAGCAACCCTAACCTGACTCCATCATCGGATTCGGATGCAAAGTTGGCGTTTCACTCCTTGGAGAATTTTCCTGCTGAATACGAACCGGACGCCCATGAACTCCTAAACCCCATTGTATGCCATCCCGTTCCCAGTCGTTAGAACCCCCTCGAGACGCCTATGCTTCCCATGAGATTAAAAAAAAAACCAGATCCTTGCGTGTCTCTCGTTTTTAGAAGAACCCCTTTAATGATGCATCCCAAAACCTCTCTTTTTTAGTTATTTGACCCACCCGCTCCGCCATTGCCTTCGCCGGTGTCGTTTAATCTCTCCCTTTGGACCATGACCCGTTGATTGCAAATATCAATAAACATCTCGAATTTCTCGATAATTTTATCCTTCTCGCGTAATTTCTCTCTCAGCTCGTCCAGCTCTTTTTTAGCGTCATCTTTGAGTTTTGTCAGCTCTTCTTTCGCACGACCAAGCTCTCGTCTCAGATCTGATCTTATGCGTTCCTCAGCAGATGGCGCGGGCTTGCTATATATCGCCGGTCGCTGCTCAGCAATCCCAGCCTCAACCTTCTGCGGGTTTCGGTTGATTGCAGCGCGAGCATTATAAATGTCTCTAGGGAGAAGAGGAACATGAGGGTTCTGCTGCTGTAATATCTCCAAAGTCTGGGTAACTCCGATGCCTAGAAGCGTTAGTATCATATTCTATTCCATAACGACTCGGAGCTTACGCTTACCAGATTCCTTTAGGTTTTTGACGGCAGCGACCATCTCACTGTCTAGTTTTCTCGCAGCTGGATGCAGGAGTGGACTCTCGCTGGGGCCATGGTTATGATGCAGATGCGATTGGTCTGGGCGATAGCGAATTGTCCATTGCGTTCTCTGTTCGATGGCGAAGAACCCAAACTGGCAATTGCATTTGCGAGAGGATGTCTTCCGTTTCCTCTGCTCGGGGCTCACTCGGCTTGGAGGCTTGCCTGCACGGTCACAGACGAAAAGAACCTTTTTAAGACCGGGAACAGTCTTCTTCGATCTTCCGATAACTACAGCATATCCGACTGACGTGCAATAGGCGAGCACATGCTTGTGAACAGCATCAAGGCTAGGAAAACTACCACCTTCGGGAGGGGCAGACATCATGTTCCCCATCGGCGTTCTCGGCACAAAAGGCGTGCCTTCGATGAGCTTAGGTGAAATATGACTATCTCCCTCCCCCGAATCACCTTGGCTGTCCATATCCATCTCATCATGATGTACCTCCTGTGGTGTGGGAGTTGGCTCAGGCCGAGGAGCCGGCGGTGGTTGGTTCTGCGGTTGCGGAGTCGGCTGAGGCTGCAGCGGCGGGGGTGCTTGGTGAATTTGAGGCAACGGCTGAGGGTGCGGTTGTTGGTGAGCCTGCGGGTGGACCTGCGCATGTGTTTGTTGGTGCGGTTGGTGATGCGGAGGATTGGGAGATATTAAGTTGCCGTCATTCGGCTGAACTGATGGAGGCGGCGGGATTTGTTGGGCAGGTTGCGGCTGAGCAGGCTGGACTTGTTGCGGCATAGGTTGAGCGTGTGGCATCTGAACTGGCGGAGGTACCGGCTGCGATATCTGCTGAACCGGCTGGACCGGCTGGCTTATGGCGTGGAGATACGACATGGCGGGAGAAGTACCCGGCTGGGGCTGCATTTGACGCTGCTGGCTGGGCCGCGGGTGTTGAGGATGCGGATTATGATGCGGGTGCGGGTTATGGTGTTGATGGGGATGCTGATGCTGGCGGACTGCCTGAACCGCAGCTTGGGCGTGCTGGGCATGCTGGGCAGCTTGACTGGAAGCGTGTCTTGAATTGCTGTTTGGAAGATTCGGTAAAGTCGATATACTGGCGACGTTGGGCACCGGAGACGATGTCGTGCTAAAGAATTGCGTGGGATAGTTAGTCGAGGGAGGCTGCTGGGTCGTATACTGAGACTGGTAGGGAGATTGGTGTTGTTGAGGCGTCGGCGAGGGTTTTGGCGTGGTCGACGGGTGCGAAGGTCGATACGCGCGTCTAATGTCGTTGCTGACCTGGACCTGAGGAAATGATAAACCGGCATGATGAGGGTTGGACCCGGGCTGGCCCAAGGCGGACATGACGGAGGGACGGAGGGTAACCCTACAAACACAACAACTAAAAAGAACAAGGCGAAAAGGAAGTTTCTTAGGGACCCAGAATACGACGACAGTGAGCCTAGTGCCAAAAGACTAGGATGGGCACGATGTGATGTCAACCGAAGTCAACCCTGGCTGTATGGCAGATTTTCAATATGTAAGATAGGTAAGGCAAGGCAAGGTAGGGGAAGAATGTGGCGGGTGTGGAAATATCATAACACGATCAACATCACAGGGGGTCCGACAGACCAGACACGGGTGTGGTTGAAGTAGAAATGGTGGTGCTGTGGTGGTGGAATGTGTGGAATTCGGGGGGTCTCGTCCAGCGGTGCGATGGGTGCGATGGGTGCGATGGGTGCGATGGTGCCGGGAAAGATGGGAAGGGAGTGGGCAGAAGATCGATCTACCAGTTCTTGTCAAGACGCACTAGGCTGAACCGAGTTAAGCAGGAACCTGACCTGGGAAAGAAGTCGAGGAAAAAGACGGAGGGGGGGAAGCAGTAGATGCGACAAGAAATGCAACCGCCTTTTGCCAAGAAAGACAGCTCAACTACATGTATTTAGTAGCGCAATACCCCAATATCTTACCTTAGGGTAGGTACGTACGTTCTATATACCTACCAAATCTACCTCTCTAACCTATCTCATCCCTTCCCTTGAGAAAACAGAAGGGAAAGCCCCAGCTGCCAGCCCAGTGACCCGAAAGAATTGTCATTTGTACCTTAAAATACGCCTGTCGTATGCAACACGTGAGGATCATGACCCAATGTCACAATCTCACTGGCAGGTATTTTTGAATAGCGGGTACCATCTATGGTTAGTGTGTACCACAATTATTAGGTCAGTCACTTTTTATACACCCAATGCATGGACGAGGATTCTCAGCGGGGCCAATTGGAAGACATGGATTTTTCTTCTCTGTTTTGTTTTGTTCCAAACATCAATATTTCCCAGTACCTGAAGTTACATGTACTATGATAGTACGTTGTTGGTTCTCCATATAAACGTCGCGCTAGAGCACCGAAAAAGCAAAACGCCTACATGCATGCATACGTTTTTAGCTACTATGTATCTTCATTTAATACAGTACATATATGCAAATATTGCGGTGTTTATTTCAAACTAACTGCATATGTAGTGAAAACTCAATTGTACTATGCCGTTGATTGAACCTAATATAAAGTGTGATAAATAAATCCGTATTAAGAGCTGCTTTGGCCTCCTTCAACTACTTATAAATGGTACAACTTCTATTCAAGTGGAAGCTCATCTGTCTCGTGTCTCCCGTTTGCTGACTGGGCCAAAGCACATCGATGTCATTGGCCCTCAATACGTAAACACGCATGCAGATTCTCGTGCAGCATTGGATCAGGATCAAACAAAATGCAAGCCTTATCCCCACTGCTGCCACTACTGCCACTACTGCCACTGTATTTCCAGGACGTGTACAGTGGCTCTTAGGCCGTAGCCTTAGTCCAAAATGACTTGTCGATTTTTATGCGAACATGCCTAATCACGTCTATACATCTGTCCTGCACATACCCGCATGCTACATGGAAAGGAGAAAAAAAAAAGGATCAGTACTGGTGGTTGACATTGGATTCTGGAAAGAGAAAAAGGTCCCTCTTTTTTTTTTGCTTCTCTCGTTTCCGTACCGTCTTCGATCTTCTCTTGCTTTGCTAGCTTGCAAGTAGGGGCAAATCGAATTCACAATCTCGAAGGAATCAATTCTAGTCGTATGTATGGAAGGAACGAGACCCTTGATTTTACAGTTACAGTACATACCCTGATACCTTTATATATCTGCACCTACATAAATCAGTCAAGGTTACCACAGCTAGTCGCCTTACCTAATCTACCTACCTACTGTTTGTAAGTTTTATTCAGTTTTTGCGATTTCTGTTTGAAACAATAGGCAAGTGCCGAATTGCAACTAGATGTAAACTCAAACAGTATTACTACCATGCACTGTACCTGAATGAACTGAAAATTATCAAACCTCGGGACACTTGGTGGCTAAAGTGAGGCTGATCTTAATACGGTTCAACCATCAGCGCCACTATCTACCGAACTGTCGTCAGCTTCATTCAAAAGTGATATCCATTCAGGTCCTCAGCCTTCTTCTCCATAATTGGACACAGCTCCAGCGACTGACGGGATAGGTCTTTAACTTCCAATGTCAATCGCAGGATGTCTAGTTGTCTTTTTTCGAATTTCGATTTGATATGGTAATCTCGTCGTAGTCGACTCTTTCTACCTACATACATACATAATCTAACAACAAGCTCTCTTATCTCATCACTAGCCTCGTGTAGCCATGATGGTCGGGGACGGGAGCCGTCAGCAACTGGCGAATTGGAGACTTTGGCAACTTCGGGGCCGCAAGAAGATCATCAGGGCTACTAAGGATCCCGTTGCTCTAAACAAACTTCATACCGAGATCCAGTCCGAAAGATCCGTGGGGTTCCACATTTCAGAAGCCGATCGAGTCCCGGCTTTAGCTTCTATTCCGGCATTTCTCTATACCAACCGCCCCGCAACGGATTCTCCGTCGCATCGCACCTCCGAACAAACGTCTCATTCCTTCGTCAAGAGCTTCCCTCCCGAGATCCGCAATCTGATCTACTATTATACCGTTGGGTATCCTAGTTGCCGCCGTCTATATGACCTCTACTATGATCTGATCGAAGACCGACCTCGTTCTGTTAGCCACGGCATGCTGTACCATACTCAGGTACCCTTTCGGACGCCATCCATTCTGCTGCTCTGCAAGCAGATAACACGCGAAACACTTCCTCTATTTCGCACTCGACCTTTCTTTATCGATCGTATTCCGCCGTGGATCATGGGGAATGCATTTCCCCTCTCCTTTACCAACTTCGTCAGCGTATCGACACTGCAGCACCTTCCATTCGTTCAGATCAAAATTTCACTTGGGGAGAACAACGATGTTCAAAGTGGAAAAATCTGGCTCGAAGTGCTAGACGACATACTTGGCGCATGGGCCGAGAGCAACTCACTCGTCCGACTACAAATCATGTTCAAGCTCTTCAATATTGCTAGACCTAACGTATGGTACTACGAGCTCGAAAACTACGAAAAGATTGTAGAGAAGGTAACCATACACGTCGACCATGGCATTTCTTGTTACCATCGTGGCTAACCCAATTCTAGCTTAGTTACTTTGAGTTCAGACATGCCCTGAAACCAGGTCTCATCCGATGGGAAACTTGGGTCATAGATTGCAACTATGCCTACAAGCTGGAGCAGAGAAGTGAGTTATGCAATTAACCCAAAAACACGAAGTTTCCAAATATTTACCGGTTTTTAGATCCCATAATTCGGGCACATCCTGATCCTTACATATGGCAAGGAAGCGTGATTGAATGGGTCTAAACCGGCGATGGTGGCCATGCGCAACGACGTTATATGCAGCTTTCACAAAGCAGCACAAAGAAATGCTCACCTAAGCAGAAGAAACGAATAATGATTGATTTGAATTTTTGAAACAGTTACGGGCTCATGCGGCGTTTAATGGCATATACCCCAGGTCAGCATTTAGCTATTGATCTTTTTTTTCCCGAGTTTCTCTTTTCTCCGAAGGCATTTCGGAGTCGCGATTAGACCCGATCGATGGCTCCCGATGCAATACCACAGAAATTCTATACGAGATTAAACACCTAATAAATGCGCAAAGTATATGAGCATTGGCGAGAAATATAAAAAACAGCCTAATTCTTCCGTGGGCTATTATTAATCGAAGTTATGGCTCCCTGAACGCCCGCAGGGCACAGTTGTTCAAGCATAGAATAGAAACATGCAGAAGCCCCCAAGATCGCATGATCTAAATATGGGAGGCCGTGATCATTTATCCTTGCGCAGAATATCTACTTTCTGAAAGACCTCGGGTATCCTTACCAAATATCCAATACTACTATACCTAATAAAAGATCTAGGTTCCTTCCGGGGAAAAAAACGATACTTACCCCCACAAAGTTCCGGCAGTCCAAGCCCGATCGACAAATGCTATGGTCTTATTGCTATTCAAGTCCTTAACACCGCACTTCCACTGCCTCCCTCCATGCTTAATAAGGGAAGAATATTAAAAATAAAAGTGGCAATGCATGCTGTAGGGCTGGAGAGGAACAACCCGATCAGATCAGATAATCAATCTTACGGAGCCAGCGTGGCATAGCGCGCATCCTTCCACAATCCACTCCTTGCCACCCACTTTCTGCAGTAGCTGCTGCTGCTGCTACTGCTCTCGTAAGGCTGACCCTTTTAGCGGATTTGCATGAGCCAAGATGTGCCTAGGTAGGTAGTGTACGGATTTACACACTACCTACCTATGTATTATGGATGTACAAGGTCCAGGTCAAGGACAAGGATAAGGGGGTGCGGGCTTACAATAGAGTAGGAACTCGGCGGGTCCTAAGTTCCTGAAGGATTCTGGAAAAGCAGAGACAACCTTTTTACACTCTTCATTGGCGAGCTCCCCGATTTGGTCAAGGTATCGGTTTATTCCCTTCGTCTGCCTTGCATTAGTAACTACTTAAGGCAGGTAGGCACGCTACGCAACATCCTCCTCGGCTTCATCCGGTCCCCTCTCGAATGGGTGGCGTGCCTGAGGCCGCGCGGCAAGGTTCTTCGTCTTTCTTGGGTCTGTATGTTGCTTCCGAGTGGTTGATCGTGTTATGAGGAGAGCATTACGATCTTCTCTCCCTGCTTCCTACTGCTTGCTGCTTGATCTCATCGTCTCTTCCCTGTCGTTCTCCTGTGAACATTGAAGATGATTGCCAAGGGGCATGCATATACGCTTGCCCATTCTGCTTCACTTGGGCCTCCAATTTCAGGATAGAACAGAAAGTGAATTATATGTCCAGTCCGGTCCAGTTGTAAGCATGACTCGCTGGGGTAGGATGCCGTCTGGTCTTATTCTAATCTCTAGAACATGTATAGTGTATATGTACGTAATGGTATCTCTAGCACCCCCGCCTAGAACTCCTACACCACCAAGTACAGCGTATATGATGAGATTTTTTTTTTCGTTCAAGGAAAGTATAACATGCAGTAACCGCTTAAAGTAGATAGCCTAACCAGTGCTAGAAAGCCAAATATAGTCAATAGATGTTGCCTCTCCAATGCGTGACCCCAGGAAAAAAAAAAAAAAAACTAGCTTTCAGATGTCTTCTTCCTCTTGCTAGGCCTCCGACCCGCCTCGTCCCCCACAAAGTGATTCTTCTCGATCTGGTGCTGACGTAGATTATCTTGGCGGTTCTTGTACTGACTGTTACACCCTGGGAAGGGACACTTGTAGATGACCGGGGGCTCTGTCGAATGCTGCAGTTTCTTGTGCTTCGCCATGCTGCCCTTGAACCATTGCGGGTCCCCTTTGGGGCGATATCCGCAGAACTCGCAGGCGTCGTTTGCTTCTACCTTCTGGCTCGTCGAGGAGGAGGACCTCGGGCTCGCCCCAAGGTGGCCGTGTGTGGAGGGCTTCGGGGGGCTTGGGATAGCAATCGCCCGTGGGAGATCGGGCGAGGCTATAAACGTCTCGCTAGGTGTTCCCGCGGTGGAGGTACCGGTAGTAAAAGATTCTGGGACACTCGTCGATCGCTCAGGCCCAGAGCTGAGGCTGCGGAGGGCAGAAGGGTTTAGCTCCGGATGAAACCTTGACACTGCCGAAACAACCTCTTCTATCTGGTTTTGCGGAGAAATATCCGCGTCCATATTTATGAATTCATCTCCAATGTCACTGTGACTCTGGAAAGTCTGGTGCAGGTTTGCGAGGTATTCGTTGCCGTATGGTTCTGGTAGGCCCGACGGGAATGCAACTGGTATTTGCTGAGGGTCGGGCATATCGTGAATCAGTGCCTCTACCAGTGATACCCCCAAAATTTGGTATCTGATTCTTGGGAAACCTTGTTCTTGGTAAATTGGCCCGCAAAGCCTCCTAACATCAGGTATAAACTTGTCGAAGAGCTCATAGGACTCTAAAGTGCCCTGGATTTCCATTTGTTAGCTACTGGAAGGAAAGCTGCCTCAGATACGATGCATAATCTTCGGAAACGGGAGAAAGTGACTTCTCTCACGTCCTAAAGGTGCAATAGTGACTTAAAATAAATGTGGAGTCTAACCTTTCCGGCTTGCAATATTGAGAGCTCAACTTTGCGAATGGAGGTGATGGTTCCCGTGCGAACCTTCTGAGTAATCTCGCCAAGTTTTGACAACAGCGTCTCGGAGTATTGGTAGTTCGAAATGAGGTTCTGAACAATATAGTTTACTGTTATTTCGAAAGGACTGTTCGGTACTTGCTCTGGGTGGTAATCTGCGACATGAGTAGACCAGAGATCAGATTTGAAGCGGCTGTCTATGACGGAGTTTTCGATGTCTGTTGTGGTCAGCGGCCTTGTCCACTTAGCATCGGGAGATAACCTACCGTCGAGGAAGTTTTGTCCTACTGCAATAAAAGGGTCGGTTTCGAGATTGATCCTCAAATCTCCTCGATATTCTGGCTCTTTTCCTTTGCGACCTCGTGATTGATCGGCAAAGCTAGGACTCCATAGAGCCGTTGCAATCTGGGTATAGGCTTCGCCATACTCCGGTCTAATCATGTGTCGGTATAATAGGAGTTGCTGATAGAGCAAGCCACAACGATTCGAAAGCCCATGTTCGTGGATTACGAGGGAGAAGGCATAAACAAGGTGGACGAAGCAAATGACGTTAAGCGGATCTGTGATATTACCACCTTCCAGGACATTACTGAGGCTTGAGAGGCCGACCAATGCTACTGTTTTGGGAGACAGTGTCCGAAGTCGATCGACCAACGGGTTTCCTTCAATACCCGATAGCTTCGTCAATGAAGACAAGAAGTGTGTTAGCAAGGTGTCCCAGGCAGTTTCGACAATAGCTTTGGTTTCGGGGCCTCGCTCGGACGACCCGAGGAATTCGGATGGCATGCTGGAGGGTTTAGAACTGGAGTCCGTGAACATCATGTTGACGGAGGCAAGCGATAGTTCTGTATCCACCGATTGATTCCATGAATAATTATCCTTGGGATCAAAAGGGAAGAGATTTGGGTCGGGTAGTCCACGTGGAATTAATAGTGAGTCATCTCCAGGCAGCTCAGGTAAGTTACCGATCATGTAGTTGCAAGTATCATCTGGACACGAAGTTGGACCCTTTGCTGAAGCTAGGATTTCTTCCGGTCGAGATGCTGGGGGAAGATCATAGGGGCTAAGAGGAGTTAACGGCGTTGTCATTTCCGTGTCAACGCTGGAAGCCATAGTCCAGACACCCGTACTACCAGAACTAGCACTCCAAGGCGTAACAGGTGACACGCTGTGAGAATTCGAACTCGTTGTCGATCGAAGAGACGAACTCGGGGAAAGGTATTTCGTACGAGGGGCATTCCTATAGCGGTCTACGTGAGTGTCTAAAGCTAACGACGGCCGGCGACTTTCTGAGCCTTGAGGTAATATTAGGGTAGGCGGGGACATGAAATCGTTCTTATCATGATGTTCTGGAAGTGACTCGTTATAAGTTGGAAATAAATTCAGTTGCTGGGGGTCTATAACTTCCGGACTAGTATCGTATTGGGTTGAAGTTGCAGATGCATTGAAAGATTGGTCGTCATAGTTAATAGGGTCAAGTTCAGCTGTCGGAAACATTTGTCTCGAGTCCAGCTCATGTATCTCTCTGCTGTTTAGCTCCAACTGGGGCTGAGACTGGGGCTGTTGTTGTTCCTCTGGTTGCTGCTGCTGCTGCTGCTGCTGCTGCTGCTGTCGTCGTCGTCGTTCGCTCTGTTCCTCGAGATCGAGCACGAGAGAATCGTAGCTAGGAGGTGGCATAGAGATGTCGTCCTCAAAGTTGGGATGGGCTTGTCCTCTTCGTGGCCTGTTACCGATGTTCGAAAAGAAGCTCCTCGCCATGTTGATAATCCGTCTTCGTTTAGTCGGGTGGCCTGAACAGCACCGACACTTCCCATCATTGAATCGTTCGATTTTCATGCATTCGTAACATAAGTATTCGCCGGTATTGAGATGCTGGCACTTAGTAAGGTGCCTCAACATCGATTCGTGGTCGTTGAATCGTTCTCCACACCGAACAAGAGGACAACTTAGACGATCGCTTGGCGCCATTCGAGCTGACTTATTTCGCTTGACGGCGGTCCATACTATGAACCTCTGGAGCGCACAATCCTCTCCTGGAATCTCTCGGGTCCTTTGTAGGTCAGCATGCTCAGAACAAGCTGTAATGAAATCTTAGTACTACTCACGCGCACGGCGAAGGCGCCCGTTGACTGGGTTCTGATCGTAGACTCGACCGTGACCGCCGGCTTGCGTTGGGAGAAGCGGCCTGACGATCTCTCGCGTGCCGCCCGACCGGCGGGTCCAAATCAAATGCGGTGGCATCAGTGGAAGTCGAGTTTGGGTTGGTAGCGGCAAAGTTCTTCTTCGGTTCCATTGCTGCAACAGAAGCCTGGGGACTAAAGAGCTAGAGACTAACGCTTGAACGGAATGAGAGAGGTCGGGGCCAAACGGTTGGATCGCCACCGATCCATGACTTTATTTTGTAAAGATCTAGAAAATAGTCTACCACTCTTCATATGACGCTGTAGGACTTTTACATGGGATGCAGGTGCAGCATACTTGTACCCTAGGACCAGCGGTAACGAGCGCCGACTAATGAAAACCAACGTAGCCATTAGGGACCAGCGGACAGGCCTCCCTCAAGCCATCCCCCTTGTAATCACTATCGGCAGTGCGTTTAACTTACCGTTCGCGGCTCACAGGGCTGCATAACAGCGCAAGCGATGGAGTTGGGGTCCAAAACTTGACTCGGTGAGGTACGCAGGCAACAAGGCAGAAAGGACCCCAAATTACGCCTTGTATACATATGCAATAGCTAGCTGAGTGGGAATTCGCTTGCTGACTGCAGGACTCGGGCGCCATCCAATCAAAGGAGGCAGTGTAAAAAGACACAACCGCGTAGGGACAGAGCTAGAGCTTGACGCTGTCCATCCCACAAGTTTGAATGCAGGTCGTTTGCGGGACCCCTCGGACTTGAACGTATGGTTGCTCAAGTATCACCCGGGCGCTCCTTGGCTGTCTTCCTCCATAGAAGGAGGGAGGGAGAGGGAATCCGAGGATGCAGCATCGTAGCATTATATCTCTCATTATTGATGATTATTTGAGATGACTTGCATTCGTGGCATGTACCTTTTCTATTTCTCCTGTTCATCCACCCCCTCAATATGTAAGCTCCGGCTGGGGTGGTTCGGAGATGCCATTTAGGATGGATTACCAAACATTGGAAACCGGGTTAATAAATGATCGACGTCTTTGCGTTGTGTGTTGGTTCCGCCAGATAAGTATGGATTTGGCAATTAAATTGAAGTTGGTACAATTTTTTTTTCTCTTTTGCATTGCTGAGGAAGATGAAAAATAAACGAGATGCTGTGCCGTGTGGCTGGTTTGATGTTGTAAGGTGATCTGGTGATCTATCGCCTTGTAGGGCTGGAAAAACTGACATGGATCGTCGGGAGAAAGGACGTTTTGGGTAGAACCTGGAAATTGTCTCAGTAAAAGCTAAGACCATTCGGCGTCTTACCCCTTTCGAACCATGTGGCTATCTAGATGTGGCTAGTTAGATGGCTGTGATGGCTGATGACCATCTCCACAACTGCGCCCCAGTTCTTGCCAGCCACAGTTTTAGATAATCTAGGACTTTGAGTTGTGGAAAGATGACTAGATTATGTAAGTAGGACTTTGAAGTTCCTAGAAATAATTCGTTTTGCCGATTATAGCAGGTGGTAGCATAGTCCTGAATTATATCACTATAAAGAGTATTAGCATTTAATGAGATAATTGATACCAATAAACCCAGAACGATTGTCATCCACTATCGAGAACTTTAGACCAACACAACACAACAATTATGTTTACCATGGCCATACTAGTTCGCATACTCGAATTGGTTCGTAATTCTTATCATTGAGGCAATGAATTGAAACTCTCTTCAAAAATCCGATCGTGAAGCTCTTCGACGGTTACCGAGCGCCCAATGCAGCGTAGCTTTTATTGCGTCACCGAGGGGTCAAACAAGTCCCCTCTATCGGCTTCTATGTCGCATTCTGTCTCTGAGTCGCAGTACAGAGTGCATACACATGTATGTAATGCAAGTCGGTTTAGGGTTCGGCTCCTCAACGGAGTATAAGTCATGTCATTGGCATTGGGCCTTGGTCTCAACTCCTAAACTACTACGCATAGAGTATACGCTCGTCCATCTTCTTTCTACCAAACGCCAATTGCGCAATTTTTGTTTCCTTTATAGACGGTCGGTATGGCACGTTGATCCATGACGCTACCCTGGGGCTCCTACGGGTAAAATGCTCTTCGAGTCAATCCGCTTCCCCAGACATTACGCGTTCCACGTTTCAAGAGACGCAAGTCTGACTCTATCTACCCGTCCCCCCCGCGCTTTGGAACTGGGGTTGAGCTGTTTCTTATCGAGCCTCTAAGCTTCTCTGATTCGGGTCTTGGCACGATCGGATGGGACTCGGTATTGCACCATTCAAAGCCAGAAGAGAGAGAGAGAGAAAGAGTCTTTGGACTGAATAGCTCTCCTTCGGCTTCAATTGGGAATGGTCGAGACGTCGGGGATGGATGGGCCCCATTGAGCCCATTGAATCCTCTGGAAACCAACAGGCGCTATCCCACATCGACGATCGGGAGCGTGATCGACAATGTGTCGATACTCGAGACAGATGCGGCCCTAACTCCTTAGGGGATTGGGTGGACATGGTCTACGACACCTGCCACACACCACGAACCATTTTAAAACTTAACTAGACATGGTCCAGGCCCCTCTAGTGTTGACAGCTTCGTCTCGAGATAGGTTGTATAACAAGAGAAAACCTTGCACCTCTCTCGACCCGTGGCTCTGGTGCGCTCTAATCCCACGAGTCTCACGAGGCCAGCTCTCCCACGAAACAACGAGAAATAGGTATAGCCCGGGAGTCTGGTTTGCGACAAGCGTCCAGTTAAGATCCTTTCCGACGAATCTCATTCGCCTGCTCGGCCCTCTTATCAGATAACCACCGGGTGATCGACTGGTAACGAGCGTTCCCCGCGGGACGATGTCATCAGTGCAGCACCGGTGGTGCGCATAGGAAACGGAAACGGTTCTTGGTTTATCATCTGCGAGCCATCTTTGGGACAATCCAAACATATAAGCATTCCAACCAGACCCTGCGCATCCCTTTGTCGACCAGATTTCTGATGTTTTGTCTCATTCTTTTCTCCCCCCTCCTATTGTTTATTACTCGTCAATTCCATCCTACCTATTTTTGTAATCTATTTGCTTGCTACGATCCGGGATCGTCGTCACTAATATAGTCAAAACATTCCTCCCCCGCCTTCAACCCCCATTCTTGAGGTGTCGCTTAGAAGCTTGGTGCGGTGTGCAAGAAAAAAAGGACACACATACCCACCTAACCAGCCTGGTTCAAGCTTCTCACTCTATTTTTTTTTTTATCTATATATTATTTTCAGGGTCCAGAAGCGTCTAAGACCCTTGAGGTCCCAAGCTACCGGTAAAACATTACGACACTCTCTAAAATTGCTATGCTAGAACAAATTGAATTTTAACGCGAAAAGCAGGCGCCGAATTTTTTCCCTTAAAATTGCCCGCCTCCCGAGCTTTCGGCTGGCTGTGGTTATCCACCACACACAACGTCGAGATGGCGCACGTGGCACGAGAGTTAGATCTGAATGCCTACTACGGGCCCGGCACCGTCATGGACAAAATGAATGTCGTGCCAGGGTTAAAGACTAGTACCGGTGAGTAGAGGACACCATTGTTTTCCTTGGAAATAAATACCATTTCTTCTTATGTCTTGAATTGAAAGTTCAATTTTTTCCTCTTATTCCACGTCTCTTATGAAGGAGGTGATATATGATGGTGTAACTACTTTCACCTCGTACGCACTGGTACTTGCATTTTGATATCCGCAAAATTGAGAGACCAATTCGCAGTGAGTTGGACGAGGTGAGAGAAGCAAGACCTATCTGCTCAGCACCATTTGATTCGGACGCAAGAAGAAGAAAAAAAAAAAAGAAGAAGAGAAGAAGTGAAGAATTTATTGGCCTTTCAACAGAGCTGATCAACATCCTCCGCGAATAGCATTCTTCCTTTTCCTGCGGGCAAACCTCGTCGTCAACCCCTCCGCCATCTCGACCCCAGATATGGAGCCTGCATCATCGAGTCGGCTTCCCCCGCCTTCGCCGTCACCGTTTGTGACGCTTGATCCGCCAAGCAATCCCGTACCAGATGACTTACCATCGTTAACCACTGGCATCCTGGGTGGCGAATCCGACAAGGTGGATGCATTGAACCTGGTAGCAGACTCGGTAGCCCAGCAGCGGCAGTCGTCTTCGTACAACCTGGTCTTCCATCCCTACTTGTTAGCTATCTTGACCGTAGCTCTCGGGATTGCATATCAGTGGTCATGGCGAATAAAACGAGACCTCGGCACGGCGTTGATGCTGCACTCCGGCGTGATCATGACCTATCTGCTCACCATCCGGTACTTCACGGGCCAGTACATCCAAGTGGCCGAGAGCATGAAGTGGAGCTGGATGGTATCGGAAGAGGGCGAACAGGACACAGTGATTGGCGTGCGGTTCGGGAAGGATCTCATTGGTGCATTGGTATTACGGCTCGAGCCGAACCCGAATCTGGTTGGGAAGAGACGGAGCCGAGGTTCGGCGCTTAGAGGAGGCAAGGGTGTGATTCGAGCATGGACGGTCAAGCTTAAGTACCGGCACAAGGGCGTCGGCGTCGACTTGCTACACGAAGCTGTGCGGATAACGAAGGAGAAGTGTGGCAAAGATGCCGAGGTCGGATTCGCGAAAGAACATGCAAACAGCACCACGGTACTCCCAGAGGTTTTCAACGGGCCATTTAGAAAAGACGAGCAAAGAGCAGCGAAAACACTAGAGAAGGTTTTAAGCGAATGGGAAGGCGGCAGGCGGAGACGGAAATTATAGAGGGCAGCAGCATTCGATTGGCGTTTGGCGGCTATGGATCTGTTTTATCAATACCCCCCCGTTCGTTTAGACGTTCAGCGTGGACAGACGATGCATTGTTAAATTTTTACAAGCAACTTTCCATCCGGCCTGAGTTCTGATTTACATGTGCATGTGGCTCTAGCCACTGGGTATCTTTCGTAGAAAAAAAAAAACTTCCTTGCAAAACATCGCAACCACCGGTGGTCTTCAAAACCTCTGTTCGACAGCCTTCACCAACGAGATGGTTCGGAGTCTAATCCTAGGTCTTCTTGGTGTTGCCGTGAACGACTTCGTCAAAGCCGTAGATGGGTCGACCAAGTCGCTTCAGAGCGTGGAGGACCTATAGAGTGCGTGATATTGATTAGCATTGCTGTTTCCGTGCGCCAACTAGGCTGCGGTGGTATCTCAAACTTACATCGCCAACGGTGACCGTCTTTCGCTGACGATACTCGGTGTAGATCACGCAGTCTCTGATGATCTGTATCAACCGTAGTTAGTACATAAGATAATTTGCAAAATGTTGACATGAGAGACAAAGGGATTGTTCTTACCTCCTCAAGGCGACCCTTCAAAGCTGCGCGGACCTCATCGTAGATCTGGCCAGAGATTCGCTTCACACCACCTCGGCGAGCTAGGCGTCTGTGTTACAGTTTAGCTTTTATCTGACATTCGAACATTTGCGATGGCATATGCGTGATAGATAGATTGATTGCAGGTCAGGCTAGCATGGGCTTAAAGTTGCGGGAGTAGGGGTCCAGATGTGAAACGTACCGGATGTCTGGCTTGGCTAGAAGTTTAGGATGAACGTTAGCGATCCGTGAATTGAATTTGAAAGCCTAGCATAGCATAGGTAGCTAGTGCTTTGCGACACGAGATAGAACAAACAAAGAGTTACTTACTGACGCCTTGGACATTGTCGCGAAGGATCTTGCTGTACAACGATTAGCAAAGTAAGAAGCGGCATCTGCGCATGGATATGCAATGTACCGATGACGGTGGATGCCCTATACAAATTAGAATGGGTTAGCCATGCGCCATGTGAGTAAACAACGACCATTCTGCCATTGTAGTAGTGTCTTGGATTGAAACGTACACCTTTGCCGCCTAGGCCTTTTCCGCCCGGGCCGATCGTCTTGCCTTTTCCTGGCATGGTTTCGATTGATGCGACTAAGATTGTATAGACAAAAGATCGTGCGCGTGAATGATGGTGTACTTGGTATCGTGCAGTGGGTGGATGAAAGAGCACAACACTGTGTGAGTAAAGTTGATTATTGGAAGAGCAAGAAGTGGGCTCAGTCCTGTGGCCGATTGAATGCACGCCCCCACCAACCCAGATACCCCTCACAGTGTGCGTCGCACATGCCATTTGATAAGATACCTGGGTGAATACCTGAAAAGTGGATTGCTCTGGGCAAATGCATGCACCTGCTAAGGTACATGTCCTTGGATCCGAGGTACATGTAAACAGATACCTGTTGCCGGGTACATAGGTGCATATGTACCTCTTATTTAGGAGCATTTGATGATAGGGACTACAATAGGTATTCTATAACAGATAACAATAATCATAGGAATAACGATTGAATTTACATAGCCATAATAATGCATGCTATAAAGACAGTACAAGGTTCCGAATTATGGAAGCTGATTATGCAGTTGCTCCTTCGGATCTCAACGAGTGATCATGTACTTCTATGAAATCTAGAATGCCTATGTCATCCTCATCCGGGTGTGATATCCTGACTGCATGCAAGCTAAATACCATTATAGCGCAGCTAGGCTTGCTTATTAGAACGATGTGCTTCAACCAAGCGCTCGTACTTTCCGACATCATGGATGGCTTTGGTTCATCGTTCCGCCCGCCTCAACCGTTATTAGTGCTAGGCGTCTATGCTATGCTTCATCCCAAGCCGCGATGAGATCATTCTGTCGCGGATATGAAGGTCGCTTCACTGAATGCCCGGCCCTTCTCGATGATCTCTTCGTCTCCAATTTTCAGCTTAAGCTCAATAGGGGTGCCATGAGGACAAAACTGTACACAAGGTTAGAAACAAACATATTCAGGAGATATCGGCGAAGACCACCTACTTGGTAAATATATGGCTTAGTTCCTGCCGCACCAGCGACGATCTTCTTCACAAAGCCGGGAACCTCGGCCATGACGTCAATCCTATCGATTCTGTCCCCAAGCGATCCTTCGATGGCGGCTTCAACAGCCTTTCCATCCTTGGTATTACCGGACCACGTGAATTTGAACTCGGTGGGCTCGGGCCAGTCGTTCTCCGTATCTTGCTTCGTCTTGAGATGTTTAGCACTGACGTTGGTTCCGGCGGTAACGATCTCGCCATCCTTGGCAATACCACCGACGCCGACTACGGTAGTTCCATATGATGGTGGTGTAGTGAACTCCATCAAGATGGCGGAATATGTCGGTCCCTGGAAGTTGAGGAAGTTCCATCGGGCCGCTGCGTGGTGTGGCTTCATGCCTTGGAGCGCATGGACAGAGAACGCCTTTCCTTTGAAATCGAGTGGACCATCCTTCGTCATGATACTTCCCTCGGCTGCGCATCTCGGCCAGAACGCATGTCGCATGCTGCCCCACGGGTTCGATAGGTCTGTTCCAAACAAAGTCTTTCCGTCCTTGCCGGCGACGAAGCCCGGCGCCACTCTTGTGACCTTAAGGTTGACGATAGCCTGCGGGTCATTCATCGATTTGATCGTGTATGCCGTCCCATCTTCGGATAGCTCAACAGCGCAGTCGGTGGCATAGAAGCTCGTCTTATCTTCGCTGAATTCGACGTGGTTCAAGGGTGTCGAGGTCCAAAGATGAGGTTTCGAGGTGTCGGGGTAAAAGATCTTAAGGGTGAACTGGCAAGTTGTACGAAGGCCGCTTCACGGAAAGTCAGCTAGATTGAGATACAGCCAGGCGGTTGAAAGATCATACGCCACGTTGCTATAGATGACCTGAGCAAAAGCTACATTGCCACTGTCCGCCATGAAGTAGAAGGTCTGGGTCTCGACCGAGGTCGAGTCCATCGCCTCCCATTTGAGGTCGCTCCTCGTCAACTCCGTGTACGGCGTGGTTTTAGCATCTTCAGCGACGGACTTGATGGCCGAAGGTCCATAGATGGGTTCTTCCGTGCCAACAACGTTGGCCAAACTGTAGATACCTAGTCAGCCGAAGAAACAAAGTGAAAGGAGTAGGAACGATTAGTTGCTTACGTTTGTTTAGCCCAGTTGAACATGATTAAGGAGGGGTAGGTAGGTCTTTGAGGTATTAAATATAGGTTGGAAAGAATGGACAGAAAATAAAGATAAGGGAGAAGAGTAGGAGATGATAGCTAAAGGGTTGATCTAAGGAAGAAAAGGGCGGTGATAGTAGTGCTCGTGATTGGAAGATCTCGAGTTTTAGTGCATGTGGGAGGAAAGGCTGGAAAGGTTAAAGTAAAGGCAGCTCAAGCTTTCGACATTTTTGGCGGGGTCCTCGAATCACCTTTCAAGAATCGAGATACATGTAGTAAGGTACTTTAGCATGGCGTACTACATGTACCCTGAACTGCCCGGTACCTCTTGCTCAGCTGTTAGTGGGTCTTGGTGTATTGTGGCGTGGTAATTAAGGTTTAATTGTGGCTAGTGTAAGTTCTTCCATGGTGGAAAATTGGAGATTTGATTTTCAAATCTTCGAATTGTCGTCGACAAACTCGCCCAACCCTCTTTTTACCTATCCACGCGCGATACCCACAAGATGTCTAAGGCGCGCGGAGTTGCTGCTGGTGCCGACCAGATAGTTAAACTTATCGTGGAAGCAGGCAAGGCTAGCCCTAGTCCGCCCGTTGGTCCTGCGCTGGGAAGTAAAGGTGTGAAGTCTATGGATTTCTGCAAGGTAAAAATCCATTTCCATAAGAGAAAAAAAAGAATGTATGAGAGATTAACAAGTATGTTTATACAGGAATTCAACGCACGAACAGCACATATGAACCAGGGCACGCCCGTGCCGACTCGAGTAACAGTACGAGCAGATCGATCATTTCACTTTGACGTTCGAACACCGCAGACCTCATGGTTGCTTAGAAATGCTGCAGACTTGCCTGTCACCAAGAAGGGAAAGAGAAAGGCATCTAGCAGACCCGGGCATGACATAGTAGGCACGGTTACCCTCAAGCACGTTTACGAGATCGCAAAGATAAAACAATCCGAAATGCGACTCTCCGGTCTCTCGCTAGAAGGTCTTTGCAAGTCTGTCATTTATCAGGCTAAGTCAATGGGCATTGCCGTTGTTGCATAGATCAGGAAAACCAGGGAAAATCCAATGCAGTCACCGCGCATTTGGGCGTTAGGGCGGATGACATGGTGTTGATTCCCGTCCTTAAGCTTCACTATCCGTGTACAAACATGAATATGTATCACCAACACATACGAATTACGGACCAACCACAGTTTCCACTACACCGTTGCTTGATGTTTATGAATATCGGGGGTTAGAGGCAACATCTGGTTAGGCCAGAAAAATAACAGAAGTTTCAGACGCTTCTGCAAGAGAGTAGGGTTGCAACTGATGCCGACAAAGGGTACCCGCATGTCACTCCTCAACTACTGCCAGAATCACTTGACGGTAATACAAATCGAATTGGCAATATTTTGACGATTCATATGATTTATCACAAAGTGAGAAAATTGCTAGGCTTCTTGGATAGGCATAAACATGTCATTAAGGTACGGATTAAGCTATGTACATACATGAGGTAGCAATGGTGCTTCGGCACAAGTTGTCGGTGTGCTACCTGGTTGCAAAGCGATTTCGGTTGCGCACACAAATCGGAGCAAATGACATCAAAGTAAGGATATGCTCAAATTTATAAGGCTTGGAAGTCGTCACACTGCGTGCGGGTTGATGCGAATCAACGAAACGTCAATAGGTACTTACTGGCAATGTGGGATGACCAAAAATGGCCATATCCATGTAAATCGACGATACATTTTACGAGGCGGTTATCGGCTTCTTAAAAAGGTTCTAGAATGTGTCGAACAACATGAATCGTGTAAGTAATTAAAATAACCATTTTTGTACATGTGTAAGTAGTACCAGGTGCAAGGATACCACAAACCCAACTTTGCGCAACATGTCTACAGCACGTGTTGTACTGCACAAGTAAATCCCGTATTCGTCCGAATCGAAAAGTCTTCATTCTCGGAAAGTTCCAAGATGGTTACCTATTCAGCTATCCCCAACCGGATTGAGCTCGTATATTTCCGGGTTCGACGGTCATGACTTAGGTTCCTGTTTAAAGTGGAAATGACCCAACGTGCCCATGAGCCGGGTACCCGTTATGTAGATGTATGTGTATGTGGCTGGAACAGATGTCTCGAACGGATTCGTCTTCCCAACTTACATTCTGAAGTTATGATAGATGATAGATCATGTATTGGACAGGGTCTAGAGCTATGGGTACATCAAGGTATATACCGTGTAAGCCATTGGCGGAAGCTGTCGTGGGAGAGATAAATCTTGGCCCCGATAATGCATGGCAGATCACAGGCCCACTTGCAGACGGGCTGCTGCAAGCTAATCAAATTCAGGCACACCTGAAGCTTGGTTCTTATAATTGGGCATATGAGATGCAGGTTGATGAAGAGAAAGGTTTGGGATAACCTGGTTTTGTATGTGGTATACCCATGCTGTCTATAGCGGTGATGGGTATTAAAAAGAAAAAAAGTGAGAGGAGAAAAAAAAAGATAGAGGCCTTCCTGTTACGGATTGGGCTTCAGTTGTGAAACGGGATTGCTTGATTTGGTCAGCCGACTTATGCGGGATAAGATGTAATAATTAGGATGGGATTTTGAGTTATGGTAAGTACCAACGGGTATGTAAGTGACTTTCGCTTTTCTCATCAATGATACTAAAACTTAGATAGCTGGTTTAAGCGTTTTATTACCTATTCAAACCGTTACTCTTTAGTTACATAGCTATCACTTTACTTTAAATATTCAACAGTCATTATGCTCTATGTGCGAAGAACATACATACCTAGGTACATATAAAGTATCTGCAGATGCAAATACAAACGATGCAAACGGCTGGAAGTTCTCATCCCCACCAAACTGGACCATCTTAGGGGGTTCCACATGGCCCACATCCAAGAACTTCCAGTGACTCTTCAAATCTTCTTTCAACCAACCCGGAACACAGTCTGGTGCAGCTCCGGCTAAACCGCCGAGGTAAAAGAGCGCATGTACTGTACCTCAAATTCGTCACCAAACAGCCGGATCGGTAGTGCGCAGACAACATTGAAGCCGCATCCCTCTGCGACATTAGGACTCAGCCTAGCTCCCCCAGCCCGCCTCAACTATTCTTTGTACAGTACATTGCTAAGTAAGAGTCTAAGACCAAAGCTTTGAATCATGTCATTGAAAAATTGATCACTTCCGTTGCACAAGTTCTGGCTATCGGGAATCTTAGGTAAATTTTTAGTAGGTTGGCTGGCTGGTAGGTTACCATCTAGCCCATCCCATCGCTAGCTCAGCTTGTTGCGGGTTTGCGCATTGCGGGTAGCGGATAGAGAGAATAGAAAGAGACAGTGAGAGCGCAAGAGAGAACCTTGGAAGCTACCTCTACCTACGGCGTACCATACCTCTTTCCACTTCTCCATCTATCCTACTGTACTCCAGTGGGAAAGAGCCCCACCATGATGGGCATAAGTCAGTTCTCCCACAACTTTTCAGCAAGAGAGATCTTTTAGATTCTGGCACATCATATCATCATCATTGTCACCACTACCTTTTTTCTTCCCTTTCATCTTTTTTTTCTTCTCTTCTGTCAACTATTAGCCAAAATATCCTTCTTGGGGGCCATCCCTCGGCCCAGATTTCTGAAACTTATATCTTCTTACTGTAGCATTTTAATTCTATCCTTATCTGCCGCCTGCTTTACCTAGCTTTCGATTCATCTCGATTGCCATGACAACCCCGATCGACGGTCATGACAATCGTCAGCTCGAGCAGCCGCAAGGTATGTCTCATATGTTGTTCTATTCTACGTCTGCTTCGAACCATCCCACCGAGTTCGGGAGCTAGAATCGCAATTCATTGACATCATAACTAACTGCGTTTGTTCCTTGATCGCTCCAGGTAGCTCCAGCGAAACTCCCGAACGTACCGATGTCAACGTACGACATTCGGAGCGTGCGCCAGCTGTGCGCTTCTCGTCCGTAGTCGACGAGATTGATCCTCCTGTTGCTGCGCTCGGTAGCCCGGAGAATAGAATAGATAGCGTTGCCAATCCCGATATAATACGGGCATTGACCAATTCGATCCATGGCGCTCAGCTTCAGGAGCAGCGCTTACAGAATTACTCATTTGACCCGGTCTCCCTTCCGCCGTCTAGGGTATGCTATTTATTTCCCGTCCTATCTAACTTGGCTGCAATATCTACTCCCTGTTCTCGGTTGTCGCAAACATATGCATTTTCTTTGACTGCAATTTGTTGCTGCGTCTCATCACTCCTCTGAGGCCATCCGCCGAGTATAGTCGTAGTCATACAAAGCAGAATTGAAAAGCAATCGCGATTTCGCGATAGGCTTGAAAAAATCCCCAAGCCAAAACGGAGCTAATACCATATCTTCTTAGGTGGCCTCCAACGAGACTACGCCGGGTGCGACGCCGCAGCAGAGCCATAGCCCAATGAGCCATCCATCACCCCGATTGAGCCCCAGAGCGCCTGAACTGGTATCGCCACCGTTAACACCAGCCGGGACTTCCGCGGTGGAAACCAGCTCAAGAAGCGCGAAATCTGTTCGAATTGCCGGTTCCGATGGAGGGTTCGACTCTCAAGCAATTACCCCACAAGCTTCCGGACAAGACTCGAGACCGGTTTCTCCTCGTGTCGGTTTGCCACACCGGCCTGCTTCTACCGACAATATTTCACAACGATCGACCGCGGTAGATGAACAAGATGGTGGCCACCGCTCGCATCGGAAAGGGATCTTTAGTATCGGACCAGGTGGCCAATCCGTACCCGTATCTAGGGAATCTAGTCCAACCAGGAATGCGGCATCGCAGTACTACTCGCGACCTTTCACACCCCATGGAGATGCGAATGACCCGTACGCCGCAAGCAAACGACCGTTACAGAACAAGTCCGCTGGTAATATCGACCAGAGATTTGTATTCTCGAGAAAGAAGAAGCATGGGTCTCCGTCGTCATCTACGACCAGTTTGGTGAAACCCGAAAAACAAGATAAAAGACATTCTGGGTTTTTCGCAAACAAGAACAAGTCCGGCGATCTTTTCCCGACGGGTACTTCGTCTACAACACATAGTACTCACGGATCTATGTCAGATCTGAAGAGATTTTTCAAGGTCGGAGGCAGCCACAAACCAAAGAAATCGATATCGCCATCTCCATTGGGGTCGAAACAGACCCAGAAGGTCCCATTCGCCGATGATCATGGCCTTACATCGAAATATGGAAAACTCGGACGAGTGCTTGGATCTGGTGCAGGAGGTTCCGTCAAACTGATGAAGAGAACCGAAGACAACACTGTGTTTGCAGTGAAGGAATTCCGCCCCCGACATTCGTACGAAACTGAGAAGGAGTACGTAAAGAAGCTGACAGCCGAGTTTTGTATTGGTTCTGCATTGCACCATGGAAACATCATCGAAACATTAGACATTGTCCAAGAGAAGGGGAAGTGGTACGAAGTCATGGAATACGCCCCGTTCGATCTTTTCGCTATCGTAATGACGGGAAAGATGTCAAAACCTGAGATTACGTGCTGTTTCTTGCAAATACTAAGCGGGGTAACTTACCTCCACAGTTCTGGCCTGGCTCATCGAGATCTGAAGCTGGACAACGTCGTTGTTAGTCAACATGGTATTATGAAAATCATCGACTTCGGCAGTGCCCATGTTTTCAGATATCCTTTTGAGAGCGAGGTAGTGATGGCATCTGGTAAGATTATTCTCGCCTTGGGAAATGAGTTTGCAGTAGAGCTAATAGACATCAGGCGTTGTCGGATCAGACCCCTATCTTGCACCGGAAGTATACGACGAGCGCAAATATGATCCCCAGGCTGTGGACATCTGGTCACTGGCAATCATATTTTGTTGCATGTCGCTTCGACGATTCCCTTGGAAGGTTCCGCGCTTATCGGACAACTCATACAAGCTTTTTGCTGCGGAGCCTTCGCCCGGACATGATCCCAGGAAGTTGATTCTTCCTTCGAGATCAACTAATGACCTCTCGAGCATTCCGCAGCGGGATATTTTCACAGACGAAGACGCAAAGCAGCAAAGACCCAAGAGCACCGATTCTCCCGCTCCTGGAAGCGGCGATGCCAATTCTCAGGACAAGAAAGAGGTCATCAAGGGTCCGTGGCGTCTGTTGCGGCTATTGCCCAGAGAGAGCAGGCATATTATCGGGCGGATGCTGACGATTGACCCTAAGAAGCGGGCCCAAATGCCCGAGATCCTGGAAGAGCCCTGGGTATCAGATACGGTTATTTGTAGACAGGTGGCTCACGGGCAAGTGATCCACGCAGAGGACCACACCCATGTGCTTGAGCCCCCAGCACCTCCGAGTAAGTAGGTTAACTTGAAGGAACGTGTGCTTACATGGTCTACTCGGATATAGGAGGAAAGGAATAGTCTTCCTCGGCGTTTTTTAGGAGTAACAGATGTCATAAATCATTATTGGCAAAGCGGAAGGGTGCAAACCGTACAGGTTCATAGTAGCGATATAGATTAGAGTATTAGGTATGCTATTGTGTATAGAGCGGTTTAGGTAGACTTTGGGGTCTTTTACGTCTATATCGTTGGAACTTGACCCAGCCATCTATTAATGCCATAAATTTTCTTCTACTAATTATCTACCTCCCTGTATATCCTCTTCGCATTTGATGATTCCCCTAGTAAACCTGCTCGATCATGTGTTGGGGGTACACAAGGTACAAGGATTCGGCAGTCCCGGATGGATGGACGGGGCAGCACGGGCGGATCTAGGCGGGCTAGAACCCCGGCTTTCGGAAAAACCAAGGAATAAAAAAAAAGTTTGGGTCCATCGACGGCTTGAATCTTCTAAAGCTTTCCAAAGATCCATCCAATTCGTGATAGCCTCAAATTTAAATCTGCCGAGCTCCCATTTCCTCTCAACCCACGTCAAACCCTTTACCGTTCGACTCCCACAGGTTATTTCTGCATATACTTCACAATGGTAAGCGCAATTATCCACTATGCACCGTGCTGACCGTCAAGTCGCCAAGTTCCAGTTTCCTAAGAACTTGGATTTGTCTCTTCAACACTACTTGCAAATTTACATATCTATAGGAAAGGTATGCTGACGGACACATGTTACAGGCCACCGCTATCCGATCAGTCAAATCCCTCGTCCCTCTCCTAGACCGCGTGTTGGTCCAGCGAATTAAGGCCGAGTCCAAGACCGCCAGCGGTATCTTCCTGCCCGAGTCGAGTGTGAAGGAGCTCAACGAGGGTCGAGTATTGGCTGTTGGTCCCGGTGCGCTTAACAAGGAGGGCCAGCGCGTGGCTATGGGTGTGGCGACGGGAGACCGAGTGTTGATCCCTCAAGTGCGTTCAAACTCCCACGAGCAATCCCCCTCTTTGAAAAGCCTGCGTTGTAGCTAACTTGCACATTTAGTATGGAGGCTCCCCCGTCAAGGTTGGCGAGGAGGAGTTCCACCTCTTCCGCGACAGCGAGTAAGTCATACTTACATATTTACCCCTCCTCCCCCGCCTCCTTTATAATACTGACAACCCACTCCCAGGATCCTGGCCAAGATCAACGAGTAAAAACGAAAAATATTAACATGATACCCAACAATTTACGGCACCGGTGTACCATACTACTACTACCCATGTATAACAAAAGGCATATGGAAAAAAAGAGCTCGGGTCAAGGTTTGCATAGCGCAACGTACCTTAATCATTGACGATTGACGAGTGGGCAGGAAAAGGTCATCTTTACCTGGCTGTAGTCTTTAGATACCTAGACTATATGTATTACGGTTTCTAGGTGCGATTCATCTCTACTCTTGCCTCTAGGAATAGGGACTAGTTTTTCTCCGAATTCAGAGGTCTTTAACGAAGTATCGGTGCGAACCGTGGTCATGTTGCTTTTTAGACTCGTTTATGAAATTTTCAGCGTGATATGCATGTTTTGAACGGGTTTTGCCATATTATGAGGATTACGTTAAGAAGCAAAATATTCATGTCTTCCCAGTCATATTCCTTGGTCTTTCCAAGCGCCCTACTTGGGGTGATGCATAGATACTCTTTCTAACCCATGAATAGATAAAAAGCCACTTTCTAGAAAATGTCATATAAATTAATATTTTGGGTCTTCCCGTCTTAAGCGCTTCATAATCAGGATTCGAGTATTTCCCTCCTCGCCCTTCCTATTGGATCCAGATCTTTCCGTGGCTTCTGCTTCTATTGGCGGGGGGAGAAATAACCATAAATGTTTCAAGTTACGTCGTTACACTTCGGCCGATTGGCTACGTGGATATATTACTGCTATCCCTGGCGTCGGTGGTGGCTTGCGTCGTATAATAACAAACTTCCCCAGATTCCAACCAGCATCATTTCACGTGGTGGTGTTGCACTGTATCTGCGACTAGAAAACCCAGGCGGCTCCCGAGTCAGGGGTAAAGAGGGGCGATTATAGATGGCCTTCTACCAATCTTGGACGTATATTTGTTCCCCCAATCGAATTAAGGATATTAACGACAAACAGTGTTAAAGCTGAGAGTTTGAGAGCTGTAATTCTCGGAAATGAAGTTTGACCTGTCAGATGCAGGGCCGCTCCGCTGTCCTCCGCGCATCTTCCTCCATGACTTTGTCCCATTCGTTACTATAAGATAGGAGAGTCTTCCCTTTTCATTTCTTCGACTTCGTTTTCTAATTACTTACTTTCGGGGAAGACTCCTTTTATTTCATCATTTCCATTCATTCACCCCAGTCACTCCTTTTCATGTCTTAGCAATATATATATTTCTTCAATTTTTCGGCGCGCTGGAGTGTCACGCTCACTCTTTTTGGGGGGGAGTTCTAGTAACTCTTCTGAGAGCAGTGCTTTCATCATTACCATTCTATTATCTAGGCATTTTTATCTAAGGCCTCTATTGGATTAAGCTGGAACACTACCTACATCTACTTTTGGGACATTTGACGACACCGAAGCCACCTTTGAGATGAAGTACACCCACTCCCTAGCGACACTCGCTGTCATCCTCCTTCCTTCGATAGTACACGCCCACACAACCTTCACTACTCTTTTCGTAAACGATGTCTCGCAAGGCGATGGAACCTGTGTCCGTATGAACAAAAACCCCCAGCAATGTAGCTATCCGATAGCCAGCGTGGATAGTGATGACATGGCCTGCGGTAAGCCAACTTTCTTCTTATTAGATATGATGAAGACTAACCTCCTCCTAGGTGTCGATGGTGGACAGTCTGTTGCTTTTACTTGCCCTGCGTCGGCTGGTGCGAAACTCAGCTTCGAATGGCGGCTATGGGCTGATGCAGAGCAACCAGGTGCTCTAGATAGTTCGCATAAGGTAACTCTTACTCCGTTTCTATTATTTCAAAAGCAGAGCAAATCAGGCTTACCTTTGATGATGCAGGGCCCTTGTGCTGTATACGCCAAGCAAGTAAAAAACATGACTACGGACTCGGCAGCCGGTCCAGGTTGGATCAAGCTTGTAAGTGGTCCCATAAGATCATCTAGTTAGCATGTATCGTAGGATTACTAGATTGGTGAATTCTTTTTTTCGTATCTAAGCGCCGCTAATACCGAAACTTGCAGTGGGACGAAGGCTACGATAACTCAACCGGGCAATGGTGTACCGAGAAGTTGATCAGCAACAACGGCCTTTTGTCAATCGACATACCAAAGTCCCTTCCGGAGGGATACTGGCTCTTTCGACCTGAGCTCTTGGCTCTTCACGATGCCGATAAAGGCGATCCGCAGTATTACACGGGCTGCGCGCAGGTATACGTCAAGAGCAACGCCACAGCAGCTCTCAACGTACCCGCAGGCTACAGCGTCAGTATCCCGGGCTACGTCCAGGCCGACGAACCTGGCCTCTCCTTCAACATCTACCAACCCGAGTTTCCGTACCCGATGCCAGGACCAAAGGCCTACAAGCTGTCGGACTTGGGGAACACGGCCAAATCGGCCGCATCCACGACCGGAAAGCAGATCCAGGGGCTGGTCCCCCCCAACTACATCGTCAAGAATGCGAACTGGGTTGGCGTGGAAGTTCCCGCCTATTCGACCGAGGACGGATGCTGGAACGCTTCCGAGGCCTGCTTCAACCAGACTGCGGATTGCTACAACTCGGCGCCGCCGACGGGGAGCGCCAACTGCCGGGTCTGGGAGGAGAAGTGCGATGGCATTAGTGCTGCTTGCGACGCCGGGGATTTCAATGGGCCGCCCAAGACGCATGTATGAGAACTTGAAATTTTTTTCTCTTTCTTGTTACTTCATGGTAAACTATATGCGTAAGTGTACATGCTGGCACCGGTTTGATTTCTAAGGTACCTACTGTCGGCAATGAGATACTCCCTTCGGTTTGACATGGATAGCTAGGTGGGATTGAAGGAAGGCCGCTTCAGCTATGCAGATAAGACCAAATCGAACCTGTAACCTTGACTCTGATGATTGTCAGCTGAAGTTTATTCTTATAGAATCTTCTAGCAACATATTCACGTGGTGTGATTTAAATACAGGCACGTATTATTGGTATCCATGGATTCTCAAATACAAATCTACCTGCCTAACTACCTAGGTAATCCGCCTCTAAATTTATGAGACTATTAGTCTCCACGATGCATCTAATGTCCTGTTAAGGGGGAATCCCGTGTGCGCATCGAATCTGCCTCCACGCATCCCTAGCATCTAAGGCTTAAACAAATCCCTCGCCAGTTCAAGATCTTGCTGCATCGCCGTCAGGGGGTGGTGCTCGCCGTATGGGTTGCTCGCAAGTCCGGGGGACACCGCCTCTTGCGTGATCCTCCTCCTCCTCTTATTCCCTGCTGACAGACTTGGAGAGCGACTCGGGGAGCGTGGTTGCTTGTCTGCCAGGATCGCGCGCTCGAAGTCTATCACCATGATGCGCCGAGTCTCGTCATTCCACAGCATGTTCGGCCGCCGCACATCCGCATGCGCGATTCCCATGTCATGCAACGCCTGCACCGAGCGGACGACCTCCCGGTTCGGATCTTTTCCCACCGAGGCCCCGGCATCTTCCACCCTCTCTCCTCCCCAGGAAATGAACATCATGTACGTGATGTACACCCGGAAGTCATGGTAATAAGTCCGCGAGATGTCCTGGAAGTCGATGTCACCAAGGAACACCGGCACGGAGGCGCCTTGGAGGGGCCAGAGGTAGCGGTACATCGCGCATTCGTGCCGGAGATCGCTGACGAACTCCCGTATGGTGCCCTTGCCGACGAAAGTGTGTCCGTGCTGCAGCAGCGTTATCTGGAAGATGACCCCTCGCGACCCCTGCCTGTCGAGACACACCACCCCGTCGTCCAGCGTCTGGCGCAGCTGTTCTTTCAGCAGCTCGCGCCAGGTCTTGAGGTCGATGGGATGATGGAGGCTGTCGTCGCCTTTGTGGCTTTGGTGCAACTTGACGTTGGGGCATCTCGGGTCGAGCGGACCTCTGTCAATCAGTCCGAGGAGGCAGCTCTGCGTGCAGTACTGACGGGGAGACGACCCCTGGGCATTACTATTGCCGCTATCGGATGATTCGTGGCTGTGGCTCTTTTCATGCATGTGAACATCAGAGCGTGGTTGTGTTTGGGGTGAAGCATGATGCAACTTTCGTCTTCGATATCCCTTGGCCGTGCCATCTGGCACCATCCTTCTGACCGAAGGCGGAATCTGACGCAATACCTCGTCAGGATCCTGTTCCCATTTCCGCAACTTTTCTTGTGCCTCTTTCCTTTCATCTTGACCATGATGTTGCTTTGCTTCGAACGCTAGCAAGGTGAAGGCTAAGACTTGACTGACGACCGCGCTTAAAGCTGGTTGGTCCGGGTTCATGCTAAGATCTGCAACCGGCTCGGCCAGGTGATAGTAAAGGGTGCCGGGATTCTTCCAGTCGATATGCAGGAAGACGATTGCCTCGCCTGTCGTCAAATATGAGTACTCAAGCCCGGTTTCTATCATGTAGTGAAAGGTCTGTGCGATCGTGGCCGTCACCAGCTTTCTTGCGTGGTACTTGAATTCCTCCGCCCTGTTCTCGAACTGAGGTGTGCCGGCCTCGTTCATGACATCGATATCAACATCAATATCCATAGGGCTGAGACCAGCGCGAAGCTGATGTATCGTGAGCTTATGTGGAGCTTTGTACTGGATTGTGTATGCGATCTTGCGTTTACGTGAGCTCTTGTCAGCGCTCAATTTGTAAACGCAGACCTGTTCTGCTTTTAGATTGCCAAGGGCTGCTGAGGGTGGTGACGAGAGATTCTCAGGTTGCTGGGTTTGATTCTCGAGCCGACGTTCGCATACCCAATCAGAGATGTCACTCATGGCGTTAGGATTGTTCTCGAAGACCACGTCACCCTCAATGTCGAACGGGCAGTCGACGCAGAGATCTTTTAGATGATGGTAAATAATTCGGATGGGATACTCCAGAAAAGCATCCAATATGTATTTGAGACCCTTGTCGCTTGCGACTGGCCTGCCAGCCATTCTCCCGCCCAGCACGCGAAGGTCATTTTTAGATTTGAAAAATCTTTTTGGGGAGTCGAAAATGTCGGAAAGCTTTTCTTGTATGTTTTGTTGTTCGTCTATAAAATTTCTCCAGCTTCGAAGTTGTATTGGATAGAACTGCTGGGTACTTGGATTCGTAGTATCTGTTGTTGTAAGGTCTTGATCCTGCCGAACATGGAAATTGTTGAACAGCTCCTCGTGGCAATACGTAACATATTCACTGTATGTCGTGGCACGGATCTGCTCTTGTATCTCCTCCCATGCGGCTTCAGCGCTCGCCGTTTCCTTGGTAAGTTTTGCCGTTCGCTCTTCATGTCTCGTTGCTTCTTGAAATTCAGCCTGTGCTTGGGTCTCATGGACGTCCATGGTGATGCTATGTAGAAGCGAGCAAAGCCTTATCGGTGGTTGTTTTAGGAATACCAACGATGAACTAACTGAGTTTGATTGATGCTATAAAAGATAAAAGCGATGAAAATAAGTATCAATGGGTTGGGTTGTTCAGATATAATCGAGTTAGTAGAGAAGACGAATTAAATTAAATAGAGTTGTAAAAGTGATTGAAATTGAATTGAATTCGCGGATTGAATAATGCTGTGTTTCAATTGATTGCGATGAGATCAAAGTTTTCAAAGTTTTTAACAATTATTTATCAACAAACAAATCCACGTAGTGATTCTGGGTGAAAAGTCTAAGAAAACATACCAGGTTAAATACCTAATAAAATCGTCAAAGTCCCTTAGAATTCCACATGTTATAATTTAATCCTTGCCTTCCTCCACGTTAAATCGCCAATTAAATCCACCTTGAATCGTTAGTTGAATACCTAATTGAATAAGTTGTGATGATTTTTGGAGGTGTACCAAGCCCCCCTTTTTCTTTCCTCTCAGTTGAAACCCACCAGAAAACTACCGTGCATCATATATGGCTTGTATAACGTGCTTCCATGTTCGAAAAATAGCTCTCCCTCGTTAAATCTATATTTTATATTGCCTTAAAATAGATCATGATTCATTCATTCGTACGCCATCGCTATCGCAATCGTGAACCGACAGCCGTCTTACATAGCGCCAGTGCTGAGCCCACTTGCGTTACCACGATCTATATTGAGCTAAATATTTGAGAATTACTATACATGCGACGCAAACCAGAAATATCAGTTGTCTTAAAATGGGTGCAACTACATCTCCTTAGGGTTATTGTAGCAAGTAGAATTATGAACCGATATGGTCTGCGTAGGATGTATATAAAGCTGAATTAATATACTAAATATGCTTATTGAATGCGTTGTAGGCAGGACAGGTACATCCATTCAGGTTATAGGTACAAACGGGTTGACGGCAATCGGAAGCTACTGCAGCTACCCCGCGAAGTGGGACACCGGCCGGGTGGGGATTGCTCATGCCGCCCTCGAATGACGAATGTCGGACTTGGGTAATCATGATGACAAAACACCTTCCATTAAACAATTTCGACTTCCATAACGCGCTAACCTTGACCTTCTTCCACCGTCAATACTAATCACCATTCTTTTAGGCTGGCTGGCTGGGCCGAGACTTCCATTCCTTTATAAGGCGCTGTGCGCTACTTCGGGCAATTATATCATTCACCCATATTCATTCTTTCCATTTAATCTACGTGCATTGAATTAGGTACTAGTTTCAGGTACCCGCACTGGAAAAATAAGGTAGTGCATTACCTAGTTGTTTCCACATTCCCCACGATTTCTTCGTACTTGAACAACACACAAAAGTTACCTACCTACATATCTTTTTCGATACCCTTTTCGATACCCTTTTCGACCTGATCAACAATCCTTGGTTGTTATTCTTCCTTCTTCTACCGCTCAACTTCTTGTCCAAAACAGTTTAGACATCGTTTTAGACATCGTCTTGGATCAGTCAATAGACACTAAACAAGAACTTACTACAAAACCGGAATCATGACTATCTCTATCGGCCACAAGACAGAGACTCCCAAGCATGACGTCCCTGGTCGCGGCTTTGGAACCATTGCTGTTCACGCCGGTGCTCCCCACGACCCCACCACTGGAGCTGTTATCGAGTCTATCTCCCTATCGACTACCTTCGCGCAGACAGCTGCCGGCAAGCCTGTTGGCGACTACGAGTACTCGCGTAGCTCCAACCCCAACCGCGACAATTTCGAGAAGGCCGTTGCGGCCCTTGAGAACGCAAAGTACGCCGTAGCCTTCAGCAGCGGAAGCGCAGCTACGGCCACGATTCTCCAGAGCCTGCCTAAAGGTTCCCATGTCATCAGCGTCAGCGATGTCTACGGCGGCACCTACCGATACTTCACCCGTGTAGCTCAAGCCCATGGTGTTAATGTTACCTTCACCCCGCAGATCGAGGTCGATATCGCCGAGCATATCCGAGACAACACAAAGCTGGTTTGGATCGAGTCGCCTAGCAACCCTACCCTACGTCTCGTTGACATCCGCACCGTCGCCGAGACGGCTCACGCACGCGGTGCTATGGTTGTTGTGGACAACACCTTCCTCAGTCCCTATATCCAGAACCCCCTCGATCTCGGTGCCGATATTGTGGTCCACAGTGTCACCAAGTACATCAATGGACACAGTGACGTGGTCATGGGCCTGGCCGCGTTCAACTCAGGGGAGCTGCGCGGCCGCTTGTCCTTCCTCCAGAATGCCTGTGGTGCTGTCCCCTCGGCTTTCGACTCCTGGCTTGCTCACAGAGGAGTCAAGACCCTCCACCTGAGACTGAGGCAGTCCAATGACAATGCGCTCGCCGTTGCGAAGACCCTAGAGGCTAGCGATGATGTCATCTCTGTTAACTATCCTGGCTTGGACTCCCATCCTCATCGACACATTGCTCTGCGTCAGCACCGAGACGGCATGGGCGGTGGTATGCTTTCTTTTCGTATTAAGGGAGGTCGTGATGCGGCTGAGCGGTTTTGCCAGAAGACTAAACTTTTCACCCTCGCCGAGAGTCTTGGCGGCATCGAGAGTCTGGTTGAATTGCCTAGCGCTATGACTCATGCGGGTATCCCTCGACGGCAGCGAGAGGCGGTCGGCGTCTTCGATGACCTTGTCCGCGTGAGCTGCGGTATCGAAGACTCGGAAGACTTGGTCGAAGACGTGAAGCAGGCCTTGGAACAGGCGATTTGGAAGACCACAGGTTTGGAATCGACCAATGACGACGGTTTTAGCAATGGCCACAGCAACGGCATTGATCACAGCATCGGTAATGGCAACAGTAACGGCATCAGCAATGGCAATGGCAGCGGCAACGGCCTTAATGGCCAGGAAGGTACCAATGTATAGTAGACATTGCGTTCACCCATCTGGACTCACAAGAAGTGGTTACTGCACTGATCAGGGTCTTTTGATTACGGGGGAGGTTAGATACGGTACTACCCTTTTTCTTCGGCGTTACGTTTCTAGTTGCTTGGCAGCTTGCATCATAGGATCGCGGCTTTGGCCTAGTAAAGGAGTAAGGCTTAGACGGTTCATATTCGGTAGCATGCAATACGTCCCGGACTTAGAGGAAATGGACGATAGGAATCAAAATTGATTTATCGGATTACAAATACGTTCATGTGTCTTGGCTTTTATCCAAGAGTATCTTTGGTTCTTGAGTTATGCCTGTTCTCATCTCAGACGGCGACAAGAGGCATCCCCTATCCCGTCTTCCTACCCTCTTAACTCATGATGATATGCCGTTCTCTTAAACCCAAGACCATTAAATGTTTTAGAAAGTATTTATGTGAGAGGTTCAGGCTATCAACCATGTTATATCCAAGCCTAAGATTGGACCATTAGCTTCGTGGTAACTGGTTAGGTAAACCCCGTCGGAGATAATACAAAAGGTAGCGGATGCATGGCTTTGCAGCAAGCAACACATAACAACATGACATGGATGGAATAGTCGACAAATCCCACCATACCACAGCAACCTATAAACGTGAGTGATGCAACGGAAGAGTCGGTGTTTAGCCTCAGAATGTAACATTGCTACTTCCGACCTATAAGACGCAGGCGAAGGGGGAAACAATTTGGAATTACTGTATCCTCAGGGGCTGAGGTCATCTCAGCGCGAATCAGCGGCCCTTGCCAAGACACGTTACTGTGATGATATCGATTCCCGGAATCCGAGGTCTGCAATTAATATCAATTCCTCGTGCTTCGAATTGCTGCGTGTGACGATTGATCCACGCTACCGCAGCGGCGCAGCTTCAGTTACGTATTTGTCTACTTCCACCGCGGATCTGGTAGTGGTTCGGTAGGTACCTAATGCATGCATGCTAAGACTTCACCGCCGCAATCAACTTGGGAGGACGTCATCATGCTGGCTATTCAAATTATTAGGGATATTTGGAATTGAGTAATTTCTGTCTATGACATCTGTGTGATTCAAAATGGTATAAAAGGGTGGTCTATAGATATAAGACATAGCTTCTAAACGGTCGCCCTCCAGATAAAGAGGTAAAAGAAAACACCAACATGACTCGGATATCTTTACATGCCCTCCTAATATCAAGCCTCGCGGCCGTGACCACGGCGCGCAACTGCAAGGACTTGAAGATCCCGCTTTCACTCTCCGCGGTCAACACGGATCTGGCGATCAAAACTCCGGTCAGCGACATCGACGTCACGAACTTGGTCCTGAGTCTCGTCCAGCCGGCGTCAGCCCCAGTATCCAACAGCACGGGGAATTCCTCCTCCTCCAGTAGCAGCAGCAGCAGCAGTAGCAAGGCAAAAGTTAGTAGCAGTTCATTCATCTTCTTAGGTACACCATATCCACCCCCACGCCGAGACTAACCGACCACCTACGTCAAAAAGACAAGAACAGTAAGCGGCAACTACACGATCGGCGCCACGTACTGCGAGCCGGACGGCGGGCCCGGCTCGGTGCTGCAGGTCCTAACCCACGGCATCGCCTTCGACCGGTCGTACTGGGACTTCCGCAGTCCCCATCACAACCACAGCTACAACCACAACCACAGCTATAGCTATAGTTACGTAGAAGCAGCCCTAGCCCGGAACTACAGCACCTTCGCGTACGACCGTCTCGGCCTGGGCGCCTCGTCGCGCGGGGACCCGGTAGCCGAGATCCAAGCCGCGCTGGAGGTATCCTCGCTGCACCAGCTGACCCGACAGCTGCGCGCGGCCCAAGTCCCCGGCGTGAAAGCGCGCTTCGACAAGGTGGTCCACGTGGGCCACAGCTTCGGGGCGAGCCAGACGTTCGCGCTGACGGCGGCGCACCCGGACGGCGTCTCGGACGGCGTCGCGCTCACGGGCTTCAGCCAGGGCCTGCAGAGCTTCGGCGCGGCGTTCGTGTTCGCCGGGAACTTCGTGCAGGCCAGGAAAGCCGGCTACGCGCCGGGCTATCTGGCTCTGGGCGACGCCGCCGCCTTGCAGACGCTCTTCTTCGCGCCGGGCGGCTTCGATCCGGCGGTCTTGGACGCCGCGTACCGGACGGCCGAGCCGGTGACCGTCGGGGAGCTGGTGACGATCGGCGGGACGGCTTTGGGGAATAGCTCGTTCGGGGGACCCGTCTTGGTGATAACTGGAGGTGAGAGAGTGTTGCCTGCCCCTTAACACCAAAAAAAAAAAAAAAAAAGGCGAATTACAAGACTTACCTTATTCTCTAGAGCGCGACCTTCCGTTCTGCGGGGGCAACTGTGCTGCGACCTCGCCTAACATCCCAGCCCAAGTCAAGCAGTCTTACATTAATGCGAGTTACTTCGAAAGCAAGATAGTTCCCGGTGCTGGTCACGGCCTAAACTTGGTAAGAACCCATTGTCTATTCTGAGGAAATCTAACGCATCGATGCTAATAGCAAACAGGAGTATTCGGCAGAATCGACATATGAGTCAATCCTCGACTTCTTCGACAAGAGCGTCCGAAATCAGGCAGAGAACAGCTCATGATTCATCAAAGAGATTCATCTTGCATGTAAAAAGGTTGTCTTGACGTAGTCTATCGGCTTTGGTCAAGGTAAGCCGACCGACCCGTCCACCCCTTTTCCAACTTCACCCATTTCTGTGAATTTTCGGAAACTAGGTGCTTAAGCTGGCTGCCGGTCAACGCCCTAACCGGGAATGAATAGTACTTTTGAGCGACGATCAAAATCAATCTACCAGCCGTCTTTATGGCAATCCCATTGCTCTTCATAACGGAAGTTTATAAGTATGATTAGTCCTCATCACTATCGAAATCTTCGGAACCCTCGTCGGATTCCATTTCATCTACATGTTATGATTAGTGGGACAATTGCTGTGTTTTAGGGAATAGGCCTTGGAGTTGGCTAGACGAGACAGAATTAAAATTTGGGGAGGATGCATATTACCTTCTGAATATGGCGACTCACTATCATCATCCAGGGGTTCCTCAGGCCAGTCGACAATCAATGAGTTAATCAAGTCTTTCGAAGCACGTTTAACTGCAACAGAATTAGCAACCACTCATGCACAAAACGTGTCAGAGGATATCCCGTTGCCCATAGGCGTTATAATAGAACATTGGTAAAAAAAAAAAAAAAAAAAAAAAAAAGAATGACACGTACAGTCGTTACCAGTCCAATTCTTTCTAGAAGTCCTAGTCGCCGTAGCAGTTGTTGTCATCCCACTCGGGGTCTCAGATTGGCCGGTGCGTCTCGCAAAAAACACATTGTTTTTATGGTACCCATGACTCGGCTTTAAATCCTGACTTAGGTCGGAAAGGTTCAGAGAAGAAAGCTTAGCATTAAGATTCGCAATCCGAGCCAAGAATATGGCCCACAGGCTACTCTTAGCGATGTACTGATATTGCGGCTTGTTAATGAGTTTGACCTTATGAAGAGAGAGCTCGCGTAGGCTCTCTCCATATTTCGTAACAAGGCTGACTAGTAAAGGCAACTGGATGGTTAACATTCCGATATCTAATTGCTTTAAATTCGGAAACTTGGATGCTTGTGGCAATGTTGGTAGTTCTGTTTCACACCCTGCGTCTGCCATGTCTATATCCGCCGCGAAGGGACCTGGGTTGTCGTCGGTGGGTACCCTAGCAAGCCAGAGAAGAATATCATTAGCTTCTTCACAGCGGGGTGTGCATGCTCGAAAATTCAATCGCAAGTGCTCTAGGGACGATGCTTTCGAGAGGAGCTTGGCCAGAGGATAACCCATGAAGCGTTTGGAGTCGTTTATGAAAAGAGGTTGCAACGATTCGTGACCCAAATCCAAAAATAGTGTCCTGAGGTTTTCAATGACGGGCGAGATTACTGGCTCGAGAAAACGCGGTACGTTGAAGGCCTGCTCTGGGACGTGAGATTTTCTTAGAATAACCTCCAATCGAGGCTGCTGATGCAGGTCTCTCGTTGTCCCTAGTGCTCGCAGAATGATCAGAAATATCTGGGAGACAGGATCCGATTGCGGTTCTGCGTCAAGTCTGGGAAAGACCTGGCTAATATTAATGCCCGTTTCCTTGGAATAAGTTTCGGCGCCGTAGGAGCGCCAACGGCCAGTTTCGCCATCGCGGTACCGGCCGCTGCCGTCAAAGTCTCGCAACCCAACTGTGTCAAGGTTGGGTAAGTTCTGGAGGGCCTGCGCAAGAAGTTCCAAATCGTGGCCTGAGTTGATTAGGGTATTGTGGTTCACCGATTCCTCGTAAACCTTGTTATAGCGGCGCAGTTCGTGAGGGTTGCTGGGACCAGAGGGTAGACGGTTATAAAGTGCAATTGGGAGGGGTCGGCTAGTGCTGATAATGAGATATGTTAAGTAAGGAGCCAATCTCGAAAGAGAGATCTCTAGAAGCGTCTGAAGACTGAATTCGGTGCGCATGAATTGTCGCTTGGTGAAAAACTCGGTCGCGAATGAACTGAAGAGAGTTTTCTCAAGGTGCTGGCAAACGCGGCGGAGGTTTCCAAGCTCGGTAGTTGTGAGATAGGATGTAATGTGCCTTATTACCTCCCATGGCATTGTGAGGAGTCGGCTTGTTGCCTTTGGTTGTGAAGATTGGAGGTCCATGGCCGTGGATGTATTATCGTGATGTCACAGAGTAGAAATGTACGTGTGATGGTGAGATCTATCGGTGGTATCAAGAACCTAATGGATTACAGCGAATGGTGAAGAGTTGATGGTGAGGGGAGGATGAAGGGGAATGGTAGAGGGAAGGTTAATGATAGTTGAAGGAAGTTCGAAATTATTAACTGATTTTAATTGAGAACCTTAGGCAAGAGGAGGCAAGAGGAGGCAAGCAGGTGTAGTTGATATTGATACCTGCTCGTTCACACGCGACTTCATCTAGTCTAGGCAGTAGAGTGGGAAGGTGAGGCAGTACTGTGCCTGCCTGCCTGCCTGCCTAGAGTACGGCGTTGGGATTGGCTCGATCATTTCGTTTAGCTGGAATAGGAAGTGTGTACATGGACGGGGGACGTGGTCTGTGCATCGTTGGAGAGGTACATAAGGTAGGTGCTGTGCCTGGCAGCTGGGTGGGTACATTACTACCTACGGAAGACGCTGTCAAAAGTACAGTGTGTTCCACAGTACATATACAGTAATGCACACCGTACACCTTGACCAGCTGTAGAGAAGTACAGTGTCAAAGGCTAGTATGTACTGTATGTCACACTGTAGAACGTACTTTTGACAGCGTCTTCCGTACCTACCAATATTGTTGATGTATCGGCTTCAACGTGAACATGAATACTTAAGGACAAATTGATATATAAACTTCCGAAGTATGTCACTTTTGGAAATTTATATTTAGTTAGTACATAGGTAGGTATTGAACATGTAAGTGACTGATACCGAGGTATATACTGATATTGTAAACCTTGGAATGCCCTATTCCATTCCGAACGCCAGTCATTAGATAGCATCCCAAAAATATCCATGTAAGAATCAGCCATCTTCTATGAAATCACTTTTATCGTAATCTTTTATCATCCATATATCCCCTTCAATATATGGCTAACCCGCGACTCGGTTGTACCCAATATCAAGCTATCCATGATCAACTTATATCCACAATCGAAACTCCAAAACCATACCAGCGCAACAGCCATAAGCAACAAAAGCCTGAGCCGTAGCGATTCTATCATACATCCTTATTATGGTTCTTGTCGTGCTTAGTGCCCAAGACCGCTTCTTCGTCAAAGTCTTGCTCGCTACTCTCATCGTACGCTAGTCTAACTTCGTCGATTTGGTCGCCCACTTCCATCCACGTGTCGCTGCAAGCCGGGATAGGAGAAATCTTGCATAGCGCCCAGTACATGACCGAAGAGACAATGAAGCCGCAGAAAAAGTTGAAATTGTAGATATAGGTTGCTCCAATAGGGACGTTGCCTCCGTTCACAGCCCCAGCGAAGCCAACCACATTGATGAGGATACCGCTGATATATGCTGCATAGGCTCTCCAGTGGAAACCAAAGGTGTAGTAATATGGTCCAGTCTTGCGAGCGTCGTATAGCTCTCTGATCTCCAGATAACCCTTGCGGACAAAGTAGTAGTCGCTGCACATAACACCCGCGATTGAGCTCAGGAAAACCGAATATGACGAGAGGTAGGTGGTGAACTGATTTGAGGATGTTAAAAGAGTGTAGGGACACATGGCTAAACCGACAACGGCGCATACATAACCACCGCGGCGAATGTTGATAAATCGTGGTAACAGCGCTGTCATGTCGGTTCCTGCTGAGACTGAGTTCGCTGCAATGTTTGTTCCCAGCTGAGCTAAAGCAAACGCGAGCGCAATGACGAAAACACCGAAACGTTGCGCAGAACCACCATCGTTGATAAAATTCTCTAGAAGGTCCAGAGGGTCCCAAATTGGTTCGCTTCCGGGATATATAATGAGTGAACTAGAGGAGACTAGTATACCGATTAAAGAGGTGACAGCAAATCCAATGGGTATGGTTAGTAGCTGGGACCAGAGTGCATCTTTGGGCTTGCCAGCGAAACGGGCGAAGTCAGGATCGTTAACGATAAGAGTTGCGAAGTTGGCAATTGAACTCATAACGCCCTTAATGAATTGCCAAGCAAGATCACTGCCTTGAATTGATGCGCCTTGCCGAACTATAGGACCAGGCCCACCGGCGCGAACCAAAGCCCAGATCAAGAAAGCAATGCCGGCACATGGAACGAAGTAAGCCTTGACGGTAAACAGGTGTCGGATCTGATGCACGGGGAACCAGATGGCTGGTAACGATGCAAGCCAGAAGAGGAAGAAAGATGCGTAGTCGGCGGTGGTGGTCCCCGAATCCGGCGAAAATGTATTCGGAATGGTATTGCGGTCCTACATGGTGTTAGTAACTGCCTGCAACGCCGCATGGTGACATGGTTAGACGAACCCAGCTGAGCCAGATAGACCGGATCATGAGATATACACAATGTCCACCGATGTATGACTGCACGCCGTACCAAATACAGGCCATAGCAGCACGGTTGAAAACAGGCCAAAGACAACCCCATATTCCGAAACTCGACCGATTTACGACTGGAAATCCAATATGGTATGTGGAACCGATGCGGCCGGTCATAACGATGAAGCAAGCTGCAATTGCGTATCCAATCCACACGCAAATCCACGACTGCCACCACGAAAGCCCACCGACGATCATCGACGAGCTAATCATCCATGTGTTGATATTGAAGGAGTCGGCGATCCAGAAACCGACGAAATTCCATGCGCTCCATTGGCGACGCTCGGGCTCGACAGGTTTAAGATCGTTATTTGTCAACTGGTATTGGTCAGTCCCAACGATGGCCTTCAATTTACCAACCCATTAGAATAGGTGTTTCCAGATTAGTCCTTACCATCAACTGGGCAGTGGTGAGACCATCTTCATGGTCCACAGCGAGCTTGTCCGCCCAACTGTTAAGCCTCGAATTGTGAAGTCTCTCCATGGTGACAGTGAAACCAGTAACCAGGATCCCGGGTCGATAGGCGAATAAGGCTCGATGATTGCGTCGTCGCGTTAGGTAATTTTCGAGTAATAAGAACTTGACATACGTCGAACCGGATTTAACTCGAGTATGACGCGCCACTCGGACGGAGAAGGGCACTTAGGTAAGTGACTGGAAAAGGTAATTTGGGTTTGGCTTGGAGGGCATGTAACATCCTATGTCCAAAACTCTAGATCGTCATGTCATACATTGCATGTGTATATTCAGGGGGGGTATCAAGAAACTCAAAAGTGGTAAGATGGGTGATAGGAGTAGAAAGACGTATAGTAGGGTATATAGGTATTTATTCCTCCTCTTCTCCTACAAGATGGCGACCGAGATGAAAAAGGAAAAAAAGAAAGAGAAGAAAAAAAGATTGCACATCCTTCAGACCAGCAATGTTAATCCCTACCGCCATACACAGCTCTATGATACGGCTGGCTGGGTGCTTGCATGGTTACTTGTGCCCACGAAATAGGTACGTATCTGGGTACATAGATGTATGGGCAACACATCTCGAGATCGTAAGGGAGTTAGCTACCGTTACCGCTACCAACCCTGCTAACATCGTACTCCCCCACACTACTATGTATGATCATGATCATCTTACCGCGTGCATGTGCGTGCGCTCAAGGTACAAACACATTCCTTAAAAAACAACATTTTCGCTGCTTCGGTCTCGCCGCTAATAGAGATAAGGTAGCCAAAGATAAGCTGTTGATTGGTTGATGGGAATTTGATGGCGTTAGTCGGGACATGGCTTCGTATACGACATAGTCGTTTCGGGCTTAGTTCGTACCGCCTCAGAGGGGGGCCCCGGACTCCAAACGATCATCCGCCTTGCTGATACCCTGTCGCCCCGCTGATGATGACGCTAATGCTATCTGCTATCTGCAATTATGTCATGCCATCGAGCAATTCTTTTGAAAAAAACTCGGCGTAATCATAAGTCTAGCCTTCTAACCTTCTGGTCTTCGGTTTGGAGTTTTCTTACAAATTACCTACACAACTGACTTAGTCCCCTTCAACATCGTCCGTTTAGTTATCTCTACACATTTCGTTGTCAAATAAATAGCTCATCTATATCGTCTGATTTGTTATCTGTTGTTTGTGCGTAAACACGATTTATCATAAGCTGGCGTATTCCAGTACTTGCGATCTGGACTGCCAACTTCTACCAATTTGAGCCAGATCACGATGGCATCTTGTTGTGAGAGTAACTGTTTAGAGGTATGTAGCATTGTACCTTGCAGGAAAAAAGGTTGCCTACCATATAGTACATGTATCACTGGCTGTGAAACGTCGCTTTATTTGGTACCGTCCAATTCTCTGTATCACCCAGCAATGCACCACCGAAGCAATTTCGAATGCACACCTACGTGGTACATAAACAAGTACGAATGGAAGCCAATAGGCTGGAACAGAGCTATAAATAATCCATAGCACTCTACGGTACCTTCACGCCTACACATGATGCATCTCAAGCGAACGCATGTTCCGCCAACGAGGCAATAAGGCCATACTGCACTGAAGAACAGATAAACCCAGCATCACTATTGATCAACAATTATATCTTCTCGAAACATGTCAGAACAAAGTACGATGTTCAGCGACATGATATTGTTTAAGATTTATATATAACATTTGCATATTCCCTTTTAATGGCTCTCGTCGCCACAAAGAAGAGTCAAAGACTCCCAACACAATCCATTCATCATTCAGACATTCACAAGGAACTTTACGACATAATCATCTTACTTGATACATTATCCTATTCATCGCCAAGATGGGTTCCCGACAACAGGTATTTGGGGGTCGGCTATACTGCAAAGAACACGGTCGACTGACTTGTTTGGTATGTCTTCACAGCATCAATGCTCTCCCAGATGGGTCTATTCCCGATCCCGCTCGCGACCAAATTCCCTGTTCTCGTTTAGAGCACCGCATCGAGCCAACGTTTTCACGTTTTGAAATTACCCTCGAAAGGAGAGGTTATACCATCGGGCTAAGTCCAGCAGATCGTAATAAGTATGAAACTGACCAAGTATATAAAATCACAGTCCCACAGATCTCCCGGAGCGAGCTGTACTACTTCCGCGATTGTGCGAAATGCGGACTTCACCACTTTACAGGCGGTAATCGGGAATCAGCTATTCATCCCTCGCACATTACCCCGGATGGGCAACGCTATTTTGCATTCGAGGTCCATCCGTTCGAAATCTCACGGGCTTTCAGCAAGATCAAATTTACGTCCGAATTCTATTTTCGTGCCGAATCTAAGTTGAATGCTGGCTACACAGTCGAAGTAAGTCCGGATGATGGTAGTAGCGATTGGAATATTGAGAACGGTCTCATTGCATCCACGGCGGAAGGATTAAGGTACGTCGCCAAGACGATTGTTCCCTATTGGGAGAAAGTGGTGCAGGACTTTCTCTATACTAATAGTGAATACTTCGCTCGACGAGCGAAGCGATTTGCACTGGTTGTAGTCGTTCCTTTCAGCCGGAGCACCTTGGATCTTCTACTTGAGGCACACAAGCTAAAGTACGATTACAAACGCAAAGCCTATGTCAAGAAGAATGCATTGGGATTTACCAGGGCAAGATATCCAGCGACCGAGGAGCGGCGGTACCAAGTTTCTAACCTCATCCGTAGAGTGAGGGAATTGGGCTTGATGGGCATCGAGGTACATTGGTACAGATGCGAAATTGTCGAGGATTTCAGGGCCGCCAGGGCAAAATTCTTGAACAAACCATACATCCGTAAAGCATCGGACGGCCTTCAACCCATGGTCACGCAGGAAGTCCCACAAGACGACATAGCTGAAGATGAAGGAGACCTCATAGATGGCGACTCCTTTGACCGTCTACCTAGCCATGATGACTTCGTAGCTGTTCGAAGTGAAGCTTCCCTTCCGCATGGAAACCACTCGTTAATAGAAGACGCAGAAGACCGTGCTTATACTCCACGAGCTGGTTAACCGGTTGCTGTCTCTATTTCACCTAGGTACCTAGATAGGTAGCCAAACAACTCACCCGGAGATACGAGGCTAGATCCTGGACCTTGAATATTTACATTAGGTAGGTATGAGAGACAGGTAATTATTAATCTATAATATGTGCAATGCTATTCTGTCAAGATATCAATAATACTAAGTGACTCTAGTGGCTTTTACATGTAGTTTATACACTTACCTAGGTACGTAGCTCCCGTCACTCGTTGACGTTTCCCCTCTTCTGCATTAACTTACCTGCTCAGGTATCTACCCACCTAAAGTGTGTCACTATGTAGGAATATTGTGATGATATTTACTAATGAGCAAGCAAACCGAGATGACATCTTAGTCGAAGTACAGTAGACGACATGAGGAGATCCACATGGCAGTTAGACTCGGCACACCAAGCTGCCGTGAACGCCGAAGTCGTCCGTACCCCGCCTTGATCTCCTCGCCATCTCCTCATGCCGAGCTGACATAACCCAGTACATAAGAATGATAAATCTAAGACCGATCTGAAACTGGCCTCTAATAGTATTAATTAATAAATTACGAGCAGGAAGACAGGTACCTTCTGAAAAACTAACTGATCAGAGCAACGACCGACGGACGCCATGCCGCCAACCCCCAAGAACATCATCATCACTGGAGCTGGGGGGTTCATCGGACCCCTACTCGCGGCGCGCCTGCTCAACGACCCGAGCTACCGGGTCATCCTAACGGACCTAGTCGAGCCGGCAATCCCAGAGGGCGTCGCGTACCCGCAGAACGCGACCGTGCTACGGGGCGACATAACCGACGCGTCGTTCAGGCTCAAGCTCCTGGCGGCGGCGCAGCCGCTGTCGGCGGTCTTCATCTTCCACGGCATCATGTCGGCGGGGTCGGAGGCGAACTGGGACCTGTCGCTGCGCGTCAACGTGAACAGCGTGCGGGACCTGCTGGTCGCGCTGAAGGACACCAACCCGGGCGTCCGCGTCGTCTACTCCAGCTCCCAGGCCGTGTACGGCCAGCCCCTCCCGGCGTCCGGCTTCGTCACCGACGACGTGACGCCCACGCCCGAGGGGACCTACGGCGCGCACAAGCTGCTCACCGAGGCCTTCATCAACGACATGCACCGCCGCGGCTTCATCGACGCCTTCAGCCTGCGGTTTCCTACCGTCTCGGTGCGGCCCGGCCGGCCCACCAGCGCCGCCTCCTCCTTCCTCTCCGGCATGGTCCGCGAGCCCATGAAGGGCGAGGAGTGCGTCATCCCGCTGCGCGATCGCGCCTTCAAGTCGTTCCTGGTCTCCCCGGAGACCCTGCAGGAGAATCTCATCCGGGTGCTGAACATGGACAGCGCCAAGCTGCCGAGGCACATTCGCCACATCAATGTCCCCGGCATCTCGGTCTCCATACAGGAGCTCATGGATGCGCTGGCCAAGTACGGTGGCGAGGACAAGCTAAAGTTCCTTAAGGAGGAGGCGGATCCGGATCTGGAGCGCATACTCAGGAGCTGGGCGCCGGAGCTGGATACTACCACGCCGCTTAAGCTCGGGCTGATCAAGGACGAGAGCGCGGATGCTTTGGTGAAGCAATATGTTGATTCATTGAAGAAGTAATACTAATTAAGAATTATTTGAAGCCTCGCGTACGTGATTCCAGCCAGACCCAGGATGCATCGCGCCAGGACTAAGCATCTTCGATGTACGTCCCTCCCGAAGCCGCCACACCGGCGTAGTAGAGTTCCGTCCCCGTGCCAATGAGCAGTCGCCCATCACCCGCAAAGTTGAAGTTGACAGCGGTCTTGCCCAGGAAGATCTTCCCGATCAGGTTTCCCGACTGGTTCCACACGTTCACGCCATCGCTGGTCGCCGCGTAGACGTTGCCCTTGCTATCGCAGTGAATGCCTAGATAGGTACACGACAGTCTTAGCCAAGCCTTGATAGATATTTTTCTGAAGATGAGGGGTAAGGGGCAGAGAGAGAGAGAGAGAGAGAGAGAGAAAGATCTTCAACACGTACCATCTGGAACTCCGGAGTCAATGAACGCAAAGGTTTTGCGGTTTTCAAATGTGCCGTCCTCTTGAACATCGAAGCGATAACTAGGTACGGACCAATCAGACGAGGTTACATATGTTTATCAGCGATTAGACGGCACTTACATGGTCGAGGGCTTGGTCAAGTCCCATCCTTTGGTGCCCACATTGATCGCGGTATCGGTAATGTAAGCATAAGAACCATTGGGAGAGAATGCCACGCCTATGAATTATTAGAATGTTCATGCGGGATGGGAAGGAAGAGAAGTAGACGGGACACCGTACCGTTTGGAAGGTCAAACCCATCCGCGACTACAGCAACGGCGCCAGTCTCATCATTGTACTTGTATATCTGATTCTGGATCCCCGGGGCGGGCTTAAGACCCATCAGATACCCATAACCAGTGTCGCTGAAATACACCTCGTTATTACGAGGGTTGACGGCCACGTCATCTATGGTGTTGAACTGGCGCCCGAAAAAGTTGTTGACAAGCACTTATGGGATATTATTAGCAAGACTTCTTCTCCAGGGCGAAGTGTTCAATGCTGACCTGTCGTGTTATACGGCTCCACCGGGTTCAGCAATACTACCTGTGAGACGTCTTCACTGCCGCTTCCTATCACCACATATACAATCTGGCCTTTGTAATTCGCGCCACCTGGAGTAGATTCGTAAGTATCTACATATTTGAATGAGGGGGTTCAGAACTGGCAAGCTTACCGTTTGGATTTACTATTCCCGTCGCGTTGACGGTCTCGACAGTAACTGTCCCATTACCAGAACTCGCAACCGCCGCGGCTTCGCTAACCGAGATCTTGGAGATCACGCCAGACTTTTTCGGGCCCGAGCCGGTTCCACCCTCTTGCACGATGAAGATTTCATCGGTAGGAGGGTACCTAACAATCGAGTTGTGAGATTCGCGAGCGGTGAGATCACGTCTGGGAGAGAAGACATACCAGACGACACCCTCAAAAAATAAGGGGCTGTCGCTAGATTCGGCAACGACCGTCAATGTGGGATTGGGCCCAATGATGTCGTAAAACTCCTCGTCGTAGATGTGAAAGGGTTTTTCCTTCAGGGATTCCAGGGTGTGCCCAGGTGGAACGAAGAAGAACTAGCACAAGATCAGCTCCTGGATTCATTCACTGCTTGGGGTCAAATTTACCGCAGAACCATTGCCAACTGTTGCAGGCTCAACAGTCGGCAGAACACTGAATGATTTCTTATCGATGACTTGGGCCTGCTTCGGAATATCCTGTGCCTGAGCCAGGACGCTAGCCCCAAGGACGACTAAGCTTAACGAGTGGTAAACCATTTTGAAAGTTCCGTTACTAGGTCTTGGCTAACATTTTGGTGGCGCATAATCAGGTAATATATAGACTCCCGAACTGGCCGGGGGTGGCGGATCCTACAGTCAAAAGGACGTTGTCGCTAGGACCCAAGAACGGTTGGTCATGTCTAGAACCGGAAAAAGGCACATCGTCCTGTAAGCTTACTTTTTTGGGGCGAAGACGCGTGACCCTGCAAAGAAGCTAGTCTCGCTATATATGTCTCTAATCTATGGTAATCCTAACAGTAGCTACGACAGCAGTTCAGTTGCAACTTTTATATCCGATCAACTTTTTCATACATTTCCATTCCCTGGAATTCTCACAGTTATACATACTTACCGATCAAATAGGAGAAAGGTGACCCGGAGAAATATTGAACGCCGACGGAAATGGAGCCGGCGTGTTGGTGTATTGTGGGGGTTATCCCTTGCAACCGCTGGTAACCGATATTTGCAATTTACTAGGCGCAGGGTATGGTGCTGACTGGATGCCTCTTGCATTATTAAGCGGTTATCATGCTATTTTCCCGGCCTTTTGCGTAGGATTTTCTAACCATTCCGGTGTAATATTTTAAGGTATTATCTGATGCTTCCGTTCAAACAGCTAATCCATTCTCTCTAATACTATGTAGATGTTACGCAAGCATATTTAAAATTAAACGATCAAGCCACGGCAAACCAGTTTAGTGGACTTTGAAAAGAATTACCGCATTCGGTAGTAGCTGGTAGTCATTCCAGAGTCTCATTGGCTGCCCTTTAGATACCTAGGTACCTAGGTTAGTTTAATTAATGTATCTCACATTACACAGGCCAACTAAACTCATGTCTTCTCTATTCAAGGTAGTAATAAGAGAGCTATAGAAAAGTAAGCCTAATGCGTTAGTCTCACTAGGCGACCAATAATGATACAAGAAAGCGATTGAAAATAGAAGAACAGAGGATTGTTTGCTATCATTAGCCTTGCTGTTAATTACAACTTAACAATGGCCTTCTTCATGCCTCGAAACACAAAGCCACTCTTTTATCACTATGCTTTGTCGCATTGGCTTCAAACGGTATATATTTATCGTCCGTCAGTAACATATCCGGAAAATGTCAAGCCGATCAGCGTCCATTTCGTGACTCGCATATCCCCAGTAACGCCTGACCTTCATCTCGGACTCGAACAAGCACTTGCACAAGGGCCCAAAATGTCTGCCGCGGATATCCAGCAAGCCAGCTCTAGCAGCAAGGGACCTTTCGTCTGTCGACCAGACACGGGGTGCACCGTTCAGCTCGGCTCTGGTTTGATGCCCATTGCTCGTAGTCATACCGAGAAATGCAAGTGCATTCTAGTCGATACAAAGATGGATGAGGAGATGCATTGCGTAGTCAAGAGCGCCCATGACGCTCTGGAGATGGGCATAATGGAGGCTGAGAAGCCCAGCATGGCATTCGCCATGATTCTTTTAGGCGGAACGGTTTCCTACGATTAGCGAGACACAAAACATGGAGGCGTGCTAGGACATGCCACGGGAAGGTGAATAAAAAGTTTCGAGACCCCACCCCCTATTGATGTATATAATGCAAATAATGTATATAATAACTCGAGAATCTTACCAAAACCAAAAAAATCAGTGATTTATAATTAGAAGATGTTGACGATACTTTGCACATTATAAAACATCAACTTTCACGAATTCACCATCGGAGTAAGCAGTCTTCAAGACCGACTGAGGTCAGCGATATGTTGGAGTCGGAAAATTTCAGAGATTCTCGAGCATAAGAAGTATCAACTCTCCTTATACTTCTTGCTCTTATTTGGCTTCTTCCGCTCCTTCGGGTCCGTCGAGTCCTCCGAGTCATCTGAATCCTTGAAATTCTTCTTCTTATCCTTCTTTGTCCCGTTCCACACCTGTCTGGTGCGAGCCTTGATAGCTTTTTCCTGTATATTTTTCTCTAAATCGCCAACGATCTTTTGTACATTTAACCTGTTACTGTCCCGATCCCTCTGCTCATTTCTTCTATCATCGTTCTGGCCTTGCTTGCACGGTCTACCTATGATGGTTGGTATGTTGTGCTTAGAACACAGTTGCTATTAGCGATATTAGTAATTTACCTAATTTATTCTCTGGTTTTCTGCTAGATAGGAGACATATATACCTGGTGCTCACTGCAAAATGCCACGTGATTTATTGTGGTGTGTCGGCAATTTTTGCCGCCATCTTTCGCTTTCGGGCAGTGGTGGGTGATTCTGGATCCCCGAGGCATTTTGAAACAGCTAAGTGCTGAGTATGGTCCTTGAATAGAGGCCTTTTCGGTCTCAACTACTCCTAAGAGACCGTCGAGTCAAGGAGAATTACCCTGATCTATCTTGTTACTGGGCTGAATATGGAGCCCACGTCAGCCTCTCTGAAGGGTTGACAATGATAGGTAATGATGTCGGGTCGTTATCAAATTGTTGAATGTGTAATATGGTTTGCCGACAGGGCTAAGTAAAGACCCTTAAGTGAATGAAATGAGAAACAACGAAGAGCCTGGTAGAGCTTTCTGACTGAGGTCTGACTGAGTATATAGAAGGATGATATGTAAAAGCCAGTGATCTGTAGATATCCGAAGATATAGTATAAGAATGGGTGTGGAAGAGTAAGCTGGTAGCTCGTACAGCTATCTTGTTTTCGGTTTAATTAAGAAAAGATAATATATGTTCACTGGTATCCCTAATTCACGACGAATACAGCCATGCAAGTAGTTTAGTTGCTCAAGAATTCAAGATAGTAAATGTATTGTTAGTGCTTCAATGTTACGACATTCAAAGATCATTGCGGCTTTTATCAAATTTAGGTTTGCGCACCTTTCTAAAGCACATACGACAATTCAATTGCGCGCAAGAAGATTGCTGAATGATGTGCATTGAAGCCTTTGCTATAACTTGAGGAGCCCCTCCGCTCCTAGCAAAGCTTTGCCTGAGCAATCCAGTTTCTATCCCATCACAAGAGTCTTTCTCAAAAGTTTGTATCTATTCGGGTGAATGAATATCTGGATATTACCATGACAGATTAACTAGTCTTCTAAGAAGCCAATTAATACAGCCTTGTGAATTCTATTTCATAAGGCTAAAATATAAGCAGTGTTTCATTCCCTATTCTATTCTCATACGTAGAGGAATTCAACTGTTTTAGAGTCAACCTCATGGATACAGTGCTTGTAAAATAGGGGTAAATTGATACTGTATTTGCCTTAGCTCTCGCACCAATCATGTGGGTGGTTATTACGCTGAACTCTAGTGAACAGCCACTAAAATATGGGCTTCTTCATCGCTAAGTGACTACAGCGTACCGTGCTTTTAGCCTTGGAGATACACTGTATCTAGGTAGATCGCGGGAGTAGCAACCATAAAAATCATTCAATTAATATTAAGATTTCATACAGGTATTATAGAAGTAATTCAATTAAATAGATAAGTAAGTCTGTATAAATGCTTAATGCCAATGCAAGTAAATCGGAGTAATATGGTGAATCTCATGTCACTAAGGTATCGCTTTCGGAGGTCCTCTTCTCCGCGCCGGTCCTTGTGATACTATTATCGCATTATAAAAGTGTTATACTCATTAAGTTCGTTACCTCAACCCAGATACACGATATGCTACGGGGATTTGAATAGATAATAGAGAGTGAAGACGATCATCAGTATACCAAAGCTATGTGCTTCCTCGACATGAGCCAGGAGTCAGGTATCTCATCGAGCAATTCGCATGGGAGCGACACAGACATGGCTTATCACGTTGGAGCTTTGAATAATACTATCTGCTTGATTTATTAAATGACTACCTAAGTAACGCATTCGCTAGAGCTTGAAATACAGCAAGTCTGCTATGGAAGATTGGCTATGGTGAATAGACATGTCGGAGAACAGGAGTAAACAGTACCATGCGTCTTAACTGTTGCGAAAACCTGCCGATCTTACATACACCTAGGTATATAGAGCCAAGATATCACCAGCCGAGCAATCCCATCTTCCTAAGCCTTAACCCAAGTGCATGAGCTGCACTTTACGTGGTGACAATTAGTCAGGGTACACTTGGCCTCGTTAGGGTGGTACTTCCATTTGCACTTGCAGCTATGAGTTACTAGAAGTTAGCATGTATTCTGCTGAGATGACTTGGGTCATCGGGCTGTCATTCTAATGCTGGTCTGCAGGCAAAGTGGCTACTTGACCACGATTGCTAAAGATATATAGGCGACACTTACCATACCCAAAGACGGTCCGTGGAAATCTCGGTCTTGGATGGGTCTGGAGCAGGTCGAGGTTCCGGCCGATTGACAGGCTTCGGCTGAACCTTCTCCTTGCCGTCGCCGGACATGGTGGCGAGTACTCGGTGTTGAACTTGGGAGAGAATATAACGATATAGGTAGAGTTTTGTTATTGTAAGCGAATATACTGCAGAATTTGATCCGTTTATGCGAGACACCAGGTTAATGCGGTATTGTATATTGCATTTGGCTTTGCTAGAGTGGATGAATCCAAGGGAAATGTCGGGGAGGTCTGGTCTGTCGTTAAGAAGATCGAATTGGAACAAAAGACAGACTCAGAACATGACAAACTGGAAACCAGCCTGGAGAACACGTACTACTACTCACTAAAGGTAAGTCTGAATATGATATCCAACTTTGATATGACTCTCTGTTCTTCGTAGATGGTAATTACGTGGGATATGCCTGTCACTATGACAAAAGTATAGCGACTATAAACACGACAGACAGCAGAATATACGACGCGATGTCGGCTAGTTAGAGGCACTAGGGCAAAGATTGATTGCATCGACAAGTGGTTTGCTATCTTGCTCAGCTAAGGAAAGAACCCACCTGGAATGAGCACTGGTACTGCATACAACAATAGATATAGAGAACGTTTTGCGTGTGGAATCCATATGCGTTGTGATATGTAGTGGCTAATATTTGGCCAGTATCCAAGTTGCCTTCTTGTACGTAGGTATTACACACACTCTATCTATCCTCATCTACATTAATATTGTCTGTGTTGACTAGAGACAGGCACTGACCACATTACATGACGCGTAGTCCTGAGTATTAGAGAGGCTGGATGATTGTGGTGAGTGACCAGCCGTGAGATGGCGGGGACCACCCCGGGATATCATAACTGACATCAACATAGGTCAGGTCGTGATAATTAGATCTGGTGGTCTCCCTGACTATGAGTGAGGAGGATTTTACTGTTCATGGAATAACGAAGCGTACAAATCAATTCGAGACCATGAGTAGGAACTACACTACATTTCTATCACGGGTTTGATATTGTCTACCAGGCTGTATGTGGCGAATATGGGGGTATTATTGTGTTTATCTGGATAAGCAAAGACAACCCCAAGACCGGCATCAGCTAGTTAACAATATCTGATTGGTGTCCCTGTCCTATTATCTCCTCTTACCAGTCTATTTATGACCTATTCCCCTCCACGTCCAATTCATTTAGAGGGATACGATCTGGTTCATAATAATCACGCGCTTAATGCAAGACAGGCATCGACTGCAAGGCCAACCCTGCAAGGACGTTAGTAGGTTGAAGGAGATGGGTAATGTGCAGGTGAACTAACCTTCCCTCTTTCTGGTAAACCACATCGCTAATAATGTCACGGTCCAGGTCTGGGAACATTCCTGCAAGCGTCTCCACCACATTATTGTGCTCTGCTCGGTGTATCCTTTGCGCCTCAGCGACCTCGGCGCTTGCCTGCCTCGCTGCAGCTTCTTCGGCAGATAGCCTCTGGCGCGCATCCATTGAAGGACGTCTATTATCGAGGCTAGGCCGAGGACTCAGTCGTGGCGAAGTGTCCGATTGAGATACCCGTACAGACGAACTAGGCCCAGCATTGCTCGCATCATCGGAAAATATGCGCCCAATGGATGATAAGGGCTTCTGAATCGTCCGGAGCAAGCTGGCAATAGCAGGACCCTCTTCACTAGATTCATTATCATCGTTAGATGAACTAGACCGACGAGGTGTACTCGAGCCATCCAGGTCGAGCGACGGACGTGTCGAGGATGACCCCGGAGGATAAAGTCCAGACTTTTCATTCGGTTGCGGTTGGGGCGGGACAGGTGGCTCTTCCGCCCGATGCTTTTCCGCGATTGCGGACACAGCCACCTCTACGTTCTTATCGAACTCCTCGTCCGAGATCGTCAAAGTGGTGCGGTCCATGTTCTCTATAAACTGTATAGCACCCATCTAATCACATGGTAAGTAGGTGAATAAGAAACGTGATCATTGGCGTTAGACTTACGAGGGACGAGAGGTAGTATCCAGCTTCTCCCGCCAGTTTTTCCTGGTTCCGGAATCGCAAGATGTAGTGGACATTTGATACTAAATGCTCGGGATTAGATCGCAACACGACGTAAATTAATAGTGGCATGAAGGAGTCAGCAGACGAGTCGGACTTGTTATGCCTGAGGAGCCCTGAAAGAACGGTTAGTATTGTAAAGCACCAATGTTGTAGCATTCATACCGAATATGACTTTGCAGCAATTGAGAACGCATATAATCTTGTCACGAGGCGCCCGATACGACTTGATTTTGAAAAGTTCTAAGACTGTCAGTCATTGGCCATATATTTGAGACTTGAAGACCGACCTTGTTGGGCTAGTGTTAGAAATCGTTTGCCGCTGTCATTTATAGGTGGAATATCCAAGTGCTCTTCTCGGACCCAGCCATAGATATTGATCTTTTGCGCCAGTATTTCATCTCTCTCCACGTCTTCTTGGTGTTGACCACGTCGTCCTGGTCCCATCGGCCGTTCACCTCCGCGACGCTTGGGTTTTGTGCCGGGGATGGGTTGAGGAGGCGGTATTGCGGGCGAAAAAGTTTGCGAGTAGAGTCTATTCATAACCAGCTTCTCCATTCCTTCGCGGGCGTTGTCGAATTCAGCATCCGAGACCTCGCTCCATACTTCACACTGAGCCATCTTGTTGGCAATAAATGCAAGAAAATCACTAATGATCTTGACCTGCTCATGAACCATCCATTGGCGTTTTGCGAATTCAAATAAAAAGGATTTGAGATATCTCGCAACGGGATCGGCCTTTTTATGTTTGAGCTGTTCCAGGAATCTGTGGAAGTCAAATGGAAGGGCTGGTTCTGGTTCTGGCTCTGGTGGTGGTGGTCGATGTAGCGGTGCTCCAGACGAGGCCTGAGAATCAACATTAGGATCTCTCTCATCCGATGACCCATCCTTGGGCGGAACTGGCGGGCCTTGCTCATCGGGCTCTTTGAGTTTATCCTTTGATCGGGTACTTGTAGGTGATGCGCTTGAGAGCCTCAGACCTTGCATCTCTTGCAATTGCTGAGCAATACTCGGAGCAAGAGGCTCAAGACTGGACTTTCTTGGTGGATGTTGTATCGGAGGGCTGCCTAAAAGCGGTGAAGTAATTTCCAACCTTGGACTCATTACTTCGTCTTCTCCGGGACCACCACCATCCTCGGGGAACTGTTCCATGATACTTTGGATCTCCGACCGAGACGTCCCTTCTTGCTCATCCTCGCTTGGATAACGCCTCTCGTCATATCCGGCGTCGGATCGAGTCGGGGAAGGTTCAGGGCCGTGACCCTTGGGTCGGTGAGAAGAGTTGGCTCTCGAGGGTGGCTGCGAGGCATCCGGAGTCGGGGGCGTGGGATCAACATATGGGGTAGTCGTGATTGTTAGGTATTGTGGCTTTGTAGGTTTGAGGGTCGCGACTGAAGACTCCATAGGATCAGTTGGCGCATCAGACACGGCATCCTTGCTATCTCTATCAGTCGACCCATATTCACTTCTCGTACTCTCGCCCTCGTCGGTGCTTCGGTCTGTTGCTGTGTCACCCTTGACGAGGTTTACCAAGACATCTTGGGTTTGATTCTTGATAGACTCGCTGTCCAAGGCTTTCGGGCCCGGCTGGTCTTCATTAATCTCGCCATCATTATCTCCAGGCCTCGTCTCGACCTGTTTTGACTCGGACGGGAGAGTGGCAGCGGCGGGTAAAGCGACTGGGGAATCCGCGGGCTTTGGATAGCTCATGGCGGGGTCATGGTCGGACGTGATGGCAACCTCTGGTTTAACAAGAGGATTTGCGGACTCTAGCGAGCGCTGTTGAAGAGGAGGCATGCATGAAAGCTCAGATCGCTATGAAGAAGAGAAAAAAGGTGAAATAAGGAGTAGTAATTTCGGTGGTATGGTGGGGATAGGAAGTGTTGAACAGCTAGAAGTGTAGGTAATAGTTTAGGATATGGATATGATTACTAGTTTATCGTTATCGCTTTCCTTGACACGCGTGAAACTCGATGATCCTAGCAATGAAGCAGAAAGTATGTACAAGTGTGGAAGCAGCCCTGGAAGTACAGTGCCAATGCACATGCACAAGGTCAAGTGTTGGTCTAATTAATGCTGGGCTAGTGCTGGTAATGTTTGTTACCGACCGACGCTAGTAGGTACATTACTGAGGTACTTGTTTAAGACCAACAGCCACAGCACAGAGGTCATCAGCAGACAATTAAGCCACAATGTCATAGGGCATTTGACTCGTGCAAACTGGAGGAGTTGACATTCTTTTTTTTTAAATTTTATATCAGACATCGACAACAAGTATCTTTACCTCTTCGTGGTAGAGTTGAAAAGATAAAATAAAAAAATTCAAGGATATAACCAAGTTAGCAGGCTAGTTCCCCCAACGATACCCAACCTACCTAGGTAGCTGCATGTGGTGTTGTCATTTCTATATCATTATCCAGTCGAATATCTTTCTCTGAGAGACCTATCATTGGCATCGGAGTTATTGAGTTATTAAACCGCCTGGTAGGAGTCATGAAGTTTCCGACATATGAAATATGTAGAAAGACACCTTGGTATTTCTTCCAGTGCTAAGACTTGAGGCGCTTGTTCTCTCGGCCGATTCAGCAATGTCCATCATTGTGGCACCGCATGCGTACCCCCCAGAGTATCCCCAGATATCGTTGCATGTAAATCAATGATCATGGCTGAGTGTTCCCCACCAAATTGAGTCTTGTATCTGACAGTACTAATGTATTATAAAATAATCTAAGGATTACTTAGACATTATATATAATGTGTCAAGAACATGTTACATGCGTGTCAGTATTTATAATTAGACTGGACAGCTTTGAAATTGTCGCGAGATACCTAATATTAACAAGCAGATTGGATTGGGTGGACGTCATTCCAGGTTGTGCAACGTTATGCAGGTCTTGGCAATCCCGCACATGTACAAGATCTCATTAAACAGGAATGGAGGTACCAACGAAGGGCGCCAAGACACCAGTACAAAATCCACAGGCGCTATTACGGGTGAGCCCGGCATTGTAAACAGGGAATGGAAGGTGGTGCAGCGGTTCATCGTAACGGAGTTAGAACTTGCAAATTCTAGATTGGACTTGCCCAAAACACCATCGAAATTCTCGAAGTTGGGAGGATCAACTGGGCTTTTGGAACTTAGTTTAAATTCAATTTGGCTTGACTTTCCCTTTTGCGGCCTGTCATTCGTTCCACCTCCTTTATACACTCGTTTTATGTTTTCCGCCTCGCATTCTCATACTGGTACCCGCGTCCCCATCACCTACCATAGCATATGTCTGGTTTTTCCATGAGACGAATGTTGTAAACCCACACCCGATCAATGCGCGCGAAGGGCTTTGGCTTTGCCTTTGCGATGCGGTTACACTCGCTTAAATCTATATACAATGCCTCGAATGGCCGACCATGAAGACTTGGATGTTGCGAAGAAGCAAGACACAGACACAATTTCGACCGCGGCGCGGAAAACTCGGAAGCGGTTCGAAGAATTGGGAGGAGTTGTGGAGGAATGCGCCACGCAATTGTACAAGAAATATGTTATAGAGCTGTTACTGCGACAGAAGCCCTTGAAGCCTTCTAAGGATGGAAGACACATCCCATTTCGAGTAGAGCAGGACGAAGTTTTAATTGACGAACGACGCGGTCATCCGTACATACCGAATACGATCCGAACTTCACGATATACCTTAATTGATTTTATACCGAAGCAGCTGATATTCCAATTTACGCGACTAGCAAATTTCTACTTTCTCTGTGTTGGTATACCCCAAGCAATCCCGGGTTTAAGTACGACTGGAAGTTATACTACCATTTTACCTCTGTTGTTCTTCGTCGCTCTGACGATCGTCAAAGAGGGTTACGATGATTACAAACGACATCGACTGGATAATCTCGAGAACGCGAATGCTGCGACGGTTCTGAGACGGAAGTCTGCTGATATAAACCCGGTTTTATCAACTCGAAAATGGTTTCCGGGCAGACGCAAAACTGTGGAAACAACTGTTCAACCCTTAGAGGACGAGGTGGATTCGGAATTCGGGTGGAGGCAGGTCAAATGGCAAGACGTCAAGGTCGGCGATGTTGTAAAATTGGTCCGCGATGATGCTGTGCCGGCGGACCTAGTCCTTTTACATGCATCGGGAGAAGATGGCTTGGCTTATATCGACACCATGGATCTTGACGGCGAGACTAACCTCAAGACTAGAGAATCGCTTGCCGAGTTCAGCTGTTGCGACACTATTGCCGGTCTTCGTAGCTGTCAGGCCGAATTCGTCCTCGAGGATCCGAACCCCGACCTTTACCGCTTTGACGGCCGTGTTGCAGTGAACAGCCAGACACTTCCCTTAACCTCGAACGAAGTCATCTATCGTGGTAGTACACTCAGAAATACGGCACGCGCTATTGGCGTCGTGATCAACACCGGAGAAGAATGCAAGATCCGCATGAATGCCAACCAACATCCTCGTGCTAAGAAACCTGCATTGGAAACCATTGCTAACAAGATCGTTATTACTCTGGCTCTCTACGTCATCATTTTAACCGTGGGATGTTCGATGGGATATATCATCTGGAGGCCTACCGAGCGTATCTCCTGGTATATCTCTATGGCCACTGTCGAATTTAAGCAAATCATCATCGGCTACGCAATCATGTTCAATAATGTCATTCCTCTTGCGCTTTATGTCACCCTCGAGATAACGAGAATCGGCCAGATGCTTTTGTTAAACGGCGATGTTGAGATGTACGATGAGGCGACTGACACCCCCGCTCGTTGTAACACGAATACCATTCTGGAAAACCTTGGTCAAGTCAGCTACATCTTCTCTGACAAGACTGGCACTCTAACGGAGAACGTTATGAAATTTCGCAAGATGAGCATCGCTGGAACCTCATGGTTACACGAAGCAGACATCAACCTCGAAACCCCTGTGGTTATGACTCCAGGCCTCAATGCAGATGCAGCAGTAGCAATGCCACGGAGATCTAGAGAGGTTTCTAGCGTGATTCACGAGGATGTGGAACTCTATCCGCTATCGCCGTCGTCATCTGCTTTTTCTCCTCAATCCGAGAGAAGGTCCTCATCGCAGTGGCGATCCAGCGGCCGCCCAGACCTTCCGCAACCTGATGTCACAACTGCAGATCTGTTAGAGTACATCAAGCTAAGACCGGCCTCATCCTTCGCAAGACAAGCCAAGGACTATATATTATGCATGGCACTCTGCCATACATGTCTGCCCGAAGTCGAGGATGGAAAGGTCGATTTTCAAGCCTCGTCGCCAGATGAGTTGGCTCTTGTCCGGGCCGCGCAAGAACTTGGATATCTGGTCGCTCATCGGACCTCGCAGTCCGTGACGCTACAGATTGATATTGGAGATGGTAATAAAAGGACGGAAGTTTATGAGATCTTAGACGTTATCGAATTCAGCAGTAAAAGGAAGCGTATGTCGATCATTGTACGCTACCCCGATGGGCGGATCTGCATCATTTGCAAGGGTGCCGACTCGATGGTCTTGCCTCGGCTCAAGTTGGCTCAGTTAGCAGCACAAAAGGCGACAGAGGTTCGCAAAAGTGTTGAGGCTGAACGCGAACTTATCCGAAGAAGCGAGCAGTTGGATGTAAGAAATAGCTTTGGTGGGCGTCCAAGCTTAACTCTAAGACGCAATATGGCTGGAAATAGGAACAGCATCACCATTGCTCAACCGACCATTGTTGTTCAAAAGCCAGCAATGGTGAGGAGCAGATCGGCGGAGGGGTCCAGGACACGGCTCTCTGAACAGAAGTCCCGTCCGTCATTAGGTATACGGACAACTTCTCTTGATGTGACGAAGACACTATTGAGTCCGTCAACACCCAGACCGGCTCCGGACAAATTCAGCTTTCTCGACGACCCTTCTATTCTTGACGATTCCACGACTTTTAGCCGATGTTTCAAACATCTGGACGACTTCGCTACCGAGGGTTTGCGGACCCTCTTGTTTGCACGAAAGTTTATATCCGAGAGCGACTACGAAGCGTGGAAGAAGATATATAACAATGCAACGACGAGTTTAGTCAATCGTCAGGATATGATCGAAGCAGCGGGCGAGCTGATAGAGCAGTCGTTTGACCTTGTCGGAGCTACAGCCATCGAGGACAAACTTCAGACTGGCGTTCCTGAGACGATTGACAAGCTCCGCCGTGCCAACATCAAAATCTGGATGTTGACAGGAGACAAGCGTGAAACGGCTATCAATATTGCTCACTCAGCACGGATCTGCCGCCCAGGTTCCGACCTATTTATTCTGGATTCTTCGAAGGGCTCGATAGAGACGCAGATTACCGATGTAACCGAAGATATCGCGGCTGGTTGCACACATAGCGTCGTCGTCATTGATGGCCAAACCCTGCAAATCATTGAGCAGTCGCCTCATCTCACGAACCTCTTTTACACGCTCATCCCTTCGATCGACTCCGTTATTTGCTGCCGAGCTTCACCCGCTCAGAAATCCGTAATCGTCAAAGCCATTCGACAGCGAGTGCCAAGTGCCTTGACTCTTGCAATCGGCGATGGTGCAAACGACTTGGCAATGATCTCCGCCGCCCATGTTGGAGTCGGAATTTCAGGCAAGGAGGGACTACAGGCTGCCCGTGTAGCCGACTACGCCATCGCACAATTCCGCTTTCTTCAACGCCTGCTTCTCGTGCACGGGCGCTGGAACTATGTCCGCACGGCCAAGTTCATTCTTACGACCTTCTGGAAGGAGATGTACTTTTACCTGCCCACGGCGATGTACCAACGATACAACGGATACACGGGGACCAGTCTTTACGAAAACTGGAGTTTGACTGTTTTTAATACGCTATTTACGAGTTTGTGCGTCATATGCCTGGGTATATTCGAGCAGGATCTCAGCGCGGAGACGCTTCTAGCTGTTCCTGAGTTGTATGTGCACGGGCAGAGAAACAGGGAGCTCAACATACCGAGATTTGTCCGCTGGATGGCGGCTGCAGCTGCACAAGGTGTGTTGGTCTGGCTCGGTGCTTGGGCTGCTTACAGCGTATACGGGACGGCTCGCGACAATGCGCTCTTCGCCTTTGGTGATTTGGTCTTTACAGTTGGTGTCCTGTGGATCAACTGTAAAATCTTGTAAGTTTGCTTGAGATCCTCACGAAGCGAAATCATGCTAACGATGTCTTTAGCCTCCTCGAAACACACAATAAAACATCAGTCGTTCTTGGTGCTTTTGGTATCACGATGGCCGGATGGTGGGTTTGGAACGCATTTCTCTCGGGGGCTTACCCCGCGCAAACCAGCCCTTACCCGGCCAGAGACGGCTTCACGACTACCTTCGGCAAGGACCCGCTCTGGTGGCTGACAATTATCGTCGAAGTGCTTGTGCTCGTGTCCATTGATCTGGTGTACAAGGCAATCAAACGCAACATGATCATCGCGGGTACGTGGAAGTGGCCACCGTGGAAGCGAAGGAGCGTCGACGATAGTTTGGAGGAATGGGGCTTAGATGTCTGGCAAGAAGTAGAGAAAGACCCGGTAATGCGTGAGCGATTGCGAAGGGCATGCGTAGAAGACCTTGATATTGGTGACGAGCGGCTGGACAGCGTTGAGGCTGATGATGTGGCTAAGGTGCTGTGAAAGGGGGCATATACTGGCGTTTTTGGAGGGGGTCTACATATATATCTCGCATATATCCTACGTGGAGGGGAAGTATATATTTTGGTTGGACTGGGATTTCTTCGTTGGGGGCATCTTCTGGCTAGACGGATAATACCCAGTACGTTGTTACGGTGGGGATATACATACATATACATAATTATATTAGGTTTGAACATAGATATTTACCTGTTGAATATTTGAAGTGTCTTGATGGTTTTGTTGTTAGAAACTTCGAACTGAAAGAATACCTTAGGTACACTTAGAAGATACTTCACAAGTGCATTCCCTCGTCTGCATCTGATTTCACAACAGGATGTGATACCATCCATATTCCACATATCAGCAGCGACCAGGGAATTCTACCTCCTCCAGCATTCAACCCTCCCAACTCTCAAAACCCACCTCATCTAACCATCCTTCTCAACCGTATTATTGCTAACATGACAAACCTCCATCCCCTTAAGCTTCTCCAGCCCCCGCATCAGCGGGATGACCTTGGCAAACTCGTCCGTCTGCCGCGCCTGCACGTGCGCCTCCACGGCCGTCCACCCCAGCACCGCAACGAGGGCGCGGCACCGCTCGCCCTTGAACTCCAGGTTGTCCTCGACGGTCCACCCCGCGGCCGTCTCGCCCGTCATGCCCCGCGCGAACGCCAGCATGCCGTCGAAGAACCTTGTCACGGTGTCCAGCGTCCTCGCGCGGAACGCGGCGTCGCTGGCGTCGGCGGAGGCGAAGTACGCGTGCAGGACTTCTGCCACGGGTGTCTTTCCTCCACCACCCGCGCCGTTTAGGACCGTCGGTGGAAACGGCGCAATCTCCACGTGGTACGGCTTCCGCCGCGGCACGCTGGCGTCTATGATGGAGGCCACGCGCTCCCGAAAGGGCGTGCTGACGGCGGCGTTGGCGCCGAAGGCTTGGTGCGCGGCCACGCTGTCCCAGTCGGCGAAGATGCGCAGCTGGTTGGCGTCCTCGTGGGTGCGCGAGGTGCGCACGCGCTGGCAGCCGGGCTGCGAGAGGAGCGTTGCCGTGTTGGTTTGGAGGGTGGCGGTTATGGTCTCCGGGTCCAGGGAGGGGTTGAGGGGGAGGAGGATTAGCTCTGTTACTGGTGCCATTTCGGTTTTTGGTTTTTGCTCTTCTTCTCCTTAGACGTGTGATTTCTGGTTTCTGGTTTCGGTTGTGGCTGTAGGATGGATGGATGGATAGATAGATGAAAGAAGAATAAGCGGGAAGATGGAGACGGGGATGATTGAAGATGGCCGATTTATAGCTACTCGGTGGTGAGATCCGTACAAGCAAGGGTGACTCTATCGGAGGTCCGTTCCAGTCCGTATTAGCTACCCTCTATTGCACAAAAGTTCCGTTGAACCTCCAATTGGATTTGCCCGAGAATATAGAGTTATTGTGCCGTTATTGATTTCTTCAATATGAGTGAATTGCTAGATAAACCCGGAAGCTATTACATCATTGCCCGGGACGCAGGGCGGCCTAGTTGGACCCGATACTACGGCAGTCCCCACTAGCTAGGGACCTTTCTTCGGGCAGTTCCGGCCGGAGTAGAGGCGACGATTTTGAGCTATATTCTAAGGTGATCACGATCATCATATCAATTTTCTGGCGCACTGGCAATCTTTTTAACTCGAGAAGGTTACATAAGATGACACGAATTTAAACGAGGCGCTAAATGCAAGTAAGCTCGAAGACTGAATATATGTATATGTACATAACGAATTAATTAATTTCCGGATTCATCATCCTAGTCTCAACTCTGACTGACCCTCTCTAGTTATGAAGGTATATCATAACTCATCGAGCCAATCCAGCAAAGGATTCAAGTAATCGCTAGCTAGCAGAGGACCCAGCGTGATCCCATTCTCCTTAGCTAGCGGGTACAAATCCGTCGGGTCCGATAAAAACTCCATGTAGTACATGAGTACGTACTTGAGCTTCGGCAAAACGTGCTGCTTCTCGGTGATCAAAAATCGGATGAGTTGGTAATCTCGCGGCATGAGCGTCAATTCAAGCGTGTAGCCCGGCGGAGGGTATCCGGGGAAGACGACACCTCGCTCGTTCATGACGCGGATAGAGCGGGGCACGATGTTCTCCAGAAGCAGCATCTTCAAATTCGGCGGGCAGTTCGCGCGGATGAGGTCGGGCAGCACCACGTCGTCCGTATACGCGCTGCCCAGGAGATAGATCGGGGGCACTCGAACGAAATGCAGATTCGGGAACCGCGTGAAGTCCATTCCCTGGTCCTCGACGGGGATCCTCCATCGCCAAGTCAGATCCAAGATCCGCAAGCTCTGGCGGGCGGATGCTAGCACGTGCGGGTACAGCTTCTCCGAGAAGGGGAGCTGCTCGTTGTGGATGATGTTGACGTTCTGTAGCGTGGCCGTCGGGCTCACGAGCCGATCGAACGCCTCGCGCGTGTACCAGCTGAACTCGATGAAGAGCGCCTTCAGCTCCGAGTGCTGAAAGTAGTCCGCGTCCAGGTTGCCGAATGCCGAAAAGTCGATCCAGGACATCCGCAGACGCCGCAGGTTCTTGTGACGGAACAGCACCGCGTCATCTTCCTCCAGCTGGACGGCGGACCAGTTCTCTCGCTCAATGGTGAATGTCACTAGGTAGGTATTCATAAGCTACTTTGACCTTCTCTAGCTGGTCGAATAGGGGGGGACTTACAATTTGCCATTTTAGGCTGCTCCTTGACAAGCTCGTTCAGAGACCTCCGGTGGTCGTCGTCTATCTTGAGAGGTTCGCCCGAGTGCTGCATGATCATGCTTTCGAGGTTGGGAAACTCGATGGCCATGAGCTGCCGGTAAGCCACGGGGTGAAACTCGTCGAGGACGAGAAAGTGTATCAGGTTTATGACATGAGGCCGTCCGTTCAGGAATTCAAGGAGACCGACGGTGTCATTGTGCGTGCCGGACTTGGTGTATATCTTGTGGTAGAGCAGCGGCTCGACGATGTCCCGGGCTCTAGAACAGGTCCGCAGGAACGCGGCCTGATCACGGAGCTCCAGGTCTCGCAGGACCCACCATTGGATCTCAAGGGGCAGACCGAGGAGATGAGATGAGCTATGAGATGATGCCATTAGATATTAAGAGTTTGATGCAATTGAACCTGCTTTCATTCGAATTGAGGAAAGAACCATAAGGATTGTTTAGTCCCGGGACCGTGGCGTTTTATGAAGGGATGTGGTATTCGAGGAAGAACAACCGGGGGTGGCCCCGCAGGTGCAGTAAGAACAAGTGCCAAGCCAATTATGCACAGACCGGGGTGGGGACCATAAGCTCCGGGCTAGTGAGTGCTCACCGTGTATAAGCATAATATTATAGTACGAGGCTTTACATGAGACCACACCTGCCTTCGGTATCTACCGGCGGAGCCACAGTATTGCTGCAATTCATTCGATCTTGATAGTTTCAATGGTAAAAGGGATCCATTGGCACTATGCATTTTTCATACTCTAGAAGGTGATGATGAGGACACCTAGCTTGATCATACGGCAAGGACATCTTCAAAGCACAAGCCTCAATGACGTCATCATCTACAGCAGGGAGCGACGACCACGATGTCCCAAAAGTTCAGACTTAAGTTACAGTACAACAAAACCAAGCTGGTTTGGTATCCTGAGTGGATACACAAACCCAACACATAGGATGAAGGCTGGAGACTGTACGATAAGTTCCATGCTCACGGAATAGACTCGAATATTACAACAGTACACATTATCACCAACATCCACATCGCTGGAGTATATTCCAAACGCAACACGCGCTTCTGAAAGCCTCGCTTTAGGATATGTACTACTAGGTATCAATGCAGGTACTTATCAGCCACCATGGATCGCACAGACAATCGCAACAAACAGCTAGCTCTACTATGTAGAATTAATCACGCTACTCCCGCAGCCGCTTACTTCTCTGAGTCTCCCGCAGCTTTCCTCGGAGCTCTCGGCTTCTTCTTGCGCTTGCTTGTACCGGGAGTTCCCGTGGGGGCCTCCTTGATCCACTTGGCCACGGCTTCGGCGCGTTCTGTGAGGATAGGATACTCTCTCCCATCGTCCACGGCCCAGCGCTTCGGTCCAGCATTGGGGCTTGGGATGCCGCCGTTGGTAGAGCCCGCGTGGTCGGCCTCGGCTCGACGTTGGCGAGCCATAATCGCCGCCTTGAAGCTGGCTTCGTCGTTCACGCGCTCGTCCTCGAGTGCCTCGATGATGGCTTGCTGTCGCATCCGCTCCTTGCGCTGCTCGTCCGTCTCGAACGCGCTCGTAGCGTTGGTGAGAGACAGCGCGTTGGCATTGGCGGCTGCCGCGGATATGCCTGTGGCCGACATCGGGGTTGGGAGGGGAGCAGGAGCACAGAGCGCCTCCCAGCTCGACGAGAGCTCGATCCAATTCTCCGCTCTGCGAAGAACCTCGATCCAATCCGCTCGCGCGGGAGATCTACTAGCCTGGAAAACGGGATACCCATCCGCGAGACGGGCTAGGCGCGCAACCATGTACGCATGGCGCTGCAATTCCTTAGCCGACGTCTGGATTAAGGTGTGACATAGTAAGAGTGAATGTAGCGCATCAGTCAACAGGGGATGATAAGTGACGACCTCGGTGGTTGTTTGAATAGTCTCCATCGCGATAGAACTTGGTGACACAAGCTCTGTGGAGGGATAAGGAGGCAAATCTGCTGGTGGTGTCGCTGAGAAAAGTGATGCTAGTTGGTACACTGTATGGCTACCTGACGTCCCTGTAGGACTACCTGGGTCTTGCGACGCATGTCGGGACTGGCCATAGTACCTCTTATTTCGATGCGTTGCTTGGTTTACCTGGCGACTAAAGTCATCTGATACTTCAATTGGTAAGTTAGGTGAGTAATGAAAGTGCTTGAAATACTCCATATAGTCTCGTAGTGCGCGCTTGGCATATACCCGTACCGTTTTGCGCATCTCTAGTTGCTGCTTGGTCGGACCCTTCGCCTCAGAAACCCCCTGGGTTGCTTGGGACGCCGCATCATCGCCAGCAGTATCATTGGGTGCAACTTCGACACCATTCTGCGAATTCCCGTTCTGCTGCTCATTGGACAGATCAGGCAGCGCAAGCGGAATATAACCGCAAGCCAGAGTGAGGTAACAACCAGCTCGTTGAAATAGAAGCTGTACTTCTGTGCTGTTAGGCTGATCTCTCTCGTCGAGAGGGGGCTGATCGCGCCGCCTCCGCGTTCTTTGTTCTATCTGCATTATTTCCTCTGCTGGAGGCTTGTGCCGTGGCTGTTGAAGACGATACACGCCAAGAGCAGATGTAAGGTCATGAACTGCCCCCTCAAAGTCCTCCTTGAACATTCGAACAATAGCGCGAGTTCTTAGCGGCTCGCAATCTGAAGGTCGTTGTCCAATAATAAGATCTAGCGCGCGGAAGTCCGTACACTCAGCCAGTTGTCTGGACGGGATCTTTTCGTGGAAGAAATGTACATAATTCGCATCGGGATCGTTGGGTGCTCTCTGCAAGACGAGACCCGCGACGTTCTCTAGGGTCGATGTAGACTGCATCGTAGCAACGCTGGATGCGATCTCGTCCAAATGGTATGCGCGCGACAGCTTCTGGCTGGCCTGCTCTCGCATTCGAAACCTCCGCTCCGGACTCAGCTTTGCGCCGCCATTGTTCCCAAACCCAAGTCCTAACGCTTGCATATGATGCGCAGCTCCCCCACCTAACGAATTGGACAAGGCGGACGAGGCGACTCCATTAGCCGCTCGCACAGCCAAGTCCGTAGCACCATCTACCAGTTGTCTAATTTTTACCAGATCGTAGAATACGGCCGGGTCGACGGGGCGCGGGAGGGGCATATAGTAATTCGCATTGGCGAGGGTCTCGAGGACCTCGAGGGGCAATTGTAGCCAAGGGCCATGGAAGGAAGATATATAGCGCCAATGCCTATGATAGTAAGATGAGATGACATGACATTGCAAGATGCAAATAAAAGGTATTTACATACTTGTTTCTACATATAACTAACGCGGACGCGGACGGTTGAGGGGCAGGAGAAGGAGATTTCTTCTTATTTGCCGTCGAGGGCGCTGTCGAGGGATCTGCGGTAGCTGGTAGCTCCGAAATTGGCGATTCACCCGTAGTGGGCTTCTTGTTCTTTTTGGCCATCGCGCATTGGTGGCACTGGTTAGAGCTAAGTAGTAGAAAGATACTGGTACAGATAGATAGTGACGGAAATGGAAGTAGATAGGTATGATTGCTGTCCTAATGCTGCAGTAGTTGCAGAAAAAGAATGAGGGGACGGCAAATGACGAGAATATATCGCTGCGTCTCGCGAAATATCGGTAGCTACTGCTATTTGTTCAAAGTTTAAGTGCCTACTATGAAGCCGAAAAGCTAGGATCCATTAGAAAACCTCAATTGCGTCGGTGACTCGGTGTGGCGGTTATTCTCTTATCTTGAGCTAAAGTCTATTACATCCCCTCTATCTGCACGTGATAGCCTATTTCTTTTTCTTTTTTTTCTTTCGTGTTTCTCCCTCTTCCTTACCTCGATGCCGGACATGATTAAGTCCTAGACTTAAGCAATAGGGTAGGTAATTGAGTTATTACTTACCATTGTATTGTTGATGAGGCTCAGCATCAATTGGGGACTACATGTACCCAATCCAAAGCTCGGAAATAAGAGTCTCTAGTGAGAACACGCACTATACCCCTGCACCGCGTCTAGCAATCCATACTATATACAATTGCTTACTAGTAGATCCAATGGCTATCCTATCAGCACCCTCAACTATATGTACTGTACCTATATTAAATCAACATCTTCTTATCACTCCTACTTGACATCCTTCCGCCATGCTTTCTTCACCTCTGATAGAAGACCTTCTTGAGTCAAGATATCCACAGCCGTGCCCGCGAGTGCCTTTCCTACCCGCAAAGCTCTCTCGAAAGCATCTCTCGTTCCAGCTGCCTGCGCAAATTCCGGGTTATGAGGTCCGTTCCCTCCTGGCCCCGGTACAATGGCAAACCCCGCACTCAGACTAGGCATAGCGTAGCTGATATCGCCCTGATCTGTGCTGGCCATTGTTCGACCAATCTCGGTGGAATCATCGCTATCAGGGATTGGTTGCGGAGGGGAGAGCGCGTTAAAGTACTTTCGATAAGAAGCGCCCAACACGCGATTGGGGACGTGGTCGGCGTAGGATTGCACTGGAGTCATCTTGAGAGTTGCCCCTGTTGCCGTTGCTCCCGCTTCAAAGCATGCATCGACTTTCTTCTTTAATTCCTTCACCCTGTCCTGAGAGTTGGCACGGGTCACAAAGTTTCCCGCCGTGTACGCGTGGATTACATTAGGTCGAACCCCACCATCTGTGATGTTCCCCTGAATGACATCACCCGGCATCGTCTGTTGACGAAGCACAGATAAAGCGTTGTAAGCGGTGATCAACGCATCCAGTGCGTTGATCCCTTGCCAAGGGTTCGCTGCGGCATCTTCGAAGTTTAGAATTAGTATTCTACCTCTTATCCAAGGAAGAGATACCAAGAATTACTTACGAGCCTCGCGCCCGTGGTATTCAACCTTAAATGCAGTATACGCGGACGTTCGCATAAGAGCAGTGTCTTTCGTGATCCCGGGATGCGATATCAAGTTGATATCGACATTGTAATCTCGGTACGCGCCCGCTTCTAGAAGTTTGATTTTACCACCTCCACCTGTAATAGGTCAGAACGCATTCTTCATACGAAGCAATAAACCGAGATGGTTTCAGAGTTTGGGACGCTTTACCTTCTTCTGCGGGAGTTCCGAACATGACAACTTTCCCACCCAACCCATATTTTCCCACTAATTCAGCAGTCGCAAGACCGCCAGCTATGGATGCCGTCGCGATGAGATTGTGACCACAAGCGTGACCTATACCATCTAATGCGTCTATGTGTTTCTGTTAGGTCAATTGTATTTTATTTTATGCTTTAGGAGAACGCACCCATCTCCACGTTGAAGGAGACAACCGGGCCTTTCTTCCCGCTATCAAAAACAGCAACCCATGCGGTCGCCATTCCATAGGCTGACGGCGTCACCTTCCATCCCGGCCTACTGGCTACAAATTTTGTCAGAGTTTCATGCGCAATGAATTCTTCGAAGCCCAATTCTGGATTGTCATGAATCTTTTTGTTGACAGGCCATAGCTCGTCGGCAATGCTTTCAAGGAAATCGCTAATGTCGCCGAGATAAGCTGGCTCAGACTGAGCGATGTCGGCATCTTCATGTGTTACAAGAACGAAGTCTTCAATTTGCCCGTCCATGATGCTAGAATGTTTCACGACAACAGTGTAACAAAGAATACACAAGATACACAGGATAACAATTGTCCAAAAGAGGAGGTAATTCCCATGTGATTGATTGTGAAGCTGGAGAGTTGGAAGATGAAGGTTGTGATTAGCCTATCTGGTTCCTGGGTAACATGGATGCGTTGCAACTCTCTTCTCCACAAATCTAGTCCGGGTATCTATTGGTGCAGTGACTATAACCAATGACCACGATTCCCCGTTTGGTTATTTCCCTTTTAGGATAGACCAAGAGAATATGGTGGTGGTGAATGCTTCAAAATGGAAGTGTCGTAACAGGTCGGTTAGGTATGTAAGTGGTTTCCCTTGACAGTTAGGTACAAAACACTGTAGGTATTTCCGAAGGTACCCCTTTGTAGTGCTAGTTGTGCTTTCCAGTTTGTGTGCCTTCTACACAGTTAGGACATGGGATGACTACCCGAAGAGCTCTGGCCAGTGTGTCGTAACGTAGGTAGTTGCGGTCTCTGGGCAATCACGACCATTGATTAGGACAAAAACCTGCTCTAAAACTGGAAATCATCGGCTAATTCGCCCTTTGTTTGTTTACGTCCTTGACAATTGAATAAAATCGACTATTGACTCGACAGCTCGGACCACATGTTCAATTCGTAATTATTTCAAGCAATTGTCGATTCAGAAAAACTTCACTCGACTTTCTTCATCTCTTTCTTCACTAATGATCCGCACAATCGTCTGAAGATCAAAATGGCTGAAGACAAGTCGGTTAATCCCGAGGTCATCGTCGCCCATTCGGGTGTCGGTGATCCCGAAGCAGTACAGGTAAATTCGATCATGGATGAAGCTGGCGCCTTGGCTGTGACGGCATTGACAGCTGCTCCCGTGGATGAGGAGGCTTCTCGACAGGTTCGACGCAAGATCGACCTTTACATCCTGCCCTTCCTTTGTGTCACCTTCGCCTTGCAGTTCATCGTCCAGGCCTCGCTGTCCTATGCCAGTGACAACCTCTGGGACAGCGACATCCTCCATGGCAACGATGACTACTGGCTTCTTGTTCTGTTCTACTTCGGTAAGTACTTACATCACTTCGATATGCAGGCTGAATATATGTATGCTAATGATCTTAGGTTTCCTCGCTGCTGTGTTCCCCGGACTCGCCCTCATGCACAAGGCTCCTCTGGCCAAGTCCCTCGGAATCAACATCGTTATCTGGGGCGCAATCCTCCTGACCACAATGGCCGCTTCTTCCTTTGGTGGTCTTGCCGCCCTGCGATTCAATCTCGGTATGGCCGTCGCAACGAACTCACCTGGTCTCATCGCCATTACGGGAATCTGGTGGACTCGAGAAGAGCAAGCTATCCGAACAGCTCTATGGGTCTCCTTCCTCGGCGTCGGTGACTTCGTCGGAACACTTGCGGGTTATGGCATGGGCCAAATCCATGGTTCTCTCTCCACTTGGTATGTCTTTCTATCCTTTCATATTCACCTTTTTCTTTCGCCAAAATGGACCTCTACTTTGATATGGATTCAATACTAATAGCATTCTAGGAAGTACGTCTATCTCATCCTCGGAGTAATCACCATTGTATGGGGAGTCATCTTCACGATCTTCGTACCGGACGGTCCAGCTGGAGTCAAGTGGCTCGATGAAAACGAGAAGATTGTCGCTGTCCAGCGGGTAATCACGAACAAGACCGGTACCAGATCTCGTCGATTCGTCAAATACCAAGCCGTAGAAGCACTTGTCGATCCTCAGGTTCTTATCTTGGGCTTGATGTGCTTCGTCAACACCATCCCAGCCGGTGCGCTCGATTTCGGCTCCCTAGGTCCCCAGAGCTTTAGCCTCAGTCCTCTCGAGGAAGCGCTTCTATACCTGCCTCTATCCGCGATCCGTTTCGTTGCGCCGCTTGCCTGTGGACTGCTTATCTCGCGTTTCCCAATCTCCCGCCTCCGTGTTGCAACCCTGGCCATGATTCCTCCTGTGAGTACAATCTGTATAATGTTTACGAAAGTTGAGCTAATTCGCCAAGATCATTGGTGCCGCCTTAATCGACCGCCTTTATCAATCGAACAAATGGGGATGGCTCGTTGGAGTCTGGATGCAGGTACGTGCCAGCCTCAAGGAAAGGGGTCCTGCCCCAAAATTCCATCCTATATGTGCTTGGTCATGGTCTAATCTTTAAACGCCAGGGTTTCTCTTCCGTGGGATTCATGGTCATCGTCAGTCTTCTTTCCACCAATATCGCAGGAAGCACCAAGAGACTGGTTGTCTGGGGCTGGGTCTTCGCCTGTTACTGCATTGGTCGGATTGCCGGCCCGTACTTCTTTGGTTACGCGCCAGACTTCTCCATCAGCGGTGGTATCACAGTTATGCTTTGCGGCTTCGTCTTGAGCATGATCTTTAGCCAAGCCCTACGCTACCTCTACACTAAGGAGAACAAGATTCGAGATGCGACTCTGGAGGGCAAATCGGACGGAGAGATCGCTCTGATGGAAAAGGAGAGCGATACGCAGGGATTCGAGGATGACACTGACAAGCATAACGTGAGTATTCCCTTCAATTCTTATTGGTATTGCGAATCTAACATTGTGTAGGCTATGTTCCGTTATGCGCTGTAAGTGCAGATAGCACTTACGCACACGCACAAGCACATCTCTCACAATCCATCGCACAAACGGAGATGTAAAAACATTTCCGTAACCCGAGCTAAGGCACAGAGAAACTGTAATTAGCTGAACGTATTAATGCGAATTGACTTCATCACGTACTGCCTCCGAACCATCGCGCTGTTGTTTTCTTTTCACTAATTGCGTCGTGAACGCCAATTTCCCCAAGAGGGGCCCTCGTAGATCGTAGATTCCGGAATACAGAGCTATGCAAAAAATACTAGGACAAGGTCTAGCGTCGTAAGGAATAATAGACATTCGAAAATCAGTTTCACAAGAGGTATGAGGAAGAACTGCTGGGACACAGCATTCGTGACGTCTTGTATCCGGTAGCACGCATCGATAGCCTGGGCTTGAACATTCGTGCTAAGTGACGGTTGTCCCCTACACATTCGGCGCCGTTGAGGATGGTGGTAGCCTACTGCTCGTCACCCTCTTTGCTGCGGTTATCGGAAGTCCTCTTACTAAATACTGTAACCCTAGGGGCTTGTTATGGGATAGATACTTAACCGTACTACCTGGGGTTTGTCACAGGGGTGTCTTCTATTATTCTGAACAATCTCACCAAGATAGACAATCCGGCTAATACCTTCTTAGTCCAGGTCTAGGTTGTCAAACCTCAGTAAGACTCATTGATACAAACGTAAGAACGGAAATCCTGACAATTCATTCATTCGAACAGAACATTACAGTCGCGTGTCCGGCTACCTATAATCTAAACGCCATCAATGGTATCTACCAACGAGTGCCCCCCCCATATATCCATCCCTATACACCATAATAATACTGCCTATATATCCGTCCCAATATACCCTCACATGAACTATTTTAGATAAACCCGAATAACCACCTGTATAAAAAACGACGACATAAAATAAGAAAAACCTCCTAGATAGGATCTAAATCACGAGCGCCCATCCCAGTTAAATCCCTGATCCGCGTTGGTCATGAAGTTGTTAGGGTATTGCATGGCCATATTCAGGTACGTGTCGATATCCGTCATGCCTTCGTTTTCTAGCACGTCCATGAGCTCGACCTGCTGCTCCTGACTTAGGCTTCCCTGGCGATGCGGGCCCAGCCCGTTCATGTAGGACATGCCGCCCATACCGACGTCCCCAACGCCGTTCGTAGCGGAAGAGTCGCCCCAGTAATTGCCTCCTAATCCGCCACCAAATGCATAGGGTGAGATAAATGGGGGTGGTGGATTGAACCAATCCGTGACAGTAGTCGCTTGTGGCAGAGGCCGCTGGCCCTGGGACTGAGGTATAGGCGGGATGGTGAAGGCTGCCGGGGCTGTACGCTGTTGCTGTAGTGGGGGCATTGTGTTAGGTGTTGGTACATTAGGAGAGGCTTGGGATAGGCCTGAATGTGACAGCATTGGTGTATTCGGCAGTGGAGTTCCCATGGCTGGACTTGTGGCACTGTGTGTCGGCATTAATTCGGGAGGTGACGGTAGATGCTGTTCAGGGGATAGGGATGGTGGGGATAATGTTGCGTCAGTTTCTGGGGGGCTGTTTTCTTCCGTGAGTGTCATGTCTCCGACCTGCATGAAATCAGGAGGGAAGTAACTGAATCGACGTCCAGTGTGGTCGCTAGAGGCCGGGTTGAGGAAGATAGAATTAGATCTGAAAGTAGGGTGTACAGGATAGGTACTCTCAACCTTGTAGTTATTCATATCTTCGGGACCCGAGCCAAAGACATAGCCAAAGTTTGGTGGGTTGAAAGTAGCACCCCCTGCGGACATTGTTGTAGCACTCGAAATCTCAGACGCGGATGGTGAGTTGCCGTCAGTCTGAGAGGATGGCGTGTTTAAGGAGCTTGCGCTTGACAATACGGGTGTTTCGTTTGAATCATAACTTTGAAGGCATGCTTTAGTGAATGTCGAATATAACTGAGATGCCGATGCGGTACCAGGCCATCTTTCCATACATTGATCAATTATGTCTAGTGAGATGTTGACCAGCTCCTGGACCTCTTCTCGAGGATGCACTGCTCGAACATCTGGATATGTGACAGCCCACAAAAGACTATTGAGTGACATGTAGAGGGTTAATATGAAGACCCAGGTAATGTCAACAGCCGCCATCATCATTTGCCTGCTGGAAATAGTGATGACGAATGAGGCCGAATCGAAGCATTTCTTCGCAGATTGGATGGATGGCTTAGGCACTTGAGGTGACGGTCGGTGAAGTGCTATCAACATGGTATGAAAGCGGCCCGAAAACCTATGATCGTCATTAGTAATTGTTGCAGCATATATAATATGCTCATGTCAGATACATACCAGGGCTTGCACCACTGAGGGCTTTCAGGGCATTCTTTCGACCATTGATCCATCTTGGCCTCCATGTCGGCAAACCATGGATGTCTATCGCCTTTGGGTTCCGGGTACTTCTTCTCGTACAAAACCCGACGGATCTCAGCTTGATGCTGTCGCATCCTACAAAAATGTAAAGCGACTAATTTCTTCTCATCCGGAGGTCCAGGGATAATTCCGGCTTCAGTAATGTTCGCATCACTGACAGTTTCAAAGAATCGAACATCATTGATATCGCCACTTTTAGCAAATCCATTTGGTCGACCCATGCTATAAGACAGGCCAATTTCCATAGTGCTCACAATCCAGCTCAGCCGCCGCCGCATATCTAGAGTTAAGGCATCGTCAGCACCAACAGAAATGGTCTTTTCGTCGGCCCATCCCAGCTGTTGACATATCCGTGTTGCTAGGCCGACAACGTAGTATACAGCAGTCCGGGTCGGTGTCAGCAAAGAATACTGCCCAATCAAGACGAGGCATTGAAGAGTTTTGAGATCCTTAGGGCGGACGACGTCTTCGAAATATTTCATGGAGGCTAGGTAGTAGCTGTCCGCGAGTCCTGCGTATGTTGCATCTAGTTTCTGGAGACTGGTTGCCATGACCAGTCTTATGACAAAATTCTTGTATGAATCTGTACTTCCGGCATAAACATCCTCGAGTATTGTTTGTAATGCCTTCTCGTGAAAAGTTGGCGTGAATACTTGAGCTAGGTAGGTAGTTAGAGAAGACAGGCACATAGTTAAAAATATGAGAGATACAGAGAAATAACTTACCACGTTGGTGGAAAACCTCTACCAGTCTGTCGGCGATGCTTCTACTTGGGAGGTTTTGTGCTGGGACGCTACTGATGATCGGATAGCTCTTCTTCCGTGCTGAGATGGACGGTCGCATGGTGAAAGATTGCGACCGTATCCCGGGTGGATTTGCACCAGAGTCGCCGGCTTGACGCCGTTCCCGTACATCTGGTATCAATTCTGATATGCGCTTCGAATCGGTATACCGTTTGGCTTCCTCCATAAGTATGCGCGTCATGGCAATGCCACTAGAAGGGCCAAGGTACCGTGGAGTCTCGTCAGTCTCATTCAGACGGACCAGACCACCAGGTCGAACGAAGTCCTCATGGCTCTTAGGGAAGTCATCCTCATCGGTGTATTGGCCGAGCTCGGCCTCAAGCGCTCGGACCTTTTCCTGCAATTTGACGACATAGTAACGGCTTATCCTCTTTCCCTTGGTGGTATCAAAGTACTCGCAGACGGAGCCTGATCGCTCGCATGGCAGACAGCGAGGCAACGTGGGATCGCATCGTGTTTTCCTCTAAGAAATAACAAAGTCAACTCCACTCTACTCTAAGCGGTTCCTCGTAGAGAAGAGACATTGCCACGCTGTGCGCTGTGTACAAGTTCCGACTACGCCAAAGAACGCAAGATAATCACTCACCTGGCGACACCGACAACAAGCGGTGAGAGTATGCGCAATGCGGTGCGAGGCTTCGCCATCACCATGATCTTCGACCTTTACGGGTTTCTTCTGATGCTGTTGTTGTTGGTGCTGTAATGGCTGCGGCGGTCTCGGAATGTAGCCACCGAAACCTTGGACCTGACGAAACACATGCGATGCGTCCATGGGCGAAACTGGCGATGTGATATCTTGATGTTTCTGGTCATTCGCGTGGTGAGACAGCGGGCTCGACTTTTTAATCCGGCCCCCAGACACGCGGGGGAGATCAGTTATCGTTGGTCGCACGCAGCTTCGAGGACTCGAGGCGTCGGGAACGAAAGCGGGGTGACGGAGCTGGGCGAAGCGACTATAATCGTGCTGATGTTGCTGAAGATAAAAAGGGGATTCGACTTCTACTTTATCATGGTGACGAGCATCGGAAAAGAATGTGTCAAAAATTCGGCTGTAGAAGGGAGAGTCGTCACCGTCAAGGTTGTAAAATCCATTCTCTATCTGAGAACACATTCTTACGTATTCTTCTGTTGCTTATGTGCTGTATTGTTCTTGTACCTATCTACCCCAAATACGCATGTCAGCATACCATCTACACTAAATATGACGTACTGTCAGATAGGTAGTACTTGTAGAGTCTTGTGATGCACTTACCTCAATTGACCGTACAGCACTGAGTGGGAGAGGTAGGTACTGTGTGTAGGTATGTATGCAAGGACGGAAGTTAATATTTTGGAGCACCGATTGGTTCTGCAGCATTAAGTTATTCTTTTCAATTAGGTAGGTAGGTACTGTATCATAATACCTAGTAGTACATAGAATCAAATGTTAAAACTTGAAGGCATTATAATTAGTTTCAACTATCTCTATCTTCTATACATCCCTACTTAGGTAGACACGAAATAGAACTATGTCAGGAATTGTTTATTAATTTGCAACATTCGAAACTCTTTCTATTTGGCGTTTCATCTCTCTATTCCTTCACCGGCTGCTACCATCAAAATAGAGCGGCGACCAATGCAAAAGGCGGCTGCAGTTTCGTTTCGTTCCGACCCATCCCACGCATGCATGCATTTATCTCCATCATTTTGCATCTCTTGAAACTTCCCACTCGCCCGCTACAACATAACATAACTACACAGCCAAAAACACGACCTATATCTGCGGCAAAAGTGCCCTAGGATTTTCTACCTAGTTAGAATCCAGAGCTCCGATGCTATTCTTGGATTTTGACTTTTACCTTTTGGGATTATTTCCTAATCGGGTCGACCCTGGAACAGTTACATCGGTTTTAGGGGATCCACCATCGTGCTGACGGGCGGATACATTTAGGTCGTCGAGTTGCTCAGCAGGCACCAAAACTACAACCCACCGCATAGTAGCTGCATGCGTGCATGCGTGCATGAGGCGATGAAGTGTTGAGGCGGTCGTGGAGCCCATATTATTATGGGTAGATTCGCTTCTGCTTAGCCCCGACGTTTCGCAAGGCAATCAATCAATCAATCTCAACGGTCTACCGTTTCTCGCAGAGCCTGCCTCTATCGGGTAACCTTGCATATATGAGAGTTAATGAAGACTGTCCCACCATCTAGTTGCGGAAAGATGTCCCAGCCTTACCACGATGTTGCCTTAACATGGGAATGGGGGGCGTGGCCAGACCGACAGCCCTGGATGCGGCGCAACGGAAGGCCAAGGAAGGGGGAATGATCTCACTTATTCGTCACGTCACGCTCCCGCCGTGCAGTATTCTGCATCTGCATGTCCATTGAGGAGCGGGCCAGGTTGAAATCCCTCCCCCTGACGCAAGGAGAAAGCTTCCGCTGCCGCCACGCTTTCTTTGGATTGCCGTAAAGATACATGCCAGCATACCCGCATCAGTAAGGAAATGTATGCGAAGACAAGACATAGTCAGCTCCCGTCATCGAGTTGGTCATCCAAGAAGCGAATCCTCCCTCTCCGGCGCAGTTGGATATTGAGGACGTTTTGCAGCCAGAAATAGCAAAACGTCAAACAATTTTCTTTGATGGTTCAAATAGCCGGGGAAAGAAAAGCAACCCCGCGAGTCATGACTGGTTAAGTTCTGAAGTTGTACCAAAGCTTTTCAGGGAGTACCCGATCAAACCCTTGTATTATGCAATGGTCTCTGTGTGGAAGGCGTCTAACATCGTTTGTCAACCGGCGACCCCCACAGTTTGTGGCACACACACACACACACACACACACACCGCAGTCTATCGCTAGGAAATTCCTGTACGTCTTGCTTGCTTCCACTCTTCCACAGTAAGACTTTTATCATGACGGTCTGACCCGTCTTCGGAATGTCGCAAAACCGTATTGTCTTCTTTGACCGTCATTATTAGTGCCACTGGAAATAAGCAGCCTTACTCGACTCGTCATCTGAACCCCAAAGCTCCAAAGGCAGCATATCCGCGCGCGCAAGTTCAGATTCTCGATCTTATTATCCTTGTTATTACTCTTTTTAATCATCACATTGTCTACTTCTAAATATAAGACATTTTGACGTGTACTAAACGCCTTTCGAAAAGCTAAGAAGTTAATTCTAACGTCCTCTACGTATTACTAAGACTAAGAGATCGTCCACGCAAATCAATAAACCATCTCGTCAAATAGCTACATTCATTGCAGACACTATCTCCACTTGAACTCACGCTATCTTATACTATTTCCTAAAGAGCCGAGACCCTAGACTATACGTTGGGGATCACAAGCAAGCGGGAAGCCATCCGTGCTCAAGCCCTCACCCACAAGACAAGTGAGCAGCATGCCTCGCTCAAGCTTCTCAGAAAATCCTCTGTTGCGTGTATCACGACCAGTATCAGCTTGCTCTAGATGTTAGTGTCCCTATGTAGATTCTATAGTTGCCGAATTTTGTAACTAAGATGTGAACAGGTCGATCTGCTAAAGTCAAGGTAGCCTTGTCAATGCCCAATGTCTCACTGGTATGACGCTGACGATGCATTCATAGTGCGATGGAAAATTACCAGCATGCACTGCCTGCGAAAAGGCCGGTCGTGAAAATGAGTGTTCGGCCGCTAACGATCAATTCGCAAGAGGCAAAGAACGAAGGTGAGCTTTGAACCTTACGCACTGCCGTTCTGGTCCTCTAACACTGATTTTATAGCTATGTTGCTGCACTTGAACTCCGCATAGAAAAATTGGAAAAAAGATTAGAGTATGCTAGATCAAGGAAGGCGTCCGTCGCTCAGCATGAGTCTGAGGTACCACCGACGGCGCCAGAACCGGATCGAAAGGATTCACTTGCAACCATCAAAGCCGCCATATATCGTAAAGCTGCGCGGAAACGAGAAATGTCCGACGTCAATTCTCTGATGTCTGATTTTGGGTTTTTGTGAGTGGCTTCCATACCTGACGAGAGAACATTGCCCGTCATATTAACCGATGGTTAGATCAATCAATGCGACAACAAGAGACTTTGAGCCTTCAATGGGAAACATGACATTCGCGCGCCTCGTACTAGCAGCTGCTTCCAATGACCCTCTTCCGGATATCGCCGACTTGTCACTGCCTCCCAGACATGATGCTGTCTCCCTTGTTCAGCACTACATGACTAACATATATTCACTGTTTCCGGCATTTCCCGAGACGACGCTTTATACTATCCTAGAGCAGATATACTCCTTCCAGGATCGAGTCATTAAGGACTCCGAGTATTGGCTTGTATATATGGTATTGGCTATTGGTTCTACCGCGCAGAGCCGGGTGAAAAACGATGAGCACTATGTTAACGGACTGCGTTTCGTCTCGCGGGCTCTACAACACGCGGACAGAGCGTTGATGCCAGGTTACACGACGCAGATTCAGTCTTTGGTTCTCCTCACCCAATACTCAATGCTTGATCCCACTCACTTTGATAGTTGGCACTTGATCGGCTTCACGTCTAGGGCGGTCATAGACCTCGGATTTCACCAAGATCCCCCGCCTGAGCAACTCTCAGATAAAGCGGTATTGGACATGAGACGGAAGACATTTTATTGCGTGTACTCGTTAGACCGGTAAGCTAATTAGTTTATATCTGAGGTATGAGAGATTCTAACACTCTGAGCTAGGTCTATCAGCATGGTCCACGCGCGAGCTTTCTCCTTCACCGACGCTTCAACCAATGTAGCATGGCCGCGACCCTCATCATTCAGTCGTCGAGCATCGATTACTGGTAAAATCCTTTCGGGCTCTGAACCCGCGTTTCTACTCTTCCAACTCCGTCGAGCTCAGTCGCATTGGTACCAAGCGCTATTCCAAGCCGAACCTACGCCGCTGCCCGACTCGGCCTCCTTCATCTGGCAGATGTGCCAGGACATGCGAGAATGGGCCGAGGCGCTCCCCACGACGCTGCCGGTCGGCATGAGGGAGCTGTTCGACCTGGAGCTCCGGTACAGCTACGTGTACTGCATCGCGCCGTCGGCCCGGGCCCCGCACATGACGGACTACGGGCGGCTGCTCATCTTCGAGCACGCCATCGCGTACCTCGACCGCATCTGCGAGATCTCGCACCACGGCGGCGCGAGGACGGCCTTCTACACGTACCACGACGCGCTGCGCGTCTTCTTCATGGCCAGCCAGTTCGTCGCCGTCCTCCGCGACGCCGAGGACCTGCTGCTCGCGGGCGTCACCCCGCCCACGCCCCTCGTCGAGCTCGGCAAGGCGCCGCCGCCTCCCCTGCCCCCGCGCCCCGGCGGGCCCTTGGTCGATAATCTGGACCGGAGCCTGGGGTGTCTGGAGCGGACCGGGCAGACGCTCGCGAAGTTCAGCGAGCAGTGGGAGACGTGCGTCACGCTGCGCCAGAGCTTCGAGATCATCTCTAGCGAACTTGTTGATCGCCTGCATGTTCGGAGGCAGATTAAGCAGCGTTCGCCGCCGCCCCCGCCGCCTCAGAATGTCCAGGCTCCCATACACAGAGAGATGAAGTGGGTGGGTGTTGACGTCGAGGCTATGTTAAGGGGGAGTCAGACCGGGTCGAGAGGTGCTAAGTTCGACTAGTTGATCAAGTGGGCTTGGTCATAGTAAGCGATATAGGAAGTGACAACTTGGCTTTAAGATGCCTGTATGGCGCGTCCTTATATCGCACCGATTGTCAGCGGATGAGTCTGTGTCGACTACCTTTTACGGATACGTTTGCATGGGAAGGCGTTGTTGGGACGGACTGCGAATAGCATGGGTGTCCGGTTTGGCATGTTCTCCTTTCAGGGAGGGGATATGGGTTTTACTTGGGTGTTCACAATTTGTAGGATAATCTACCGGAATTGAACGGGTTTTTTATAATCTTGGTTTCTCAGCAGTCGCTGCTTGAATCTTTTGCCTCGTATTTAGCAAGGTACATATGCCTAAACCATAATGGTTCTGGCAAAGGCAACCTGTGTCTGATTGAGATGTAGTTGTTGTCGCTTTCTCATTCTTGTTCTCTCGCATATTCCAATCATCACCATTGCTTGGATTGGATTGTTTTAAAGGTATGGGTATCTAGGAGTTAGTATGGAACGTGTCAAAGCTGTCTGCAAAGTAGAATCGTAATCCATTATCGCTTCTATTATACATTAATAACAAATTTGCCTCGCTTGGACCTTGTCCTCTCATCATATGATACCTAGCAAAGAAGCCAACCTACCTAAACACTATAATACATAGGTGTTCCTTCCATCCATCAATACGACGTTGTTATTCTTAGTAAAATATCTTCTATACAGGGGGTAGTTTATGTTTGAGTGAAGAACAAGATTCTTCCATTCGGGCTCTTGTTGTAGGCCAATGGCTCTATAATGTTTCGTCTGTCCGGGAGTTTGACAGGGGGAAGTAGCTTTGGCCATGTGACCGAACTTGAACTGTCCCCTCTTGTGACAAGTACTCTGCGGGTACTTCTTTAACCGTAAAATAGCCATCTCTTTCAAGCATATATCTCAAGTATTGCTGTTGATTTGCGTTGCCTTTTTCGTTCGGGGTGCCGTCACCCTCGGGTAGCGGAATGACATGCCTAAGCAGCTCTGCTATTGCCATCGGTGCGTCCTCGTGGATGGGCACTTTGTGCCTATACACGATGACTATGACAGTAAGGGCGAGGAGGGCCTGGATTCCGGGGATTAATGTGAGGATTAGGTCGCTGTACATCCATTTCACATCCAGCTGCGATGCTTGGCCGGGGATGAGCAGGTCGTTGAAATCCTTGTGCTTGCCATACTGGTCTATAACCACAATTGTGGACGCCGTAAAGTGTGCGACGAAGTACGTCGCCACGTCGTCTTGAGAGGTTCCTAGTGTCGGTGTCCAGTACGATTCATTGATGAAGCTAGAAGCCTGGAATCGGCCGGGCATGGTTTCATTATCGAGAGTGGCATCGACATCGATGTCCCCCCAGCCAATTGCACCAGCCAGGATACGAGCTTGGGCGTCCGGCATGGCAAGGTCTGTCTGGTTGATTAATTCGGCGGTATACCAGTCGAATATCTGGTAGACAGTGCTGTTGCATATGAAAAGCTCCCAGTTGTCCCCTGTCGAGATGAGAGCATAGACTTGCGCACAACGTGGGCCGCAAGAAAGAAGCGTGTCCGAGATATAAGTCACATAATCAAGCGGCGCCTGAGGGATAGTAAAGGTCTGCGTCCCGTTCCAGCCGCCGAAGGTGACAGTAGTAGAGTCTTCATCTGATGAGTCTATGTCGGCATACGCGTAAGCACAACTGGCCTCGTTGTTGACGTATCGCCCAAAAATATTCCACTGTGTTAAACTGTTCAAAGCCCAATCTGGATAGTTTACAAGGGAGTTGATATAAGTGTCACTGTTGTCGTCGTACGTAGTTTGGTGAAACGAGAACGCTGCAGGGCCGTCATAGTTTTCGATAGCTGAGTTAAGTGCGCCGGCACCGTAAGCAAACGCGTTGGAACGTTGTACCGGCAGACTGTCTTCTTGATCTAAGGGGTAATCGTTACTGTATTGCGAGATCGAACTGATATCCGTGAATATGGAGGTAGATCCGTTCCCATGAATCCTAGGAGGTACAGACTCCTCTGGCGACAGGGGAACTACAGAATAAGTGAGACCGATTAGGGCCGTGCCGACCTGCGCGGCAAGGCCAATAAAAAGCCAGGAGAAACATATCAGACGAAGCCACCATATTGACCTTTTGCGCGTGATTAGAAGCCTAATCGCGTTGACTTTCGAGCCATCGAAAGCCATGACGAGCTCGAAGATGGGGCGACTGAAGGAATGGGAAGCCAGTATTACCCATTTAGACACAGCTGCAAAGGAGTTCAGGCTGGAGTCGATGTTGAGCGACAAGCAAATGGTCAGGCCCGCCGTGAGAGCATTGTAAACATGCGTGGACTTGTCTAGTATCCATGGTTTTCGATCATACTCCTTCAGCACCACGGCGAAAGCAGCACATATCGCCGCGGTAATGATCCACCGACCAAGAAACTTGAGGAAAAGTTGGATTGACTGGCGATAGGGATTGAAGCGTTCCTCCTGCGCCTCGGTCCCGGTTCGTGATTGAATCGTGTACTGTCGCTCCATGGTAACCCGCGTCTGGGATTTACTTGACATTGCAAGATGATAAATGAAGAAACGAAAGTTGATTTTAGAGACGATCTTCTCTTGAGGCTTGGGGGCGGCCCAGGGCCGTTTTTATTTGGCGAGATCATTCTCTTATACAGGTACGTAGGAACTCGATAGGACTCGGGAGATGGCATGGGTATAAAGGTGGCTATGACCAATGCCTGGAGCTCACAAGATGGCTTGGGGGCCGAAGTGCAGGGGTTGCTATAAAAAGGATCGAAGGAAGCGTAAGATTTTGGTGTAGACGGGGATGCAATAGTATGATAACTACCTTAAGTGGGTTTCAGCTGCAGCCTTATGCATCTTCATCACTTGAATAGCACCTAAAACCAACGGGACGGCGTAGCGAGCTGAGTCTACGGTGGTGGTGGCGATGGATGCGGCCACACCATGTCGACGAAAAAGCAAATTGCTAAGCACAGGGAAAGATAATGAGGCTCTATAGTTGATAAGTAAGAAACTATTTGCGAACATCTTACTCTATGACATATACCTTGGTGATAATCAACTTGTCCGGACGCACCATATAACCTTTTCGGGAAATTCTTCAGCTCTATATCATTGCAACCCTATCATCTTAGGCAGACGTAGGACTCATCTATACTACCCTACCATTTACTTAAGTGAAGCTCGATATACCCCTCCAACCCCCCCAAGCGTCGGAACTCAAGCCATGTTTCACTAAACCACGTGTAGCTGACCCCCAGTGGTCTTATCTATATGTATACAAGCTTGCTTGACCTAGTATTCAGCTCGGGTCCACCACCCCCTCCTTTTCCGATGTAGAAAAAAAATCTCCTCTGGGTAGCTTCACGCGTAGCGAAGATCATCAGCAGGATCGGCCCTGAAAATTCCTTTGATGTCTAGACTCCGCGGGACGTAAATAGGATCTCTGCTAAGCAGGGGTCGTAAATTTCCCAGAGGTTTCTCGGCTATCTTTCTTATGGCAAACTATGTAGATGAAGATGCGCCTAGCGCGGCAGTGTTCTTCTGCAACCCGCTAGACTGGCATCGTCCTCTAAAAGTCCCAATATCCATCCAAGACCTAAGAGAATTCGGCCGAGTTGCTGGTAACAGACAGGTTAGAGAAGCTGCAGCGCTGCTTGAGTACCTGCGACCATCAGAACCCAATCGTCCCCACGCACCGCTACATCAGACCAAACGAGGCAAGTAATATTTTTATCCATCCTGACACGATCTGTGTCGTTACACGACAGTCAATATAAGCAGTCATGGGTAGTACCAACCCTCGTGGGCTTTCAAGCTGGCCAATCACTATAACTCAGCTCAGTCATAAAAAGCATACCGAAAGGCCTCTTCCGAGGTGCGGGGAGGGCGCGGATGTTAGAAACGGAATAAACAAGGTACTTCTCGATTAAATAAACCGTGGCTGAATAGGTAGTGCAGGTATCCGAATATGGAAGCGGCGTGCTTCTATATTCTTGATGATACAGAATTCTCGCCAGAACTGAAACCGGGACCGAAGACGTAATCGTCTGTTGGCCCTGCATAGTGTAGAAATAAAAGAGATCATGGATTGGCTTAATCGGTATGTATAACACGAACGACTTGTCTAGTGGTATATACTATACGTTGTACTGTATACATCTTTATGCATTTTTACAAATGCCAGGTTGGCCGGTTTATACCTTCTCGTCCGCCGTCGAAAGACGAAAATGACAAGAATCTCACAGCTTAAACACAAGCCCCTCATCAGACTGGACCTCATTCCTAGCCAACCGATCCCAGCCGTCCTTCACAGCCTCCATGCCCTCTCCCCAGTTCACCTTAAGCCCCTTAAATCCTTGCTCTCTGAGTCGTTCCCACGAGGCGTTGAGGCCCTTGAAGTACTCCACCTCTCCCGCCTTCCCCATGGCCCGAACTAGAAGGTCGCCGGCATTCACCTGACTGACGTCGATTCCCTTGGGATCCGACGAGGGCAGAGAGAGTGCGACCGACGGATCCGAGATCTCAATGCCGACGTTGACGAACTGGACCTTCGGGTACGCGGCTTTGATCGCGGAAGCCCACTTCCGGGCCACGCCGGCGCGTCCGCCAAAGTCGTAGATCACGACCTTCTGGTCCTTGGGGGTTTCGTGGCGCGAGAGTAGATCTAGTGGATCCGAGCTTGTAGACACGACATCGTCGTAAAGCCCCGTATTGCGTACAAAGTCGCGGGAGTAATCACTAGCAGCGCCTAGGACTCGGCGTGGTTTAGTGGCATTACGCTCGTTCTTCAGGAGATGTGTAAATGCCAAACCGACCTTGGAGCCCGGGGCGAAGTTGATAATTGTTGCATCGGTGAGGTCCGCTTGTTCCGGATTCAAGTAAACGGATTGCTTCGGGTCCTCGGGGAACATGAACTCCGTCATCAAATATGCTGTAAGATGCATGACACGAACGAGGGCATCGTACGCAATGCCATCGGTCTTGTTCTCGATCTCCTTTCCTATTGATTCTGGCAAGACAAAGTAACGGTTGTATACATGTAGTAACGACTGTCGGTAAGGCTCGGTGGCGATAAATTGATTTGGAGCGGTGGCTTGCTTTACCTGGAAGTCCAAAGGCAGAGTACCGATGGGAAGATAGCCCCAGATATAGCTGCCCTTAGGTACATCACTAAACGTGGATTCCAGAACTTTGGCATATCCCCAGCAGTTGGTGCGGCCGTAAACAGAGGCATCATTGTATGGAGCTGGCGCCGAGGGAGGAATTGGATGAACACCCCACCAACCGAAGAAGTCTCCTATTTTAGCATAACCGAAGTTATTGGAGGTTAAGGATAGAACCTCTGTTCGAATGCGCAACGATGAGTCGGCTAGAGGTGGCAGAGGAAAGGCATTTGGAAGAGGCACCAAAGCCTGTTTGAAGTAGTTTTTCTTGTCGAGAATCTGAACGACTGGAACTTCGGCCATGGTTGTTGATGTACGCTGAGAACTAGAATTTGTTGACGTCCTTAAAAAAGATCCGCAGTTATTATCTTATATACATTAGTTATCGGCCGAGCATGCAGGTATTAACCCGCTTCTTTATGACTCCAACTTGGCAGTCTGATTTTGTGAGGACTCATTCGACATGGAAGGTTGTGATATGCAAGGGTCCATGTCAGCACCATCCAAAGTCGATATCCTATTCATCCATTCTTTTGATTTGACAGTATTTCCCATGGGTTGCTTAAACTTATTGAGTCAAGATGATATATCATCTCATAGAATTATGACACACATGGTTGGGATCCACTGACGGTCGAAAATAGCATAGTATAATAAGGGCACAGCTTAATTGCCTACCTAGCTGCTATGCCCTATCGTCAGCGCTTAACAATAGCATCTCGGGAACTTTCCCATTTTGTCCAAGTTGTCTGGTTGTTCACCGTATTCTGATGATTTAGGTCGATGGGCGGCATTCGGATGAATTGTTAACTACGGGTCAAGAAGAATCGGGGAACAAACGGGCGCCGGGACGCCCGACTTAGCGCACCCCGAGCTTCCAATGATTATTAAGCGAGATCTTCAAGATCGGGAATGTAACTTAGGTAATTAATATGTCGTCATTCCGCTCTCCAACATCGAAGCTTGAGCTCTTGGCTTTATCCCCCTTGCATACAGGCATGGTAAGTTATGTACCTGTTGCTTTCCACACACACGCAATCGAGGAGAAATGTACATAACCGTCGGGTAGGTGCGAGCATCAATAGGTAGCGTCAACCTTTGAAATTAAAAAGAAACATAGGTGCAAAAAAAGCAAATGCTAAGAGGTACATAAGGTAGGACAGACTAGTAGGTAGGTACTATCATACGTAAAGATTGAAGATCCCCAAGTCCGGATCCGAGCTGTAGGTACTGCCAACAAGCATCTTCTCCCCACCGCATCATTACAGTTCTCAGTATAGCTTCAACCTTTCCTCTTACTAGGTATACTACATACCTAAAAACCAAATATACAGCTTCCATCAAAAATGGCACCCCCCAAAAAGAAATTCGACCTGATAAACCGCGGCGAGAAGGCGCCCACGCCGTGGGGAACACTAACCTTCATCGGCCTGCGAGTTCTCGACCTACCCCTACAGCACGCGCTCCTGCAACCCGCAGGCCTCGGCACGTCGCTCCTAGCCAAATTTGGGATCGCATCCGTGCTCCCGGCCTCGGCCTCGCTCTCACTACTACACACAGGGCTGCCAGTAATCGACCGACTGGGCCACCCGACCAGCGCGCTGCTGCTGCTCTTCGCCGCGGGCTCCACCGCGAAGCAGATCCACTGGCAGGCCGTGACGTCGCAGGAGTCGTTCCCGGTGTCCGCGGCGGCGGCCGTGAGCGCCTTCAACACGGTGGTCAACGGCGCGAACGCGCTGCTCTTCGTCGCGCTGTCCACGACCTCGCTGCGCTCCTGGCCGCTGGTTTCTCTCCGTCTGCCCTTCGCCGTCCCCTTCCTCGGGAGCAATGGCAATAGTGGCACGCAGGCCTTGGAACTCCCGCTGAGCACGCTCGTCGGCGCGCTGATGTACGTCTTCGGACTCGGCCTCGAGACCGTCGCCGAGCGCCGGCGCAAGGCCTTCGAGGCCCGCCCCGAGAACGCCGGCAAGGTGTGCAAGGAGGGCGTCTGGCGCTGGGCGCGGCACGTCAACTACTTCGGGTACTCGCTGTGGCGCGGCGGGTACGCCATGGTGGCTTCGGGATGGATCGGCGGTGCTATCATGACCGTCTGGCAGCTTGTCGATCTGGGCGAGCGTGCCGCCGGCGTGTTGGATGAGTATTGCACCAATAAGTACAAGGAGCAGTGGGCGCAGTTCAAGAGGGAGGTGCCTTCGAAGATCGTGCCGGGGATTTACTAGCGCATCTTACTATTACTACCTACCTGGGTAGGTTAGGTGATAGGGGTTAAAAGACTAGTAACTTATGAGATCATTAATCATTCTGACGCAACTGAAAAGTGACGCATGCTTCTTAGCCTTATTATTGATCGGGTATGCCCGAGAGATGTGAAGAAGCCATCACAATGACTTCTCAGCAATTGTAGGTAATCTAGTATACAAAGCTGCAGTAATGGTGCAGCCAACAAGAATAACTGCTATACCGCCTTGTGGGAAATTGCCTATGTGACAACAAGGCCATCAAGACTACCATAAGTACCTTTCCAGCCTCGTTCATATTCTTCATGAGAATGGGTCAAGTGCGGCATGTTAGGGTAATAGGGATTCCGAGTTCATCTGTCTCCGCACACACATGATGTCAATGGTATAAAATCGTAGCCAACGACTCCTAGTTAGCATAAGAAAGAAAAACTCCATAGCACATCGCAATCCCGTCCAGAAACGCCAATTTTCCTTCATGCTGCATCTTCGGTATGACGCTGAACCCTTTGTCTCGATCGCCTATGTCGCCTCTGTGGAGGCTGTTCGCCGAATGGATCGTTCGCCGGATCAACCTAAAATGGGCGAGCGTCCGCGAGGTGAAGATTCTTGGTCCATCGAGGCAAACTCTTATTTTGCTCGTAGAACCGTGCACAGTTGGCGCAGAGAGACTGATTGAATTATTAGTGAGAAAAAAAAAGTAGAAATGGGATCTACTCACCCTAGGACCCCAGGGCCCATCTCGAACGGCCCAGACACTTGTGCCCCAGATGCGGCAATGTGTGCAACGCCAGTTGAGCCTCTCTTGGTCGGTAAGCGTCCCGCCTCCACCATATCCAACATCCGGCGTGATTCTACCGCCCGGTGTGCCGGATCGGCCAAGTGGACTTAAGCTTCGGAATCTTCGCTTCTTCTTGGATCGTTCGCCACGTCCCATCCGCTCCTCCTCGACCTCAAAACCTAGACCGGGTACACCACCTATCATCCCGGCGTTGCTACTGAAGCGAGCCGTTTCCCTGCGAAGACGTCTTATTTGTCGCTCTCGGTCCACTTCTCGTTTCTCGATCTCTTCCTTCGATAGGACTTCTACCTTCGGCTCCCACTCGTCGGCGAGATGTTCCGGGTCATATCGCCAACCCGCGTCCGCGCCGTGAGCAGCATCGTTAGGAAACTCGGTGCCTACTCCACCCCATCCTGCTACAAGACCGCCAGCTTCGCAAGCTTCCTTCTTCAGACGTAGTACGGCCTCGTAGATCGCATGCGTCAGAGCGGGAACCCATTCACCGGCTAGACCTAGATCCGCACATGTGACTTTGGCGAAAGCCTCTGCGGTTCCAGGTGGGTGGAGTAATGACCACTCGAACTTATCGGTGTAGAGTTGGGAGGAGAGGTTAACGTTGAGGGTAATCACACATCGGTAGGTATCGTCATGGTTTACATCGTCCGAATCGGCAGGGATGGGTGTAGCGCTGGCAGTTACATCGGGAATTTGCGAGCGAGGGACTTTCGATGGAGTATCGAGGCCGAGATCAATGCCACTTCGGAGTGGTGTCTCGGGGCCCCGGGTTGAATTAGGCAAAGGAGTAGCCGGAGTGGCAGGGGTATCGCGGATGCTCGACTGGAGAGCTAGACCAAGACCATTTGTAGGGACCTTTTCTTCGGAGTGAAAGAGGGGATGCAACGCAACACCAGCATACTCTTCTAACTGAGTTCGAATCTGCTTGCTGATCTCGGCAGCAACATACCCTTGATTAGGTAGATCTAGATCTTGGACGAGGTTCATGGCGAACTGATCCGTCGTAATTAAAGTCTCGTGTAAGTTCCACATGAAGATATCCCTTAGTTTGTAGGGGACCGTCATCTCGCCGTTGCGGAACAAAGACGAGTCCATGAATGGAGGTGGTTGACCGTGGCCTTTGGGAAGCGGGTATGGCGCATGAGGCATGAAGGCAGGGATGTCGACATCGATACGGATGGGAATGAGGGTAAGTGGCATTGCAGCTTGGGCCTGGTTGTTAATATCAGAACGCCTCAAGTTCTTCAGCATCCACTCCCTCCAAATTCCCTGAACCTCGACGGGCGCATTGGTTTCCTTGCCAAACTTATCGCTTGGATCTACTCTAGAAGCACTATCTTCTCGTCTCAGGCTGCGCAGACCGGTAGGTCGCCGTCGGGAATCATCATCGTCGTCATCATCGTAATCGTAGCCGTCCTCAGCATAATTAATAACAGTAGTGCCGCGCTTAGTTGTTCGCGCTGTAGGACCTGTAGGTGCAGTAGAATGGATGACGGGGGCAAGTAGAGAATTGTTATAGACACGAAGTCGCGGCGCATAGGACGACAGAGACGCCTGAGGAGCAACCCGACTCTCTGGAGGAATTCGAGTCTCCATGTTGTGTTGCGAACAAGATGTTTAGATCATCTCATACTGGTGGTAGATAATGAAAGCTGAACTCGAAAACGCGCCAAACAGCAGGTAGTCTAGGTAGGTACCTAGTCGGGATGAGATGTTGACGAATTCGTAAAAGACGGCGCGATTGATATTGGATGCGTAGAGTCTTATGATTTAATCAATATTATATTGCAGACTTGGAGTTGTGTTGGTGGTTGGAATGGAGTGGATGGAATTGAAAAAGTATGTATTTCGTATGTCTACGCCTTGCAGGAAGCTTTCCACTTGTACGGCCTGTTTGTCTTGTCGCAACTCGCAATGCAGCGGAACGCGTCTCGTAAAATTTCCAAAGCCAAAGGGAACGAGAGCTAAGGGAGTGGGTAGATCACGTGGGGCAACCGAATTTTACCCGGTTTTCCACTTCCACGCTTATGCACCTTACCTAAGGACTAATACACCGTTACTCCACTATATGCATGCATACATTATCTGACATATTGTAAATGCACGTCAAATGCAAATGCCTTCACTAATGCACATCATAAAATATCACACACCACTACCTATGTATTTAGTTACCAATGGAAACCTGTGTATAGGGAGGATACTTTAGAAAATACCTACGGGTTAGACATTACGTACTTGTACATACATTGCCAGATTGGACAAAGCCATTTTCAACATTACTGTACTGAAGACTAGTTGTACATTGGTATCCTCCTCACTTTCAAAGCCTCTCCGACAAACAATATCCCGGAGCTAGCTTTACGGATTATTCGACTTCGAGCACTGCCAATATCATAGCAGTATATACAGAGATATATATAAACAACAGAAGATAATATTCCTCCGCACCATCCACGCTCCTACAGATAGCCATTAGGTTCATGATAGAACAACCCCCTAGAATGAAAACTCCTATGCGCCCGGGTATGGTCCAAATCATGATTAGTTCAGCAAAACTGCTTTCCCTCCGAGTAATTTCAAAGCACCCGTATAACGGCGGTTTATCGAGCGCTGGCGCGCATGCTCCTACCTCGCTCATCCGCCCGTTGTTTCGAATTAGTGAGCATCATCCAGTCATCCCATTCCTTACTAATCTCCATCAACACGGAGCCCATCACCGTAGCGCTAGCCATAAGCCCATGTCCTTCGCCCTCAAGCACGCGAACTTCGCATCGTCGCATCGTCTTTCCGAGCCACTTGACATTTTCGACCGGGACACGGGTATCCCTGCTACCGTGGTGAATAATGACAGGACGAGTGATGTCGACGTAGCGGAAACCAATGGTATGTCTTCTCTCTAAGCAGACAAGCAAATCCACAGCAGGATTAGCCCCTGTAGTAGCCAAGTCCCAGATGGCATGGGTGAGTCGCATGTCGTACGTCATCTGTCTTTCCTTATCTGCCATAGCATCTTCAGCGGCAGCAATGACGGAGCTTTGGGGGTTAAACTCGTTGTCGGCAGGGCGGTATCGATCCATATTCTCGGTGGCGGATGGTGCAAAATTCTTCACATCCGGTACTTCCTGTATCACGTTCTCTTTGTCCATACCGGGCGTGATATCTCGGCGGTTCGCGTTCTCTCGGCCAACATTTGCAGAAGACTTTCGCTTGCCCCGGCGATTATTGCTCTTTGGCAACGAGCTAGTGATGGAACTGCTGGTGGCTGACATAAAAGAACTGTTTGCTGCTTTAAGGAAGGGGGTTGGTAGAGCTCGGAGAATGCGCTGAGATGTAGGGATTGCATTAGTAGGGGGTAAGGCCTGTGATGTACCGAACACATTCATTTGTGACGGTGGAATCCACGGAGCCAGGAGATGAATACGGCCACGAATGTGCTGTGGCATGCGGAGGGCAGTAGCGAGAGCGTATATTGCTCCAGCTGAATGTGCCAAGATAGAAAATTTAGTGATCTTGAGAGCCTGGCAGATCGCATAAACATCATCTATAGAAGGTCAGCGATTGTTCGTTACTAAAGTCAACCGAGAATAAATAAAACATACCAGGCCAGCTGAGAGGAGTCGCAGTCCCATCAGCATAAGCTTCACTATCACCCACACCTGGTCGGTCGGGAGTGATAAGTCGTAGCTTGAGCGTCAGCGCTAGCTCATCATAAAATGCAGTGATGTATCTGGTCAATCCCATGCCGACACAACAAAATACTGCCGAGCCTTCAGCGTCGCCCACTTCAGAAAATGATATAACTCGACCAGTCTGTGGATGTCGAATTTTTTGCGACAAACGCGGCGAGCATAAGTAAGACTCGACAGCATCATCCACTGAGTCGGCGCTGGTAGGCCGTTCATACCCTACCATTGGCTCAGGTGTGGTAACCTCCTTTTTCCTGTCAAAGGCTTCGGGACTCTTGGGTCCTGCCGAAAGACGCTTCAGTCGAGAGCTGCTTCGCTTTGGTCTAATCATGTCTACCGGGTCAGGAGTCGTGCGACCCGATCTTTTGCGATCAGCACTCTGTGCGCTCCGTCTTCTACCTTGCGATACTGCCGGAAAAGGAGCACCGTCCTCAAACTCTGTCGAATATGACCTAGAACGTTCATGTGTATGGCTATTGTCCTGACTTTTCTTAGTTGAGGGCAGGCTCGCCCTTGCAGAATGCGGCATGTCGGGCAGAACGTCGTCTCTTCTTTTCTTTGTGTCAACTTCCAACGCTGTACGACTCGAATGCCGCCGTCTTTGATGCGAATGATCGCGCGATCGGGTATGTTCCGAGTCTTCCGGAATAACGTCATTCAGCCCAGTCTCATCTTCTCTTCTCGGCCGTGAAGATCTATGTGAAGATCTCTTTACGTGGGTTCCGGTTTTGCGCAGGGACGAGTCGCGTGCGGGAATTGGTCGCTGGAAATGCCCAGCATCGATAGAGGGACTTAAATCATACATCGTTTCTTTCGTAGGTGAATCACTTGGTTCTTCGCGAATTGGTGTTTCAGCCAGAATGGGATCAGGTCTAGGTGACAAGCCTCCCAGACTGTTGGATTTACCGACGGGTCCAGATATTGATCGCTTCTTCTCTGATTCACTAACGCGCAGTCTCTCCTTCGAGCTCATATACATCAGACCCTTGTGACTCCGTCCTTGCTTCTTTCCCCAGCTGTCGTGCGATCGTTGTTTGCGCAATTCGGGCATAGGCGGTACTCCACGTTCAACAGAAAGATTTCCGATGCTACGTGTATCATCATGCGACGAGAGGGAACCTTTGGACGACGGTCTAGACGAATTGCGCAGTAAAGATTTTAATCCACCTGAGGTTTCGCGCCGTGGGGACTTGGGTGCGGTTAGCGGGGAGAAGCCGGATGGTGGTTTCGACGTTCGGATCGTAGGGGGGCTGGCAGCTAATTCGTCAAGATCTACCTCCTCCTGCAGCCGCCCAAGTTTAGGATGCGCCGAGAAGGCTCCGTATTCGATACCGAAGCTACCCTCCCGCGGTGAGTTCGGTAGAGACAGACTTTGCCCTTCGAAATGCCTATTCGCCGGCTTGGATATAACGGAGAGACTGGTAATTAAAGACGAGATTACTTCGGGGGATGCTGGAGGTAAGCCGGCGCGATGTTTGTCGTCGTCGCGAAGATGCAGGTGCATAGAAGGATCAATGGGCTTCCTCCGGGATTGGTGACGAGCCTGACGGGGAATAGGGGGTAGTTGTCCTCCGGATGTTGGCTTGGTAGACGCGGGTGTGTAATCCATGACTGTCGGAAGCAAGGAGAGGAATGAACCAGAGCAATCGAAGCTAGGGCTGAGAATGTTTTGCCTAATTGCGACTGGTCTCACCTGCTTGTCTCTGTTTGCGGCAGGCCGACAGGAGCGGTCTACAGGCTCCAAACCGGTAGAGGATGCAGTAAAGACGCAGCCACTCCAAGGAAGGGAAGGAGAACTGAAGGTCAGACTCGATGGGATTGGGAAGCGGATGCAAGATGCAGGAAAGCTGGGTCAATACCGAGACGGACTCGCAGCAGGTCCCAGAATTGGAGGGCGCCTAAACCGGGATCTCTTGCATGTACCTATCCGACGGGCACGTACATCAATTAATCAATCAATTAAAGCACTACAAAGTACAAGGATAGAATATACATGATAAATCGAAGGAGTGTCTGAATTCAAATTAGTAAAAGAATGAATGAATGAAAGATTGACGCGGTTTCGCATTAATGGGAGAACAGTCTCAGAACCAAAAGAGTACATGCCAATTTCCAAAAAGACAAAAGTGACAAGAATTTCAAGCAGAAGGTTTTTAGACTCAGGGGGAAAAATTGAAGTGGGATTCGGGCGATCGAACTATTAGACACATTATTATTATTGGATAAGGCAGGTAGGGTAGGGCCAATTAGGTCCTAAATTGCACGATAGCAAGGCCTCATGGGTGATGATTGACTTTTGATCCGGAAAGTCTGTGCTGTTGTACGAATTACATGGTCCCTCTTTCTGCTGTGATAATAGTAATAATAGCGACTTATATTGCATAAAGCATCCCCGTACGATGCAATGTGCCTGCAGGTGCTATCTGCAGACATGACCAATGTCCTTAGTGGCAGATGGTATATTAGCTGTTCATTCCTTGGGCTTTTTTCACGCCGGTTTACTTCTTTATGTTTATTTCTTATGAGAATGAATAGGCAGGTAGGTATATATCCTAGATAATTAGTCTGAACCCTATTATTTCAGATCGACATTCCCTTTTGCTCCACTGATCAAGAATAGGCAAGTGTCAAATTGAAAATCCTTAAGAGGCTGAGCTCAATTGAGATTAATGGCCTTCAGCACATTGGAGCTAGCATGCATGCCCCTGAAAGGGTCTTCCCCGTTTCGTTGGAAGGACTTGTAGGATTGAAATGTTTAGCTGCAGACGGAAAACGACGTTGGATAATCCCCCATTGAAACGTCAGATATCTTACACGTTGGTATAGGTACTAGGAAAACGCGAGCTCGTTTCAGAATACGTATGTCAGGTATGACCGATTTAGGTTGTAGTTGTAACGGTCAACGGTTATAATGTCTTGGTAGTAGGCCAGGTACAAGTTGAAGCTCAATACTATTAAATAACGAAATTGCTAAGGAAAGTCTCGGACACAGAATTTATAGCGCATTAGTGTTGTCAATGAGAATTAGTTGCTATCAATTTTATTCTCATTGGTTGGGAACATATCCCGTTCGCTGCGAATGCACTGATGCAATTTTTTGCATTTGAATTCAAATGCTCGTCGCCGCTTGTTTCATGCGCTATTCCAATTCTCTCTTCCAGCAAGGATAAAATAATAAAGCGGGATTATATCATCCAGATGCATCCCTGGATGTTGCTTGAACAACATCCTGGAAGACCCGAAGCTTACTTTCTTTCATGTACACATCCCATAGCCGAGACAGTTTAGACAATGTCGGAATGTGTGAGTTTGTGTCGCATACGAATCAACTTCTCGCTCCGATCAAAACTATAGCCGACCAACTCGCCGGTTATCTCAAGGAGGAATTCCCACGATCAGCCATGATTCCATGAATGAGAGATCAGCGGAGGGTCGGAAATTATTCACGAGAATCGTCTCGTTCCGGACGTTCCCTTAAATTGTCTCTTCTGCGCAGAAGAGCCGCACCAGGCTTGTAATTTTGGCCCATTCATGCACGCAGGCTACGAATACAGGATTGATAAGTTTCGAAGAGCTTGAAGATATCAATTAGACCACAATTTCTGTCAGTGAACTCATGGGTTCGTCCTGGGATATATCAGCCACGCTAAGTGCCTACTACAAGGACTAGGGATTCTGAAAAGGCCACTCTCGGAACATAGCGTTTTGACTGATTTGAACTTTCAACTTTCTGAACGGTCCACAATGGCGCTAGAATCTAGAAAGCTGATGGATAGCGCAGATTCGTACCAAAGTGCCAGTATTCAACGTCGTGTTCTTCAAATTCTAGAGTACATGGGCCCATGTCAAAAATCACGCCGTCACATCTTTTGCGAGATGATGGCGTAGCAATAGACCGACCGGGGCTTCTCTCCGCGATGATTCGTCATCATTGAGAAATAACAGTGAGACATATGCTGATGTTATGAATTTGACACGCGATTTCAACAACTTTCCAATATCTAGGGACATCAAGCTCACCAGGTCATTCAGCCTGCACATCATATCCATATGATATATCAATCGCTTTCAACTTTCGACATGTTTGACATCAGTGTAAGTAGACAACAGTGGAGTTTTCCGTGCGTTGAACCCCTAGCTAAGCTACCAGAAAGGCGTCAGAATTCTCCCCCACAGTGCGGGCAGGAACTATCAGATAGCATCCTCTTCAGGCGGTTCAGAAGACAGTACTTGTTAGTGTTGCTCGCACGTTGGCGGTGAATTTTGACGCTGTTCTGGCTACCTATGTATTTAAGCTAAGCGGATGGATGCCCCGCACTCCACGAGTTTCCTGCAAGATGCAGCTTGGCATCGCAAAAGCCCTAGTCATTTTTGGGTAACAAAAGCTCACCAACTGCGCGGCCAATCAAGTGCTAGGATACAGAATGACAGCGCAACCTACGTCATTGAACTATTCCATCAGAGACTCGCATCAAATCAAGAACTCAAGACAAGGTGAAGCCCAAAACGTCAGCAGTCATAAGGCACTTAGATAAAGAAAGAAATAATTATTCCATGATAATTTTGAAGTCTTTTATGCGGCGTATGTAACATATTCAGATCATCTTGTTAAAATACAACGTGCTCATTATTCCCATATCATTCGCATAGAAAAACAAAATATCGGCGAGATGGATCTCCTACTCTCTCTTCCGATTCTACCGTACTTCGGGGGCCCGATGTTGACTTCATGGTCGGGTTCGATGAATCTTCTCTTCTTTTACATGACATGGACAACTCTAGTCTTGTCACATCCGCCTCTAAAGATTGAGTTGCTGGGGGCCTTAGCAATTCGAACGGTCTTCTGGCTGGTGCCTTCACTTTTCTTCCTATTCTTCGACACGCTAGTCCCCAGTCTTGCGGAATCTATAAAGTTCTACGGCGCCCAGTCTCTACCACCTAGGAACGCCGCCTACTTGTCTCGCCAGGTCCTTCTCGCCCTCTTCAACCTTGCGCTTAGCACCGCTGTGCAAGCAGGGATCTCCGTCGGTGCGGGAATGCTCTTGCATCGTCCACTCTTTGCGACGAGCACGAGACTGCCATTGCCGTGGCAGATCGTTAAACATATCCTGATTCTGTACACCGCGCGCGAGGTTTTGACGTATTACATCAACCGATACGTTCTACACTCGCGCAGCAGCGTAGCCAAGATGCACAACTCATACGCACACTCTCGCCGTCGGAAGGCTGCTCCATATTCGTTGATGCTTTATACCGACCACCCGGTGCCGCTTCTCCTGAGTCGCACCCTACCCGTATACCTACCGGCTATCGTCATCCAGCCACACCTACTTACCTACTTCCTCTTCACCATCTTCACGACGCTAGAAGAAACACTATCCATGTCGGGCTACAGCATCGTGCCGGGTATCATCATGGGCGGGATCACGCGGCGCAGCGCGCTGCACTATGCCAGTGGAGGACACGGCAACTTTGGTGCTTGGGGACTGCTGGACTGGGCTAGCGGCACGAGCGTTGGCAAAGATGTGGTTGAGGATATTCACGACGAGGCCGAGAAGCACCAGGTTAAGGAACGGGGCCAGAAGGCTGTTGGTGATACTGGCAATATGCTGCAGGATGGCATCAATGGATTGAAGAAGAGAGGTCGGAGTCGAAAATAGAGAAGACCGAAGTGTGGATGGGTTAATATTTTGCAGCAGAGGTAACAGCTCGGCTAGACCCGGGGTTATCTTATATGATTTAGGTCGGATACTTCAATGTTATTTGGAGTTTGGCGTAAGGAGAAGTCTGGTTAGGAGCTATAGAATGCTATACAGACTAGTAAAAGGCAAGATTTCTATAAGAAATAAAGAAATGCACATAAAATGAATCCATTATAACTTCTTCCAAGTTGGTTACCAACATTTAACTCTTCGATTGAACTTCTAAAGCTCTTATCGACGGGCCCACCAAGATAAAGCTGGAGGCTACCCTGTGGCGTCATACTGCTTAGTAGCTGCTGCCTTAAGTTACCCCTGCTGCTTGAGTCTGTTGTAGCGGGGCAATTTTACTTCTACCTTTTTACACCCCTCTCATGGAAGGAGAATACTTTCGTAAACTAGGACAACTAATACGGTATAAGTCTCCAGTGAAGAAGTAAAGGACTATAGCACTCATCCCTCATCCGATTAGTTAGCTTAACAGGTACTTATTCAAACCCACCAAGAAAAGCTCAACATCATCAAACAAAATGTCATCCACAACCAACCCCGATCCCGCCCCGGGCTCTATAGCCTTCATCCCGCTCGAGGCGAACCCAGAGCTCATGACGAATCTCCTACACAAGCTCGGACTAAGCCAGGCCCTATCGATCCACGACGTGTACTCCATCACCGAGCCCGAGCTGCTAGCCTTCGTCCCGCGTCCCGCGCTAGCCCTGCTCCTCGTCTTCCCCGTGTCCCCAGTGTACGAGTCAGCACGGCTTGCCGAGGACGCCGGCGTCGAGGAGTACGACGGCAGGGGCGAGAGCGAACCGGTGCTCTGGTTCAAGCAGACCATCCGCAACGCCTGCGGGCTGATGGGATTGCTGCACGCCGTGTCGAACGGGCCCGCGAAAGGCTTCATCGGTATGTTTTTATCATTCCTACTCCCAATTTTCTGATACCCATCGGACGGACCATCACATGGCATAGCCTCGATTTCCGAATATCGTAGCTTACACCCATAACTCCTTGTAGAAAACGACACCCCCCTACACCGTCTAATCAAAGCCTCCACGCCCCTCGCGCCCGCCGAGCGCTCGGCGCTTCTGGAACGCACGCCGGAGCTGGCCTCGGCGCACCAGGAGGCCGCGAGCCAGGGCGTGACCTCGGCGCCCGACGCCCAGGACGACGTCGACCTGCACTACGTGTGCTTCGTCAAGACGGAGGAGGAGGACGGCGGCACGCTCTGGGAGCTGGACGGCCGCCGCAAGGGCCCCATCGCCCGCGGCAGGCTCGACGCCGACGAGGACGTGCTCTCCGAGAAGGCCCTGCTGTGGGGCCCCCTCAAGTTCCTCGAGCGCGGGGGCGGCGACATGCGCTTTAGTTGCGTCGCGTTGGCGGGGTCCCTGGATTGATGATGGGTGGATTTGGGTTGGGTTGGTTTGGTTTGGTTTATTTATTTGGTGGGGTGGGAGAAAGATTCTATATATGGATGGTACTGTGCAAAAAGAAGGAAAGCAAGCAGGCAAGCAAGCAAGCAAGAAGTGGCAGTTTTGAAAACATCCATGCTGTACTGTATAGTACGTGTAACGGCGCTGGGATATGGTTAGGTCTGGGTTACTAGTGAGCATTCACCAAATAGTCTGCATCGACATGGGAGTCTTTAATAAGATAGGTTCGATTACAAGGGCCTCCGCGGAATAGTCGTTCACATATGTTCTTGACTCGGCCAAGAAAAGAGAGGAGATAAGAAATTATTCTGACAATCTCACGGTATGGATCATCTAGTAATGACTATTCGGAGGTTTCTTAGGAATATACATCATTCTGGAGTCCAGCTATGCCAGTCTACTCGCCCTGTTTCCAGATATTACACTACCAAAATCCACATCTGACTCCCGCCCATGGTTTTCTCAATCTACTCAGCTCCCATTTTCGACTCGTGGCTCGTTAAAACATGATTTGCGTTTCGTTGGCAGAAATGCTTCTGCGAGGTGTTGAACAACGGGGCGTACTACCAATAATCGTCTCAGCGACACCCAGGGGCTCGAAGTTGAATGCAGGAAGCGGCGTGTGAGGGACGGTCACAGGTGAAGCGAAGTGACAGCTTCTGTGACCACAGCAAGATGTCTCGAGGCAAAGAGCTGGTACCACTGAGATAGGAATGCAGGCGTAAATGGCGGGTCCAGCGTGGAATTTGTGGGAGCATGTAGGTGTATTAAGGCAGGTAGTGGTAGCGGCTGCTCCCATCCGACTCGGACTGGAATTAAATCTAGGTCTACGTCAGCGGATGGGCGATGCTTGGCGATGCAAGGAACGAATCCAAGTATAGTACTTACCCTCTCCGCAACCACGAAGTGCGCGGTCGATAAGAAGGCAAAGAAGGCGTGGGGTCATCCATCTTAAGTCCAAGATGCTCACACCAAGGAGAAACGCAGCGACTCGTTGGAAGCTGAGAGGGCGAATAACCTCCAGAGGCAGGTTGCGTGATAGCAACTTCGGGAGTGAAGACTGTGTCTCTTCCATGAAAAAGACGGCCTTTCACAGCGGTCATAGGCCAGTCTCCGTTCCCGTCCAAGCCATGGTTGATAAGGCCGCCGCCGTCCCCGCCCTCCGGTTGCTCTCCAGGCGGTGTTGTTCTCTCAGGGTTAGCTGAGTCGGGATTGGCATTGTCTGTGGAAGCCTCGTCGCGTACCGGCTTTGATCCCTTAGGAGACTCGGCGTCGAAGTGCTCGTGGATGTGTCTGTCGAGGTGAGCCGCAATATGCTCGATCAGCTCTTGTTCTTCTTGTGACAGGCCTTTATCAGCTTGTTGTTTACCCTGGGACTCGTCCGCATCCTTCATCCCAAGCAGTCTTTTGGCAGCTCCAACTAATTCTTGAACAGAAGGCAAGCCTTGCAAATTCTCAAGTATGTCTTTCGTGAAATCTAGAGTCCCTTGCTCTTTTGGCTTCTGGCATATTTGACATCCGGGGTGTTCAGCATGGGGTGTATGCGGATCAGTAGCAGCGCCGGCGGGTAGCTCCGGGGGAGGAGAGGCAACTGCCTTCCCTTTGGCCTTCTTCGTTTCCTTCTTCTTCTGGCGCTGCTCCTTGCGTTCCAGCTCTTTTTCTTTCTTGAGTCGTTTCTTTTCTTCTTTCTCATTGGCTTTCCTCTCCTTTTCAGCCTTCTTGGCCTCCTCCTTCTCCCTTTTTGCCTTTACCTTGTCCTCTTTAGACTTCTTCTTGTCTTTAGACGGAGGTTCGGTCACAGGAGGGACAGGCGGAAGCCCAATAGGTTCGGGCGGGACGAAGTTCTCCTTGCCAGATGGCTTCTCGTCTGTGCTCGGTTCTGCATCGGAGACGGAGTGAGAGTGGTGGATCATGTTCTGAAAGGTGCTGAATGCTTGCTGAACTCCATGGGTGACCTTCTCTTGTAAAGAAGCATCATGCGGCGGATCCTCTTGTTTTTCTTTATCAGCAGGCTGATTGTCTAATGAGTTGAGCATTAGCTTAGACCAAATATTTTTATATTTGACAAAAGGGGTATGCCGAACCATTTGGAGGGATCGCAGGCGCTTTTTCTGTAAAGTTCCCATTAGTGATCGATAACGACAATATATATACTGACGATCTGGTAACTGACCTTCGAAGGATACAGCAACTATTTGGTCTTCAGCCTCTGGGACTTTCTCTGCAACCGTTCAATCTACGGTGTTCTGTTTAGAGGTACGAGAAGATTACGAACCTTTCGAAGCCTTTGATGATTTCCTTCGATTTTTCTGGACCTCTATTTTCGGAGGAGTGTCCAGCGGTTTGGGTTGAATCTCTGATAGCGGCGACTCAACATCTGGAGTTGTCCGAGACTTGGGTGACAGACTAGGGGTCTTGTGCGCGAGGTCATCCAGCTCCGGCTCGGGAGAATCGCCTTGCCAACTACATACTTCATCAGGTGGTCGTGGATGGCTCTGCTCATCGTGAACGAGATCGTTAAGCTCTGGCTCAGGACTGTCACATTGCCAGTCGCATTTCGCAGCAGCCTCGGCCTTGACTTCGCGCTGTTCTTCAGACATGTTGTTGCCGTCGAATCTGGACGTGAATAAGGCGTCGTTTCTAGACCTTGCTGCAAAAAAACTTTCTTCTCGATAAGACAAATTGGACAGCCCAGAAATGGGCAAATGGTTCATGGCATCAATGACGTCGCATTTATTATAAAATATATTGTATAAGGTCTACATGTATAGGAAGATATTCGAGGCGGGAAGAGCGTGGATGACGGGACGTTGATGGATGAGGATAGGTACCTAGTATGGTAGCTTTTAGGACGGTTGTAATGTTTCTTTCGAAAGACAATCATATATTTTCGTTGTTGCCTTTTACATAGAATGACGGGTAGGATCAACGGAAGTGACTCGTACAATTTACTGCCTACGTCGCCCATGGAAAGAGCACCTATCGAGAGGAAAGAATATGGTGGCATAGGAGTGCTTGAAGGCAAGACCAACCTTAATTCCAGGGCCCTATCCCGGACTCGCGATTAAAATATCTTGGAATGACAGGTGATTGATTCTTCCTACTAAGAAACTCGAAGACTATAGATATCAACACATGGGCTACTAGGAGATACCAATATGGTCCATGAAAATTGCATCTAGAAGCATTCTAACCCATGAATCTAGAGTAGATCCAGTAATAGCCGTCTTCATTCAGATACATACAAATCTGAAGAGCTTAGACTTAGATGAACCTAACTCGTCGAGGAAGCAAATAGTGTTTCGTCGCTAGCCCAAGTTACGCTGAAGATCGTTGATATGACCAGAAGACTCAACTAGAATAAGCACCTAATCTACCTAGGCACCCATACTCGATCACTGAGGCGGAAATACTTGCCATAATTGGCGAGTCGAAGATGCCCAGATGATTTTATTGTAGTAAGCCTCCTTCCCATGTTCCTTCTGGGTATTCCTGATCATGCACACAATCGAGTTGTAATCTGGTATTGTAACTTACCTGACAGTCGTAGTTTACAAATGTTGTGCATGCCTACCTACGTTTGATGGAAAGGTCTGGAGCGATGAAGGAAGCAGATCACTTTAACCGTCGCGAGTAAAGATTCGCGATTTACGCCTCTATGTCTTGGAAATTGCGGTATGGTTACATCGCGAGGCGAGGAATCATCAATTGGGTGCAAGGTATCATCCTTCGTATAAGGAACGAACGACGCTAAAGTGTATGTCTGTATTTTAGGCTTGTGCCACATGTAGTATTGGTACAGCAGCATAGATCGACAGCACCCCGAGAGTGTTACTAGGCCTATGACCATTATTAGATTAAGCCTAGTAGAACTAAACGATACCTACCACGCATGGTATCTCGAGTCTAAGACAGATCTAATATAGCTGGCGCAACCCCAAGTCCACAACGTGCTGAACGTCATGGCCCACGTGGATGATTTCGCGTTCGAGTTTCCGCCCCCCTCCGTATACTAAATGGTATATAAAAAAGAGTCGCTAGTGGTCTAAGTCACTTGTCATTTATTTGGGATCAGTTTTGGGCGCTTGGCGACCGAGACGTTGCAAGTTGATTGGCCCCCGTAGATTTACGGCAGGTTAACCGACCCAGGGGAATGGGTGGTACGAGACATCGGCATTCTAGGGTCATCGATGTTGATTCGGGGTCCGATTGATCTGATGAAGAATCGTATTATCTTAGATTGACTGTGCTTCAATCTTAGCTTGTCTTGGTAGACAAGCAGAACTTGTAGTGCCAATCGTTTCGTTGAGCTTAGCGAACTTTGTTCTTCAGCTATCGCCACTAACGTGGACTAGTAGATACTATCATAACGGCTCATCATTAATAGGTATGCAGCAAATGCCACGAGGACGGACCTAGACCCGGATCTCCCGAATTATAACGGCGGATGTTAAGGGAAATGGGGGTATATAAAGCGCGTCTCCTGGTCCGGGTTAACGACGAGTACTCGGCCTCTGAATAACGAGATTCGAAAGCCTCTGATATAGAAAATAGAGGTTCAAGTTAAGATTGCCTACATAAAGTACTATTAGTATATCCATGAAGCGGGTAGAATCCTACCGTGTTGGCGTAGGCTAAGTTAAATATACCTACCTAGTGACAAATAATAAAAAATCCCGATATCGTCGGGGAGCTAACTAGAAGTGGATATATTTTGTTTGTTAGTGGGTTTGCAGGGATGGTGACGCTACATACTGATCCCCCTTATTTTGGCTTCTCCATCCCAGCACTTTGAATCAATCTCTGAACCTTGGAACTTTGATGTCATATTTGGTAGCCACCTCGTCGTCGAGTGAGACAAGCGTCCTTAGGCACATTGGTCTTCTGCGATAAACTCGGCTTCTTCTAAAAAGAAGGGTAGGATATCAGGATTCGAGAGAATCAATAGACTTCCAGATGACCAACTTATAATTGGCTGAAGCTGAATTGTGCCTCAAGGATCGACAATCTTTGTGCATCTGCCGCAAAAACATGCTTTTCGCAGGGGTGAAGTCAAATCCCCCTTGTTCCCGAGTGATACCTGGTAGAAATCCGTCTAGATCCTATTGCGACATACTTTGAAGGTTGCGTAGTAGTGTCATAGATAAGTCTGTTGCAACAGCAATTCGAAGAGTGTTCAATCATCGTTGGTACAACTCCTGGAGCTGAGGATTCTAGAAAGCGTAAAAGACTAGGGATCCTTGGTGTTATTGTGACTCGAGCCTTTTAATTTTTCGTGGCCCCTTCGGCCGAACAAATATTGCAGAACTCTCCACTGATGCTTTGCCTAGATACACCTAGGTCTGCTCGCTATGATGGGAACTATTGAATTGCATGATGGTTCCAAGATTGGCGATTTCGAATGGTATAGTAATATATCTTTCTACACTATTTGTTTGACGATAAGTTCAAGTTTGCAAATGCATGCATGACATACTGTATGTACTGTCCTGTCCTGTACATGTATGTACGCAATATATGTACATCTACAAAGTAAATTGTGCAAACGACGCGAAACGAAACAACATGCATCGGGCGTCTTTGGCGTCGCGATGGCTAGCTACACCGGCTCATGGCGGACAGGGTTCTGAAGTCCCACGGTTTCGCAATCGACTGTGTCGGGATGACCAATAAGGACCGAAGCTGATGATCGAGGGGGGTGTGTGGGGTCTTACAGGGGAGGTGAAAGTGGGTTGCATGGCCTCTATCAGAAGAAAAAAAAGAAGCAATACAAACGCAAGGTACGACTTGCAGATTGTTTTAGCTGCATCTTCTTAGCGTTTCTTCCCACCTAAATTTACAAAAGCTTATAACTGCCCGTGTCCACTGCCTCCAGTGCTCCTGTCCGATGTGTTTGTCTCTCCGTACTATGTATGCAACGGAAGAGAAGGAGCGTGTAGTCTCCATTCAGCCTTAAAGTTACCAAGGTCGAGGTATCCCTGCTACACCTCGTTTCGTTTCTTGTTGCTCGAGCTTCTTCCACTCTCTCGCTTCCAATTTTCCAATTTTTTCCTTTCCTCTTTTCTCAAGTCCATTACATTCATTCATTCTACCGTATCCTTTCTCTTCACTTACATTCCCCCTTTTTTGCGCCTCTTCTTCACTTTTATACTTTGTAATCATATCATTCTTCCGCTTTCACTTCGTATCGTACGTAATATGCAGTGGGAGCTGCATTGATTCTCGCTTTGTTCCGATGGAAGCCCGCGTCCTCGTTACCCAAATACGAGACAATTCAAGCAAGGGATAAGAAGATTCGACGTGCCTTCTATGGGCTTACCATATCTGTACATGGTCTAAATCTATAGTCGTCAAGATGGGCTGGTTAAGTTTTTTTTCACGGAAATCTACCGCCGATAATCTAAACGGGCATCTCAAAGCGCAAGCTTACAATGAGACGGTGGCCGCAAATCCTCCAATTCGCGGTATGAGCCGAACTTCCATCCCAGGGATCTGGTAAATCTCCGAACTGACCTATCTCAAGGCACCCTTCCTGTAGCTGGCAATGGTCCCAACATCTTGGAACAATTCCAGAAATCCCATCCGCATTTGCGAGGTTCGCCATTAGATGATGCCTCAGCACCGCCGCCTACCGTTCCTCGAGTGCTTGAACGCCCTAACACGGCACCTACACATCAATCACCTGAAGGGTCCAACCGGCCAATTTCCCACTCGGGCACAAATAAACCACTACCTCAACCTCCCCAAAAACGACATGGTCCCTATAGGCTTCCCTCGAAACTTTCAATCGACCGAAATGACGATACTGCGAACAGGTCAATCTACAGCGTCCCTTCGCCAACTTTTGTTCGCGACCGCAATTCTTCAATCTTTAGTGGAGATTCAGGGTCAACGAGGAGATTCGTTGACCTCTTAGATGCTCAATCTTTCATCAGACCGGCAGACTTTTACGGTCGCGTTAAAGCTAATGGCACAAAAGATTACGGAGAGGACGTTGCTGACCGCAATATTATTGATAATGAACCGAATCATGATGACTTTGTGCAAATTCAAGAGCTGCATGCTATGAGAATGGCCCTCGGTATCGAGGTAGATCAGCCACGATCATCAAGGAAGAGGCATTCTATGGGATCCGAGTTACGTACAAAGCCAACCATTTCTCACTTTCAAAGCAACTTGCCGAGCATCGAGTCTGAACAAAACCCTCAAGAAAACACCGACCAGGATGAGAATAAGTCGGCTCAGATAGCTCGCCGCCGAAGATCCTTGCATTCATATATACCTATTTCAGACCGACCGAGAAGTGCATCTACAGGCAAGAACACAAGAGGGACAGATTCTATTTATTTTCCTAGCCCCCTCCGAGAGAGAGCTCAGAGCGTGACCCAAGATGACGCTCAAAGTGACATGCCTTTCGATTCAAGTCCGGAAGCCAAGTGGCAGCTTTCTCCAAGAAGGCTCACGAGAGGTGTAGCCTACGAGGAGGATTCGGACGGCGATATTTACCATCATTCTCGCAATGGTTCCGATCCACCACTGCCATCAGTTACAGCTCTACATCAGCCTACGAAGTCTTCTCCACAACGTCGGACCATGTCGAATATCTCTTCTTTAATTAGTGCTCAGCGACCGTTCAAGAAGGAAAGCGTGCAAACATTTCGATCGCTCGGTCACCGGGAGCCAGCTGATAAAAGCACCCTATCTAGTGTAGAAGAGAGTCTGCATAGAAAAAGCCGCGGCTCAAAACGCTTTTACGAGCCCACCCTAGAATTTCACGATCCAGTCTACGAAGTATCATCGTTGCAGAGACTGGAGCCTCCTAGTCAGTAACACTGATATTAACACTTATCCTGATCGGTCCATATGCTAACATCCTCTTAGAGTTGAGATTAACGACAAGCCGTTCCAATAGCAAGGTCGATTTTCACTCTCGGGACCGCAATCACAGTGTGGTTTCTGTGTCTGGGAAAAGTTTGAAGGGATCCGAGATAGCCGACATAGTCCCAGAACGGGGCAGCAGTATCCGCCGTTGGTCATTGACCTCTGAAACGGCAGGCTCAACATTGAGCTCGAACCCATTTAGACCACAGTCTGGACATACTACTAATACTTCAGTGGATCTAACGCCTCGTGTGCCATTGCCCAAGTCCATTGACCCTAGTCATGCGTTTGCATTATTCGATGAAGACAGAACAGCGCCGGATATTCAACCCGAGATAGATGTACACGATCATCTGGATCATGACAATGGCTTTGATGTATTGGCAGGGTCGCTTATCAATTCAAGCCGACAACAGCCAACTGACGATTTTACCATTGATGAGGACGCCTCATCTGTAGACTCCTTTGATGCCCCTCGACACACTGCAGGCGAATTCGAGAAGGACCTTCTCTTCCAAGGCTATGGCACAGAAGGTTCACAACTCCCAGGACTTCCAGGATTCTTTGATACAGTTATACCGAAAGCCCAACCAACGACGCCCCAGCGACCACGAAAATCCTCTGCATTAAAAAGTCCATTCCATTTGTCAGCCTTTAGCCCCGGTCTTGACAATATGCTGCCGCCTACGTTGGGTCCGCAATACTCAAGCCGCTCCTTGCCGTACAGGTCGCAGCCCAGATCATCTCGTTTGCGAATGTCGACTTTTAACTACGATGATTCGGAAGACGACCGTGGCCCTGGGCTTGCCTATGAGTCCGATGATGAACTCAATTTTGATATCCCTTTGAGACGCTCAGCTGAGCCCAGGTATCACGCTCACGGCAGTAGTCGTCAACGCGAAATGGGCTTCGAAGCGACTATGGGGGATGATGCAGAATTCCTCGACATGGCTAGAGTTGCACAGCTTCGTCGAGAGGCTAAGGCGAAGCAACGCGCGAGCAGTGCTTCACTGCGAAAGTCAAAAGGCAAAGGGAAGGTGAATGAGCTCTACATTTCTGGACTTGGATTAGATGACCCATCTAATTACGCTGACGCGGAGTCGTGAGATGATGAACTCTGGGTTTTTGAAATCCAAAACCAATGCGACTTGCATTGAATAGGGGTGAGAGGGAGTTTTTTTTATAACACCCCCCTTTTTTCTTACCCCATCGTCTCCATGGAGGCTTGGAATAGCAGCCTACCTTTCGCATGCATACGATTGTAATGATTTTTGTATGGTTTGAACGTTTGGCGTATGGAAATTGAATCGGCTCTCGAGCCCGGCGAGGCCTGAGCCTAATGTTATACCCCAATACTGTAGATAAAGCTCTGCAGATAGTGAGCGAGGCACGAGGGATCATGCCTACTACTCGACGACCAATAGACTAGCGTAGTAATTCATGACATACCTAATGGATAGAAATTCCACTACATATTGGCATCTTTACTGATTTCACTCAGCAACGCTCTCTATCTAGGTACCTTGCTTATGTCACCAAAAACTGGGACTTGGAAGAAATTGATGTTTAGTAAACCATCGAATTATTTCAGATCATCGCATTCAGAACGGCAAATCTACGATAGCGAAGTTATCGTACATACATACATGCATTAGGCACTTCCTTAAAGTAGGTACCTTGTAGAAAAAACAAAGAACATCGCCGGTAGATTACGAGGAGTGCATCGATCCCTCGCAGCTCGCATTAAACAGCAGTAGCATGCGCCAACGGATCCGAATCGCGCACATCCTCGGGCGAGCACTCGCACCCGAAAGTCTTTTTGTACTCATCAACGCCCATGAGCTGGAGCTTGTCCATGATCTTCTTGGCAGCCGCAATCTTGGCATATCGTCCACTGGCAGCGGTGGCGTGTTCGCGGACCTCTCCGTGGATGAGGACGCCGCAGAGAACCTGTGTTCCGTGGCGGGAGCCCAGCGGCGCGTCCTCGAGCTCGATCTCCTGGATCATGAGGCGCCAGTCGGCGCAGCGAAAGTGCAGCTGCAGCATGTTGGCCAGAAAGGTGACCGGATGGCGGTTCGCAAACGTGTCGTAGATGTGCATGTCCTCGAAGTAGGGCCGCATGTGCGTGTCGAAGAACCGCTGCACTTGGCTGTAGTCGTACGCGCTGTCTACGAATAGCGCGCCTATGTAAGACTCCACGATGTCCGGCAGAGCCTTGGGTGGCTTCTGCACCTCTACCCAGAAGTTCCGCGCGTATGACGCCCGATCCAGGTGAGCTGATTCTGCCTCTTCTTCTGCGGTTTTGCGCGCCAGTGTTATCGCTGCTAGGTATTCCGCAATTTCTCTTTGGAGCCCTGCCGTCATGGAGAGCATGTGCGTCTGCAGGTTGAGTGAGACGCATAGGCACCCTAGAAACTGGTTTGATACCATAGCCATCTTATGCTCGGTGAGCCATTGGGGATCCGCGCCTGGGTAGCGGTGGAATAGAAAGTCGACGCAAACCATGTCGAGCAAAGAGTCGCCCAGAAATTCCAATCGTTGGTAGTTAGGGATACGCTCGTATATAGTGCCATATGATGGGTGCATGAAGGCACTTCGTAATAGGCGAGGATAATTGAACTTGTAGCCAAGGTTCTTCTCAATCTGCTTGGCTACTTCACGTTGAACCGCCGTCGCCTCGGCGCTCTGCCACTCCGGGATTTGATACGTCGCATAATAATCCTCATACTTCATCATCTTATGGTTGGGATGGCCGACGAATTTCGTCACGGCTTGGATAGCCAGATCAAAATTGTTCTCTTCGTGGGTTGTTAGGTACGACGCGCCGATCAGCGCCTCGCAGACATCAGCAATTGACTTATCCGCAAGCGTGTGAACGCCTTTGCCAACCCCCTTTCTCCCCGCATTGCTAGTGTTTTGCTTGCCTCTGAGTAATTCGAGGCCATCTGGATACCATATTCGCCGATTAAATCCTTTCGATCGGACTGACTCTTGAAGATTTAGGTCAAGAGCATGGTTGAGAAGATTTTTGTTGCAGATGAGTAACATGCGTTCGACGTGGTACTGGAATTCGTTGCCCTCAGGGATTTGAGAGAACAAAGCAATTGTTGTGCTCATTTTCAAGAATGAATCACCAAGGAACTCGAGACGCTCGTAGTTCTTCCCCATGCCTCGCTGGACATTTACCTGTTCTTCCGAATGTTCTTCAGTATTGTCGCTATCCTTGGTCATTGCCTCAACGGCAAGATCGGGCCGGATATCAAGAGATAAAGATTCGCAAGCTTCTAGTACGATAAGACTCGTCTCAAGGCGGTATATGATAGCGGGTAAGTTGTACGCCATTGCGACGACGTCGACCGGTAGCTATACTTTGGTCAGAACATGCATTCTAATCCATGTGGGTAAATGATAAACTTACCACAGATAGTTTCAAAGTAACGAAGGTGAGGTAACACCTCCGTTCCACGCTTTCAGGTGTATCTAATTCATCGAGAAGATTTCGGCGTATGGGGATGTATTGGGCTTCCACGACAGGTAATCTATCATCAACCGTTAATTTTGCCCGCGATTTAGACCATAAGCTGATACTGAAATTCCAAATATCCTTGGGAGACTCGCGTTGGCCTTTCCTACTACTCCGACCTTTAGGAACTCCTGGTAGTTGTGGATCAGTTGGCTTAAGGTCTGGGCGGCGACCAACCGTGTAGAATTTACGCGAACCGTCGTGCGGATCTATAACAAACCTGTCCCTCCAAAAACTGTCGGGCTGGTTATTAAAATCAAGATGTCTTGCTGTGCTGTGTATCATGTCAAGACATCCCCAGTCGATCATGGTACGCACATCATCGATGGCGCTACTGAAATCAAAGTCGTGGCTGCGTAAAAGGGGTGCAATGAAGTAAGGCATCTTCTCCGGCTGAGAGCGGTATTCCTTACTGAAAATATCATCAAAGATTATGAGCGTAAATTGGTTGATACGCTCTGTTTCCTCCGATGTGACATTTAGAGCGCGAGATAAAGGTACACACTCAATATCCGAGGTGAGCTGATAATCAAAGAATAGGGGAAACTTGGCTATCTTTGGAAGCGGATCTCTAGTGAGAATAGCAAGTGGCATTGAAGGCCTCCCCAGGGATTCTGGGGATTCCATCTTCAACACGGTCACGTACAACCTTTCTGGCGCACCTCGGGTTTCCCATATTTTAGGCTTCACAAGCATAGGATACTCAGCTCGTTTCTTTGAACTGATAGCTAGTTGTGCATTACGCATGGCCGGAAGCTTCTTCGTAAACGTCGACTTCAAGTAATCGTCAAGAAACTTCTTCTTTTTCAATTGCAAGCACATCTCGAACGCGGCTGAACATTTGGCGACTTGCTTGGAGGTCGCCCGTCGTCCAATCGCGCTTCTAATAGGGGAAATATCCGGCAGGATGACTTCACATTCGAATTCTCGCCCGATGTTCCTCACCACGTAGTCTGGTGTGTAAAGTACGTCCATGGGACGTGGTAGTGTCGAGACGAAGTTAGCCAGAATGACGAGGCTCATCTTATACGACAACTTTGCGCCAGTAGTAGGTACGACGTAAGTACGCTGATTTTTTTCCTTGGATAGGAAATAATCCATCTTGTAATCGCTGCCAGTAAGAAGTCGATCTTCAGATAGAGTATTGTAGAATTTCCGAAGTCTCGACTCGCTGTCTTCATTATCGAAAATTGATCGCATCTGGCTATGGTTGGTGAATTCTACCATGTGAAAGAATTTCGAGTCTTTTCGCCGTGCTCGTCCTCTTGACTGGACGTATTGTATCATAGTCTTGCAGAGGTTGAATCGAATGATGATGTTGCAGTCAGGGATATCGATACCCTCCTCGCCGACGCTGGTGGCAAAGATGCAGTTCAGATCACCGTTTCGAAACTGATGCATGACTATAAACTGGTCCTTCAGAGTCATGCCCATATCTCCCGAGTCGCTGCTTGCCCCTAGCTATAATATTTATTAGTTAACATCTTTCGATTCCGCTTGAATAAACTCACCAACATGCCAGCCTTTATATCAGGCAAATTCATGCTCGGTTGTTTGAAGAGGTCGGTTAGCAGCATGGCTGTAAGTCGTTGTTCCACGAATACAATGCACTTGTCCTTGGCTGGATTTAAATGCTTCTGGAGTGCGTCGATGAGCTTATGGACCTTGTTAGACAAATGAAAGTGATTGCGTTCTGGGCTAGGGAGCGTATGGCTTGCCACCAACTGGTACGCTTCGTGAACTGCTGATCTCTCGGCGTCAAGGGCGGCTATTGGAAGTTGCACTTTGCCAGACGTGAAGTTCCTCTCGGTTTTTGCCTCTAGCTTTTGGGCTTCACGCTCAGTCAAGCATATCTTCCAGACTCGGTCTGCGCACCAACGGCCCATCTCAATGGTGCAACTTTTGGAGTAGATGAACAATTTTCTCAGAACTTCATTATGCCCAACGAGTTTATGCAGCTTTTGCCAGAGCGCAGTTTCAAAGGGTTCTGATGGCGCATGGTATTCAAGGATATTCTCGAAGGGCCGGTTGATGGATGACTTCATATAAACCGAAGTATCTGCTACGGTAGCGATCTCGCTATGCAATAACCCCTCCAGTTTGGCAGCAGCCGAGGTGACGTCGGTCTTGGCATCGACAGGTGAGGCAGTCATGCCTAGGATTCGAGGCCGTTGCTGATCGTCTTTCTCCAGTGAGGCGTAAAATTCCTTAATGATTCTGGCGTATGGGTGGTTCTTCTTGGTATGGTGAGCCTCGTCGAATATCAGGAGGTTGATGTCCTCCATTTTGACGAATGCGTGATGAAGACATGATAGAAGAATCTCGGCAGTGCAGACTATAACCATAGTATCCTCGGTCTTCTGGCGCCAGAACTCATATGTGAGAGTAGAACCTCCGAGATCGCCATGGAAGCGTTGAACAGGATGGTCAAGATTCGCCCTTAGGACTTCATACTGCTGGAGGACCAATGCAACTTTGTCGACCAAGAAGAAGGAAGTTCTTGGAGCATTTCCGGAATTTCTGTCTTCTAGCTCCTGCTCAATGGTATGGCGAAGGAGAAGGGCAGCAATGAGGGTCTTCCCGGTTCCTGATATCAATCCCAAGTAAGCAATGAACCATCATAATATATAAAGGTAAGACCGAGTACACGCACCGGTGTCCAAGACAGCAATGATATTCTTCTGCTTGGCTCTCTCAAAGAGCTCGGTTTGGTATTCTCTCGGGCTCGAAATAATCTTCTCGCTCTCTGCTTCTTGCATAAGCAAGTACTTGGACTTCTCGTCATCTTTAAGGGTAGAGGCGGGAACCGAATTGTATATTTTCTCCTGATGATCTCTCATAAACTGAGAAAACTGTAGATTGTCAACTACTTTCCGTGTTGTTTTTCGGGGCCGTTCTGCTTCTGAGGGTAAGACGTCATCGTCGTCGTCAGAACCAGAGGCAGAGTCACCTTCCTCATTGGCCGGGGTTATGGTACCCTCTGAGTCCATTAAGGGAGGTGAAGCAGCTCCAGGCTCAATACCTTCAACTTCACTCGAAACCATTTCTCCAAGTTGTGAAGGTGTAAGAAGGAGCTTTAGCCTTTAGGATTCAAACTCATGGGGTATTTGCGGAAGGAAGCAGGCAAGTTTGTGGTAATGGGTGTTAAGAGTTTTGTAAAAGAGAAGAAGCAGAGGAAGAGAAGTGAATTGGAATAAGAAGCTTTTGGGATGGTCATGAGGCTTTGGATAGAAGGGACATCAGAGTACCTACCCCAGTTAAGGATTAGGAGAGTAGGTAACAGGTTTCTACTGTCGCAATTTCCTAATTAGACAATTGCGCAGTCGCTTCACTTGGACCCAATGACCTCAGGCAAGAACATTGTTTGCGCTTTCCTTAATCCAGCTGCTTGATTGGACTAACCATGTAAGTTTGGTACCTACCTTCCGTCTGAACTGCAGCAACCTTTGTTAAGTTTTTATCAAATATCGCATCGCCCAGCAACGAATTCACCCTCCTTGTAGACATGATAGTTGTATAGGCGCGACTGGGTCCAGTCTACTACAGGTGTTTGCTGTTATTTTGGATATTGATCTAATTTGGCCCATCGTAATAATTGCCTGTTAGGAATTCAATTTTTGAGATGAATCTTTTGGAGCTTCCATAGTTCGATAGGAGATGTGCTTGCAAAGTACCTAAGGTGGAAAATAAGGAACAGGAGTCCGTCTCATGAGATGTTGTATGTAAGCCAAGTAGTTACATAATATATGTTTAATCACATTTTACCACTTTATGCATTTAAAAGTAATTTGCCATGTCCTCTTCCTCTTCTAAATTCCGCTATGATCTCACGCTTCATCTAACTTCCATTAGGTACCTGCACATTGTCAGCAGGATAGCTTTTCTTCATACGAATAAGAAAATTCAGCTTTACAAACAAAACAACCTCTTCTCTTATTTGATTCCTAATGCAATTTCCATCATGAGTGAAGAGCCGAGAACATTGAAATCGGTTTTCCAAGCCGCTGAACTCAAACGATTGGCGATCGAAGGCAAATATGAAGCAGACTCACCAACTTATCGCGACGATCTTGCAGAAGCCTTGAAACTATACCACGAATGCATCCAGATCATTAGCAAGGTTTCTTTGTTTAGTACCAACGAAGGGCTTGAGGATATCGCAACATCCGACATCCCTTACCTGTTGGTAAATTATCGCATTGCCGAACTCGTTCAGAAGGTCTCAACACAGTCGTCCTCGGAGAGAAAGGCCTCGTTGAATAAGACCCGGGAAGCGTACGAGAGATTTTTACATCTTCTGGATAGTTACTCGATATTATCTCCATCGGATAGCAAGCTATTCACTCAGTACAATGAAGAACCCGAGACATTCTCTACAATAAATACTTCGGACCCTGCTGTGCGACGTAATGCCAAGATCGCCAACTTTAAGGCAGAAAAGGAGTTGAAGAGCAAGCTTGAGTACATGCGAAAATCACCACGGTATCTTGAGGATGGAGGAGATGAAGAGGCCGTCCGTGAACTTTATCTCACGAATATTGCCTTCTGTGTGCATATGGCATTTCAAGGTTTGGAGAGCCTCAACCGAGAGATGGAAATTCTAGCGCAAGCTCCAGCTCCCCTAATGCCACAATCAACGACGACAGTTCAGGAAGACGAACGGCGACGCAGAGAGGGGCTAGGCCATGACGGCTATTCGGACAGATTAGATCAGCCTCTGAGTTCCGTCCTATCAAGAGGCAACGGACCACTCCTTAGCAAAGAAGGAAAGCCCCTGCGACCATTCACCCTTACTTCCAATAGGCAGGAAATCCAGAGAGGTGTGTTCCGCCCTGGCCACAATCTTCCCACCATGTCTATCGATGAGTACCTGGAGGAGGAACGAAGACAAGGGAACATTATCGAGGGTGGCGGCGAGGCTAGTGGGAGACAGCCTGAGCCTGATGAGGATAACATAGAGAAAGCTGATGCCGAGACAATGAAGGCAAGGGAGTGGGACGAATTCACAGAGGCCAATCCTCGGGGAAGTGGAAACACTCTGAATAGGGGTTGATCAAATACCTAGTCCAGAATGAATAGGTGATATATGATACATGTAGGTATCATCCAAGGTAATGTACCTGCACTTACCACAATTCATCATTCGCAATCAGAACTTGACTTCCTGCCCTTAATGCAGTGCTGTTTGTGAAACTTCAAATGAGTTTGCCCTCCTTCCTAGGTAGGTACCTTTGTACCTAACTCTCGGCTGGCAGGGTCAATTGGGTTACGTTACTCACATCGATATTTGCATATCTGATGAATTGTATCCTTCTAAACGTGCACTGATAATCTTTAGTCCCACACAGTGAATCTAGATCCACCTGAATTAACCTTGCACCGTACAAAGTTATTCCATTCAAGGTTCCAAGTTCAAGGCTGAGCTTGAGCTTCTTTCAACTAATTCTCATTTCATTTCACATCCGCATATTCGAGCTCCCGTCAGTTAAGTAGCGTCTTTAAAACGGCAGCACGCGCGAACTGGAGGTACAACGACGATAATAACACAATGGCCTCCGCCGAGCAAGATCCGCTTCTTCTCCTTCGCCAGTCGATCGCGTCTAAGGGTGCGATTTTCCCAACCGCGTCGGGCGATGCCTCAGCTGGCGAGGTTCCCTTATCGCAAGCAACACATCTCGCATTTTCGAGCCCATCGCGATTCTCCCTTCCTATCGACGTCCAGACCCGATTCACCTCCAACGATGCTCAAGTCGACTTGCGCAGTATCTACTTCGCCTGGCTCAAGCGAGAAGTCGCCATCCCCGAGTACAATGCCTCCGTGTCGCAGCTCAACGAGGAGCTCGGTGATAAAGGTCAGGTTCGCATGCTAGCTTTCGTCGAACGATTAGATCTGATCACATGGTTGGAAGGAGCTAGCGAGGAGTGTGAATATATCAAGCCTCTTGCGGGCGACAAAGATGGCGCGACCTCTACAGCCGCAGCAGCTTTGGCGTCCAAGGGTGCTGCAGCTCCCGCGATTGGCGCCAAGTTAGGAAGATCGGGAAAGGGTACATTAGATCCGCGACTGGCTGTGATATACAACAGCGAACGTAAGATGAGCGATCGGAATAATGTCCTGAGAGGCGTCAAACCTACCGTAAGATCATCTAGTTCTCTGGAGTGGATGCAAGCTAACTCTATGACCTCTAGGATTTCTCACATGTCCGCAAACTGGCTGCGCCTTTTATGAAGAAGACGCCAACAGCTCCAGCTTCCCTCCCCAACAATCCCGCTCTACCGTCGCATAAGAAGCCACGGAGACCCGATCCGATTATCCTCCTCTCCCCATCCGCCTCCTCTCTTCTCCGCATGACGAACATCAAGTCATTCCTCGAGAATGGCCAGTATATGCCTCCCAACTCGTTGTCTGCTAGTTCTAGCGCGGGCGCAAATATGCTGCATATCAACCGTATTATCAAGGACATCGATCCGAATAAGCCCATGAGGTTCGTCCTTGTCGAGGGTGCAGAGCAGTTCAAACCCGAGTACTGGAATCGCGTGGTCGCCGTGTTCACGACCGGCCAGAGCTGGCAGTTCAAGAACTACAAGTGGAGCAACCCTAATGAGCTCTTCCGTCACGTCCTTGGCGTCTATGTCGGTTGGCGTAACGAGAAACCCCCTGAGTCCGTCCTTAACTGGGGACATAGGGTCTTGAGCGTCGGCATAGACCCTTGGAAGGAATCAGCACAGCAGAACGCGAACGCGAACGCGATCGACGCGAGCCGATGGAGAGATCGCGAGACCGTGGAGAACGTTTGGAAGGCGATCGAGAGTAATATGAGGAGTAAAGGATGGAGGCGCGACCAGGCTCCCACATCGATATGAAGCTTGTATCACGAAAAAGACTACTTCGTACATCTTCACTAACGCACTAACCTCAATCCGCAAGTGGGTTTAAACATAATACGCTCCTATTTTGCCGCAATTCGCATTAACCAAATGGCCAGTTCTGTATTACTAAGAAAATAGGAGGGATAGCACTGTTTTTAAGCGCCTCATCAGGTATATTGAGGTGGTTGAGAACCGGTTTTAGCATGAATCGAGGCGTTTTGGACTTTGAGAACCTTGCAAACAGAGCCTGAAGAAGGATGGGCCGGATAATGCGAAGACATTGGTAGCATAGCTCAAGTGAGTGTTAAGGAAGTGATACTATGAGCATACTTGTGCTACGCCTTGGGCTTTGAACCTACTCGCTATTTAGTTAGTATAGTATAGATGCTTCTATATATACCTCTGAAGAGGCTGTTTTTTGGAGAATGTTATCCGGTATTCGGACTCTCAAAGAGCCTAGGTTGGTGACAGGATAGATATAACCAAAATCCCGTAATAAATCCAATCCAGGGGGCATATTGCGCACAGGCCTAGAAGAGGACATGGGATGGTGATTACTTAGGTATTTATGAAAATGGAGTAACTTCCAGTCCAATGTTGTCGCCTTTCAGGATCCCAACGCCTTCTATTTGGCGGCATTGTACTAAGCTAGCTTCTATCGTGAGAGTAGATGTCAACGAAGCACATGGTCATAATGTCATTATCGCTATTAAGGCGTCAAATAAGAAAAGATCTCGAATTAAGTCGAATTAAGCTTGAAACAATCTATACAACTAAATAAAAAGAATTCTAAAACGTCACAAAAGAAATAGATTTACTACAATAGATAGGCACCTGTCCATAGGTACCTTCCATACTCAAGCCGAAGCCAAACCGAACTACCCAAGTAGGTACCTAGCTAGGTAAGCGAGTTTGGAGAATCTTCTCTTTACAAAGCCAAAGCCCCCATGATAGCCGCGAACAACGCCAAAGCCAGACCAGGCGCGTTGCCCGAAGCACCTGCGATCTGGACACCAGTGGGTTGGGCCGGGTACGCGGCGCTCACGCTGGGAGAGTTGGGGTTGCCGGGAGCGTTGGGCGCAGGTGTGTTGGCGGCAGGAGGGACACCGGCAGGGTAGGTGCCAGCGACAGGGAGCGTAGCGCCCGTGGTAGTGCTTGGGCCTGGGACCGGGAGGTTGGGCGCGCCGGGGTAGGTGGCTCCTGGGATCGCGGGGGCGACGGCGGTGGGTGTCACGCCGGGTGGGCAGAGCGAGGATGTTACGGTGTTGACGTGCTGTAAAGGATGATTCGTTAGTATTGAGAGGAGAAGAAAAAAAAAGGCATATGGGTTAAACGTGTCCAATAACTTACAGTGCTGATGGTGCAAGGGCAGTTCGTCACGGTGATCGTCTGGCCTTTGGTCGCCGTGTACGGGACCTTGTTGTAGGTGAGGGTAGTAGCCTCCGGACAGAACGTCGTGTACTCGGGGACCACGACGGTCGTGGGGATGGACGTGTTGTAGTACTGCCAGACCGCGGTAGGCGCCGTGCCCACGGCCGTGCCGTTGACGGGGTACGCCTTGCTGGTGTGGTACGGAGCGCTGGGAGCACTGGTGGCGTACTCGACGCTGCTGCTGCTGCTGGAGTACGCAACGCTCGAGGCGGCGTAGGTAGGGTAGCCGGCGGCGTTGTTATCGCCAGCCATGACACCGGTGACGGCGATGAGGCCAAGGGCGGCGGTCTTGCTGTACATCTTCGCTGATTCTGTTGCGGGTTTTTAAATTATTAAAAGGGTATGATGACGAAAAGTGTCAGAGCGAGTATATAGCGCAACAGCTAGCGAATGACGAAGGCAAGATGATTGAACGAGTGTATTAAGGTAGTAGTATATTAGGTAGATGGTTAGAGTATGGTGTCAAAAGGGGTTGGGTAACGAGGAGTGGGAAGTAGTCTTAAATAATAACACAGATGATGTGAACAAAGGGCGTCTGGTAACTCGAATCGAGGAAAAAATCTGCAATAAGACAGTCAATACCACTTCAGCCACCAATAGGTTTGTGGAAGAGGAAGAGACAAATAAAAACAAAAACAGACCTTCTTACTGCTTCCCTCGTGTCTTGGAATGTACCCAGGGCCTCAACAACCCACTTCGGGCCTAATTCTCATTCCATCCCCCCTCCGGATTCACGAGGCACTCATAGCTGAAAACACCTGCTCAGGGCAGATCACGTTCCAAGCACTCTTCATAACAAAAAAAGGGGTCTCACTGGTTCAATTTTTTCGATTTCCATTTTCCAGAATCACAAGGGATGGAACCCTAGCGCGATCGTATGTATGTATGTATGTACAGGCTGTCGATAGTTTCGACCGAACGCATCCTCCGATATTCAATCACTATTCACAAATGCCAATTGGGATGCTGCAGGATCTGCCAATACCGCGTGTCTAACCTCCCCAGTCGCCCCCGGGAAAAACACCGCGGTTGTCGCCAGGCTGTAGAACCCCAATGTTGTTCCTCTAAATGCTGCCGGTTCAAGTTAACTTGGTCGGGACGATTATCCACTCGACGTTTCCTAAACTGTCCGTCCATGTGTTGATGGGAATCATCGCTGTATGGCCGATCCGCCAAACCTGAACTGAAAAAAACCTCAATATACACACTCTTCACCACTTCCCTCCAACTTTTTGCATTTTGCGGTAAAAAATCCAGATGATCCACTCGATGAGTTGCGGTTCAGAACGCCGATGGGTGTCTATGCTGGTTTATCCCTTAACGCCACCCTAATGAAGAAATAAGAAAATGTCTTAGTCGTGAAATAGATGTCGGAAAGATTGTTATTAGGTCTTCGCAGTCAAATGCCACTCCAAAACGAGGCCGCCATATGAGAACTAAAAAATATTTCCGGTTATCAAAATCGAAAAGGTCAAGTTGCGATCCTAGCCATGTGTTAGACCAAGATGGCTCGTATAATCCTAATCGTCTTTATTTCCGGTTGGATTGGCTTTGACTTCGCTCTGGTCCGCGACCTCCGACGACGATCGAATCGAAGTCATAGTTCTTGAGCGTGTGCTCGTACTTCGCATTCCGTAAAAATTTGGGAACGGAATCCTGTGAAAAGGTCAGTAATCAGTAGGGCTAAAAGTCGCTCTGCTTTAACTTACACTAGCCATCAACTTGAAAACAGCATTTTGAGCATCTTCGAAGAGGGTCATGACCTCATGAAGCGTATCAATCATTGCCACATCTTGCCCAACAGCCTTCGTCATCCGTGTAGCAAGGTTGTTGCGAAGCTGGTGGTCGATATTCAACTCACAAGGTGAGCCGGGTGCCAGGAAAGCGTTATATATACCATATGCTTGCGCCATGATTTCCTTGATCCCGTCCATCGATTGCGCACTGGGGATCTTCTGGGCCTGCTTGATCGCCTGGCGACATCCATGCACGAAGTCGTCAACGTCCAGGTAAAAGGACAGGTTCTCCTCGCAGTGAGTTTCTCGCAGATTCTCTCGGAATAGTAACCGCAAGGCAGCATCGTTCAAGATCTTATCAAGACGTTGCGTATTCGAGTCCCTGGCAATTCCTGAGCGTGATGATCCCATTCCTTCACTTTCCGATGTACGCCCTCTTCCCATACCGCCGCTAATAATATCCTTGCCTTTAGCAGTTAGCTGGTAGATTGCGTTCTTCGTTGGCTGGAAAAGAGTAGCGCTTGGTGAAGCAGCCATGAATACCCGGTCTTGCTGAACCGGCTCCATGAGTTCGTATTGAACGAAAAGAGCACCCATATCGTAGGTCTCGCGTCGATCGACCGTGGTGCAACAATCCATCAGCCAGTCAGAACAAGCTTTACCGGTGAAAGTGTCTTTGAACGTCCTTCCGTTAATTTTACGCTCGCTGGCCATTTTCACTCCCGTGAGACCATCTCTGTAATCGCTTAGCGAGTCCGAGTCGGCCGCGCTGACACTTGATTTTATGTTGAGACCGTTGGCTCCAATCATTCTCCTAAATATGACCTCCATCGTTCCCCTATCCATTACCAATTTGTCAGTCTGGTTATCTCTTTCCAGAATGCAAAGATAGCTCATTCCAAGAGCAATTAGATCGCTTATTTGCCTTTGCTGGATGCCATTTCTGGAACAGAAACGATCCAACACGCAAACACCTTTTGGTGTCAATTGCCATACTGAACCCTTCATCGTGTAAATCTGCTGCATCTTGCCATCGGCTGATTCGATGAACCTAGCGTCCAGAAACCGCTGACATATCGACCTGGCCATATCTTTCGCCATGGAAAATGTGGTCGTCGTTGTCGTTGTTACAATACGCGACGGATCCTTGGGATCAGGCATACGGTTTGACTGAGAAAACTTCAGGGAACCCAAATTATTGATCGCATCTTCTGACAAAAACGTATGTTCAATTCGCGTTAATCGCACTCGATGAGCAGACAATGGCAGCAAACTGACGATCAAGGTGGAGAAAAGGTCCTTGAAGTCCTTTTGAAAATTATCAGTACAATACAATATTGGGAAAATGTAGTACTAGTAACAACAGACTTTGCAGACAACATTATGGAAGCCAAAGCCATATGTGGCATACTATGAATTATATTATACAAAATCTTTCAAACTTACACGAGTGAATGGACGGTCGTCATCCGTCATGCGGAGCAACCTAGAAGAGGTTTGATGCATCTTATTCTCTACACCCGGCAGCAAAATTGGTGGGGGTCGGCTTGGGTCTGTCTCGGAATAAGGCTTCGAGATGGGGTCCTTCAAGGACAACTGACTAGACCGCCTTGCGTCGGAGAGCGGGCTCAAAAAAGAGGGAGTCTGGGGAGTAGACGAATTACTCGAGAAGCTACGAAGTCTCGAAGACCTATCCGAACTCGAATTCTCACTGTTGGTGGGCGAATCTAACACAACAGACAAGCGACTGAGAGCAGAGATGGAGGGCCGGTTGCGAATAGTAGGCTCCGAGATGTTGGCAATAGTCTTATCAATTGCGGCGGCGGCAAAAGCAAATAACCCTCCCGACTTCGAATTCCTCGCGGCGTGAGAAGCGTGGCCGGTCGAGGCGGCTACTTGGTGTTGTTGACGAGAATTATCCGAATTATCGGTGGCAGGTTCAGCAGGGCTGGCCGAAGATGCAGGTTTTCTACTGGAGGCGGAAGAAGGATTCTGGGGTCTAGCCTGCACGGCGACGCTACTGGTGGATTGTGGGTGGGATGGTATTCGGTGAGGCTCGTGGTCGTGTAAAGGTAGTGTTGTGGTTTGAGAGGATGGAGGGAATGCAGCCATCAAACTACCTTGCGAGTCAGAGGGGAGAGAGGAAATAGACGAGTCCTTTTTGGGTCGGCACCAGCAGGCCAGATAATAACATTAGGATCATATAACTGATCTGATCTAGTAATAGAATAATAGTAGAAGAAGAAAAAAAGCGAAATAAGGCAGAGCAAAGAGGAGAAGGCGAGTGGAGTCCAGGTTGAAGGCATGAATGGGAACAATTGAGAAGCGGGACGGGGGTTGTTCGAAGGATATCAGTCCCTCTTCTTCCCAATTACAAGATACTTTAGGTACATGCGCCTGTGCGTACCTAAGGTACCTACCTGGAAAGTCCCTGGGCAGGTACATGGAATTACTCTGGGCTTCCCAGTCATTTGCCTGACGGGATGGGTGCATGCATTAGTTGCGTTGAAGTACCCAGTTTGGATGGAGTGGTTTAGAAGGCACTTGGGGCACTTGGGAGGGGTCTATGATCGGTACGACAAGCGAAGTATATACTTGGTCTTGGTACCGCATGATATTGATTCCAGAAACGTTGTTCTCTTATAAATCAGTCATCACTAAAATCAATCGATTCTACTACCTATGTAGAGGGAAGAGAGGGTCTAGCGTTCTTTTTTTTCCCACAGCATTGAACCACTTGAACCTAACTAATTATGGTGGGTCGCCGATAGGGAGGGAGTATCGGGCAAGTAGAAATGGTATAAGTGGTGGTAATTCATGTATGATCTAGTACGAATGAGGTACTTATAATACACAGGGCTACGTAAAAGCCACATGGGTTGCCCCGCTAATGTACGTATGTACGGCTTACTTACAGGCTGGTACACGCGAAGAAGTAGCATATAAGTATCTCCCTTGTGAAATAGGTAACCTACCTATGGATAGGTATGTATGTATTCCATACCATCAAAAGGCTAGCCATACGATAGATCAAAACCCCTGAACACTTGACAGTGCTACCGCCTAAGGAATTTTTCTCTTGGGTTAGTGGATGAGTCTAGTGAATATAGATTATGTACCATAATGGATATCGATATGTATGTGCGTAAGTGTCTGTGTGTAAATAATCGCTAAAGAGTCAGTAAGACAGTTAATCATCATCATTAGAAATTCTCCGGCCCCAGTCTCCATGTACGTGTACTTATAATACCTACCATCTTCACTTTCCAATTCTGGTACGTTTGATTGAAAACTCCAGTCTCCAAAACAAGCCGGCTTTCGGATCTGGTCTTAATAATATGGAGTCTCTTTTAATTATTGCGAACCCGGCTCACGCAGTTGAAGAATTTTGGAACAGACTTAATTGGTCACTGGACAAGTGGATATTTTGGTCTTAGTGTATCTCCTAAGTGGGCTGCCACCTGCTGTTGGAGGTTGAACCCCCGTCATTCGTGGCTTGCCATGTGCGTGGAGGAATAAGCACGTTCGTTCGAAAGATGACAGCGATGCTGATTGGGGGAAAACGGTACTTATACGTGTGTTCAGTTCCCTAGGTCTCTCTGCAGTTGCATCCGCATCCACACAACCACTGCAGTTTTAAAGTGCCTACACTACCTCACCCCATCGCTCTGCCGGGGCGGCCACGAGGCAAGTGAACACGCCCCAGTCCGACACGATTTTTTAATTCCGCTCATGTCACTGTTTCTTTTGCTTGATGCGGACGGTGTTCCGTAGCTAACCGTAACTTACGATTCTTCCTTTTTCTTTTTTTTGCCCCTCTGCGACCCTCAAACCATCTCAACATGAACTGCACTATTACATGACTGCATGATTGGGAACACAATACCAACACACTCCCCCCTATTACTTCAAAACTTTATTTCCCACGTTGTTGATTACTTCGCAACACGTGATGACCGCAGCGGTTATCATCATCCTATGTCATATTGATCTAATACAGTCAGATATCTTGGGATCTCTTGCAGCTTCGAGTAGAATTCTAGGCCCTCGAAAAGGGGGATCATCGGGTAACAATAGCAACCATCCACGGCAGCGTTCAAAACACGAACAGCACCTGATCTCAGTTACACGAGCGCAAAGATACAGCCAAAACTGCATGGCCACACCAGTTTGCCAAGCGCTTTTCTCCTCCTGGAAACGTGTTGCGGACGGGTGTTGATGATGCTTCGACTTCGTGTGGTAGTACAATGAGATGGTGATCGTCGAACCCGCGTGGCTGTATGTATTTTTTTTAGTAATACGAAAGGGACTTTTAATCTCAAGTCACACTGGCGCCCGGGCCAATATTTCTTATATTATTCTTGTCGAGAAATTTGTTGTTTATACTACACAATATCACGAAATATCTCACATAGTCAAATAAAATACCAAACGCGAACATCCTTAATGGGCTGGAGACATGTTTTGAGGATACCGTTTTGTGTTTCCCCCGTTCTAATCCCCATGTCTGCTCTAGAAAAAACGACGCCCACCGGCCTCACTGATGATACCCCCGGTCAAAGCAAACCCCTGCAGTTATGAAGATTCATCAATGGCCAGGGGCCTGTTCCGCCTCCACTTGTATGTAACCCTGCTCCGCTCTCAATCATGCCTAGCATGTTTTTTTTCTCCAGGTGGCCCGATTTGTCCAACACATTTGGAAGACCGACAGATCTGCACGTGCTGCCAGGGATCGATTCTGCCAACCAGAACGCCCTATCCTGTATGGTTTCGCTACTCATTCTGCAGAAAGCCACACTCCTTTTTCCCCCCTCTTGTGTCAGTCATGATTGATGATCCAACCTTCTTTTGGATTTACATGACTAGCTGCAGAGGGCCACTGGCTTCTTTTTAACACTGTATAGTTGGCGTATGTAGTGTGGACGCGAAGGATTAATATGTTAGTGCTACTTAAATCCGTATTATGCTATATCGTCATAGAAAGCCATTGTAATTCTTAGCCGTACTGTATAATGGTGCTGACAATCTCAGCCATGAAGAAGTATGTCCGAGTTTCGCTGCTGGGAACTTTCAATATCATTGTTCATAAACCGACCTCGGCGAACTGATTTGGTCAACCTATCATCGAGCTTGTTTGCCTACCCTATAACTAGGGGAATTATGATGTTACGCTGTAACAATTCTAGGATCTTCGAAGTATCAGCCCAGTTGTAGCATGGGGTTGTATAGAACCCCGATCCGACGGACCCCTCTAGCGTGTAAAATCAATTTGATATCGATGGTAGCCTGAGTTGTACCTATGCATGTCGTTAATCACACTGCTCACATGTATTGTCAGTGTGCGATGCTGCATGGCATATTGAGACATCTAACCAGAGCCAATAGACTCCATTCCCACGTGCGATAGCCATGTGGTTCATGAACCTTGGTGTCAAAAAGGAAGCGCGCCACTCGTCGCTCGTCATAAATATTGCATGGCAGCATGGCCACGGCAGTGCGTCGCATGGCTGGGCGTGACGCCGCACGAGATTGGTTTAGATGAAATGCGTCAGCTAGTTAGACACACTACTACTAAGACAGAAGTATGTAACCCAATTTATTGACTCATTGCATTATTGCACTGTAGTATCGTGCTTTGACTTCTTATACATTTGGGAATCCGAGCAAGGCGCACGAAAATGCATGTTCATCAATTTTATTTTATCTATGGTTATTATTACCAGTTCGTTCCTATTGCCAGGCCAATAGGGTTTGCATGACCTGTACCAGCTAATATTACTGGTATTGCATTTGCAGAAAAAAGGCAATCCCTTCATGCATATACTGTATACGAAAAAGAAAATATTGAAGGAGACAGTTTTCAAGAACGTGGCCTCATCTTGACTGCAGTATGCCATGGAACAAACTCAACTCAACACCGGGAATACGACACGCGTATAATTAAGATCGTCTCTTCAGAACCCACCATTTACCTAATTCCAGCAATGTGAACCTTCTTTGAGATTTTCTAGAAGGATGTTCCATAAGTAGAAACTTACCGAAGCGATGTGAGAAGCTTCGCATCCCTTGCATCCTCCCCCCTGTCTACTCCAGATCTAACCCAGGTAGCTATCTGATAGTCAGATCTCGGACAATTATATATGCTATGTCATGAACAACCCCATGCGATTGGAATGAACTATGGCCTTACTGAGGCTGGTTTACCTAGCTTTATTGAAATGAGGATGACGACGACAAATGCTCAAACCGCATAATCTATCACAACGGAAGATTAGCCATAACTCATAGGGAGGTACCTCCTTTCTACGGACTTGCCGTCATGCATAATCTACCAGAGTTGGAAACTCCAAATCCTCCAGAAAGAGGCGTACGTTTTCTCCACTGCTTCTAGCGCTTCTAGAATAGAAGCATAGGAAGGTCTGGTCCCTGAAATTAGTTATAATTAGATTGCCGCTAGATGTAAAGAATCAATAGCCTCATGATCTTGCGATCCTGACTATTGAGATACGATAGTTCGGTGTTAGGTTGTGGATGCCGCTAAGCTTGAGCCTCAAGACCGAGACCTGGGCTTGCCTGGTATATCACTCAACCCAGCCCAGAACAGAATAGCTACGAAACGTTACCAGCAAATTTCCACATTCTAGAAAAACTAGAAAATGTCGGATCTGAGATGGTGGACTATCAAGATGTCTCGGACTTTCCACCGCTTTTACGCATCTCCACAAGGATCTACCAATCCACGTTTCTTAGCTTCGTGGTCGTGCCGCAAAATGATGATCTCAACTTCGCAGAATTTCTTCTCTGACAGATATAGACAAGACCAGGGTTTTCGTGAGCCCCGGTCCTTCTCGAAGCATTCTTCGTAGGGATCTCCGAAGAGATGTCTCACGGTGTAGCTCCGAAATCCAGGTCCGTGTTTCGCCTCATCCGGACCGACAATACTATTGGTCGGAAGAATGAGCATCTACCAAGACAACTACAATGCATGATGGGTGTAGAATGCCGGTAGATGCTTGTATTCGAGTTCCATACAAGCGACGGTCCACCCGAGGAGATAGAGTGCATTAAATTCATGCCCGGCTTGTACATAGGAGGTTTGATGATGTGAATGACAAGACGTAGCTTATGCGGGTAGCATCATACTTTGCAAGCTGCCGTTTCGTTATACTAGGAACACACCCATTTAATCAGGGTCGCTGGACAGTACTTTAGCCGCCATAATGCTTACTACGCGCTGATTTTTAGTTGGTGACAGTCTCGCAACACTGTAAGGTCTTTTTGCATATTCATCTCGTGGCATTTGATGTGCCAAGCTTACCCAAACACCGAAAATATTCCAAGGCTTACTTTGAAGCTACCATGATTGATTTTGAACATCTACACCAGTATAGTCTGATTCCATACGGCCTTTGATGTGTATGTAGATGACATGTTCCCGATTGTCCTTCAAAACCCGACGCCACATTCCAAACAATTCTATATTCAAAATATATATCGTAAGACACAGACATGGCATGCAAGTGGCCATGTGATACAAAATAATTATTTCCTTGATCGAATTCACTCAGCATCGTATGGTTTTCAGCGTGGTACAAGATGCTTGAAAAGGGAAAGGGGCAAAAGAAGAATGAATTGAAGAGGCAAAAATACGGAAAACAGGGAAACAACTCGCTCGCCGGCATATCCATCACCAATCAGGGCGTTGGTACCTGCTGGTACGAATTACATCGCTAAATAAAAACGGTTGCCGAAACCAGCCCACGTTATGAGGTGGATCTGCCACGTGGAAAATGGAAGCCACTAACTTAAAGTATGGGTCATTTTCGCGTGCTCGTACAATCCACCGGGGTATGAAAGGTTATTTGAATACAAGACCCACTGCCCCTATATGTATTATTCCATACTGATTTGTATTAAACGCTACATGGACAGCGTCTGTGTGTAAGGCCTCATCTGGTTGGATCGAAGTCATAGCTCAAATTAGTCTGTAGCTTTCCATACAATTTGTGTAGGAAAATACAATGTGGAGATTTTTGTATTCAAATAACCTTTCATACCCTGGTGGATTGTACAAATTGCCGACCCTATCAGGAATGTGTTCATGCAGATCCAAAACGCGGCTGCTGTAACTGAAGAAAGTCATGTTTGGTGTTCCCGACTTCCAAACTAGTAACAATAGAATTTAGCTAGCACAGTACCTAGAATTACCTTTATTGATTCCCGAAGACATGGAACCCTTTCTCCCTCTATTCTTCTACCAAGGCTCAATCTAACACTCACCGTCGAACATATCCGAGTCCCAATTTGTTGTTTATTGTCCCCGGCAAGATTAATATCGCAACTCGTCTTCATCATATTGCTTTGCTATGCATCCTTCGTCGTCCAACCCTATAATAAACAAAGACACACCGCGCCGCAGGTTGGAAGATGAATTGCTTCTCGCGTCCACATATTATTCGCAATTCCCCCGTCTCCAAGAAGGATTATGGATCAATCCTGCAGCTAGGCCACATGGCAGAGTGACAAGGTTTACCCTGTCGGTTCTGGAACGTCTTTGATCGCATTAATCCCCGTCATGTTAGTTTGTCTCACCAAATCTCAGACTGATGAGAGCATTGACCCAGGAGCCCGGAACAGGTCGCTGGTCTTACTATTTTGTTCGGATGCGTCAAGAGCAAATAGCCTACTGGTACAACACGCTCATCGAGGTCGTGCGTCCAACATGCAGTCTGCCTTGCTCGTTCCTCATTATCCACTCATGATGGACTTAAGCTGCTTAGAAGATGAGACCGCAGTGTTCAAGTATTGCCAACATTAAGCTGTATTGGTAATCGCGGCGTGGGACAGACGTGCCTCACATGTCGCAGCATCAGTCGAAAGGCCTGTTCTAGTGGCTAGGTATACACTACCATCTGATTACGGCCGCATCTCACAGAAAGCCCTTAGCATTATGATTTCAGTGGTATGCTAACTTAAACTAGAGCGCCGAATGTTTGTTGTACAAGATGTGTGTTAATATTTGTTGTCTCAAATCGGCTGTGGCAAGAATTTGTCCATCAAGGTACCTACCTATCCACTACATATTCTCAAGTCCTCATGAGAAATTAGCTACCTACCTACACAGGGGGCCTAAGTGCGCTGTCTATGAATCAGCTCTGATTCCTCGCGGATCACTACCCTCTTTTGACAGGTTCTAATTTTGGCCTGCGAGTTGTCAGCCCTCGTTGGCCCTATAAATCCTAGCTCCAACTAGAATTATCTCTTCAAGTACATATCATGTACCAGACGTGTTGAGTGCTCTGTTAGGTTAGCTCGGCTGCCTTCTAGAGCTACTCTATTGACCGCTATCTAGATCATTTCCAAGATCACCTATGGCATTAGCCGGCCCACTGTCTTCTCAGTGCCAGGAGACCCTTTATACTAAGTGTCTTAACATGACATAGATGGGCCAAAACTGGCTTGTGGCAAAATGTTCTAGCGGTGACGCTGTTGCCAAGCGAATTTCTATCACATACGAACTCTTGGTATCAAAGGAGCGGGACGGGCTTGGGCTAGTCTGAAACCTATCCGATCCAGATAACCGAGTGTCAAAGAAAAATCCGAGCTGCAGAACTCTCCTACCGAATTACAGTTGGCGCCTACATGGAACCGCCCCATTCAAGACGTCGTGCCGAATATCGCGGTAAGTAGATCAGGCTCATCCCCAGCTGAGCTCAGTTGAGTTGAATGGGACATCGGGGCTAGTCCCTCACAATGCAATCCAGCAAATACTCTCATCCGGACCATCAAACTATCCGCTTCTCACCACCATTGTCGCTTCTTGTCATTAGCCACTCCCTAGTTTCAGTAGCTTAAACCCCATTCATACCTAGCAGCGCTCTATAGTAGTGGCATATGCTGATAAGATTATCAGCTTGACTGTCACAAGGCAGCAGGCCCCCTGTAATACCGAATTCTACATTGGCCTATAATTTGTAGCCAATGGAAAACGAAGGATTCTGAGATATCCTACTGAAATGAGAGCTTATAGCGCTTTGGCCAAGTATTTTCAAGTATTTATGGGCCACTGCTGCCTTATGACAGTCAAGCTGATAGTAGCTATAGGGCCAGCTCTAAGTACTTTTAACAAGTTCTTTTAGATACAGAATATACCTCTCTTCCCCTATAGCTATTATCTGAATGTATACGAGTGCGGAGTCGATCAATTAACTCCGCTCAAGGATAAGATTCGTCAGAAGAGCTCTGCTCGGGCCCGAGGTCTATGTACTATAACAGCTTGCAGATTACATACAGCCATTCTTCCTAATCAAATAAGTCGGCTACCTACCTATGCATGGTATTACGCAGTAACGGCCATTAAATGATCACGCGGGACAGTATGCTTAATTAACATCATTATTATCTACACGTATTCATATTCCCAAATTACGTATTATTACCATTACCGTCAGCGCGTCACTGACATAGCCGTGGGTTCTCACTTCGCTGATGGAGAATTACTTCTCAACTCTCCCACTGTTATTCAATTTCTTGCTACCATAGCAGTTATCAGAGACACGTGCCTCATTACTTTTATCGTGCCCTGTCTACATACCTACCTACCTGGGTGGTGGATGTTTGTGGATCTGATTCGACGGTTGTTTCATCTTCATACCCAGGTACCAAACCAACCCCGACTGCCAAGGGATGTATTGTAGACTACATACCACACAGGTACCAGGGAAAAATACTTGCATTTTATCGCCACGGCGAGCTAGGGCAGAACAATAACTAAATCTTATCACACCGCCATTAGCATATCCCACGTCAAACAGGGGGGGCTAAGCCACCAAGCCTTCCGAAAACTCCTTCAAGAAGGGCGACCATCTCGGAATCCCTCAGTCCTTCTTCCTGTTTGGCTACAGCCTACGTCGGCCGCAGATTCCGGCAGGGCATGGCGCTCAGGCATCTTGAAGCAAGAAAAAAAATTAACTATGTACAAGGAACTCAGACACATGGCGATCCCACACGTGGCAAGCAGGCAAGGCAAGCAAGGCGCGGGAAATTGTCTTGACTTGCCGGTACTTGTTCTTGATGCATGAAATGAGCTACTATTGATATACATGCGTCTCTAGTCACGTCCATGTACCTATGGACACCGTACGTAAGAATGCAAGCGTTTACTGTCTTATCCTTCTCGAAACAGTTTAGCCTGGGCTCTTTGATAACCCTCCTAGTGTCATTAGGCCTTTTAGATAGTCTTATCCCAAGACCACACCATGTGGTTAATCCACTTGGCGAAGAAGCTTCTTTCTCTTGGAAGTGGGATCATGAATTTGGCGCTCTACTACGTAGGGTTCTGGACTCCATGCCAACAGCGCCAACCTACCCCCCTACTACTTTAGACAGTGCTGTCTTACCGAAACCGAGGACCTGTGATCCTTGAAGCAGAAAAAAAAACTTCCCGCGCCCGCCCTTGTCCCGCGTTGCGGCTGAACGTCCGTACGGGTAGACATTGTATCCCACGTGGCAAGACGGACGAGCTATTTGCGCTTCGTTGAGCCGCGTTGCGGCCCCTTTAACATGGGATTGGCCGCTACCTGCCGTTTACATAATGTCTGGATAGGTAGGTACGCGTGTCACCGGGCACGGCAGCCGAAAAATGAGATTGCTTCCTGGTTCGTGCTTCACACACGACACCACCGACTGGTTATGTTCGGTATACTTGGGGCGTCGTCCAGTCTTGCTGTGCCAGGTCACCTCAGGTCACTCAGGGTCTCGGAACTTCACACAGACACACATGTTCAACAAGGAGAATCCTTGCGTTACACTTGCTTCCTCCTTGGTTGAGCTACATCGCACTACAGCGTACTTGGAGACGCTACACTAGGTACGCTAGGTTTTGCCCCAGTCACGAGTCCGTGTCGTCGATAACCCAGTAACCCTACGCCTAGCAGGGCTAAGTTAGTGCACACCTAACTTTTCTTCGACGGCTACTGTGCTAGCTAGTGACTAACATCAACTTCGATATTATGATTATTTCGCAATTCGGGATAGCCGAGGAAAGTGGAAAGAAAAATCTCCACAGATCTTCTAAGCTGAGCTGTCAAAATAACGAATCGAAATCCAAGCCGGTCCACGAAGGGACCGTTCAGTCAGCCAGGTGCGGCATAATTCGTAATTTGCTAAACTCTCAAGCTAGAATGTACCTACCAATGTTACGCATTAGGGGATCGTGGATGAGCGACGGAAGCAGGATTCAGATGCTTCAGATCAGATGAAAGGATCCCCGCGTTCTTCCCAAGGTTTGAGGATTCGGCTGGGCCGAGTTTCAAACGGATGAAATTGGTAACGGCCGCAGCTCGTGTTGACTTTTGCTAACGGTTGTTAAAGAATTGTAGCAGCATTTGGGGGTTTTTTTTTTCATCTGGTCTGGACTCGCCGGTTATGGATGCCTACCCTAGCAGCCTAGTGGTATACCGATCGCCGGGTATGCCCACTCGCTTTCAGAATCGGCCGTTCGGCGTTGGCTACCTACCTTCCCACTTGGAGGACCTGACTTGAACCGTCTACCGTACCTCGTGGTCAAACCTAGGTAGGTACCGAAGTGGATGCCCGGCGTTGGAAGCTAGAGCGACACGTGGCTTCATGCCGTCTGGTGTCTTCGATATACTGACGCCTGTACATACTAGATCGGACCGGCGGTGAGAATAGTAGCTCTGTGCGGACACTCCACCGATAGCTTTGCTTTAAAGGGTTTTCATTACTGTACATGTCTGGAAATGCATTCGAGTTACGGCTATCGTGAACTATAGTTCCGGCAGACCGAACGAGCTACTATGATTGAGTTGCTTGGCATATTGAAGTCAAAGGTAGATCAGACGATGCGTGAAGCATGCAGTGAAGATAGGTCAACCGAGCTTCTTAATGCTTTATACACTTCGGATTGTTCAAGCTTCCTTACCCGTTACGATATATAACCTTTAAAATGGGTGAATTCATCTACGTTATGATTATTCTCGCTAGGTTATATCACGCGAAATCCAACAGGCGACGTAGAATACTCCGCGACTTCCAAGATAAATCTTAACAATGCCATTAATTTGAACCTGATATAGACCTGCCAGTGGTTGACCAATTACATAATAGGCTACGACGGTTGCTGTCGCTTGGGAGTGGTGAGCTGAACGAGGCTTATTACAAATCAAGCTGGGGATCTTTGTTGCCTGTTTCGGCGTACCGAGACTTGAGAAATCCAGAGCTTTGATCAACATTCCAGCGCACCTATCGCCCGAGTCTAGGTTGCCTGTCAGCTGCACGATAGGCATGTGTCTCAACCTCCCTGCTTTGAAATAGGGCGCGTTGGGGTATTTGGTAATTCGACGCAGCACGCACAAATCATACTCTGACTAAAATGCAACTGGTACGACCTACCAGCTCCTTAGAAATCACTCCAATAGCCATATTCAGCATTCGATGTCCGCTTATGGAGCTGGTGACCGAAGACCGGAGAGCTACAGCCCTTTTCAATGAGGCAGCTATGAACTTTTGCGGACAGGTTATTTCCCAAATGCTATGCATACGGGTCAGTCTTAGCAAGAAAGAGAGCTAAATTATTAAGCATCGTTGTAAGTGGGTATCTCTCTTTCGGTGTCCCTTTTCATTCAGCTGCCACCGGGGGATATCGTGGTCCTTGTTGAGGCGTCGGATATATTTGGCATTATTAGGATCTGAAGGAGTCAGGTACAGGGTCCAGAGCAGGGAGGCATCCAAGATCCTAGAAAACAAAGTTCTGCTGCAACAGCTACATAGTATTTACATTACATTCGACTTAGCAGGGTGTGCTGCTCCTTTGAGCCGAAACCTGAGATCGAAAATTGCGAAATACTATGATGATGGTTGCGGATTACTATCCCGGAATGCTGTTTTGGGGGCCCACGTTTACGGGAGCCAGCCGCGTAGGAGTCGACGATCGCCTCGGCACTTCCAAAGGATTCATACATAAATTCGTTTGGACGAAATCCGAGACTTGACGTAGTATTGCATATTGTATGCTATTAATGGCACAATCGATATCATAAGGATTTAAGATTATTCCTAGAGCGTAATCCTTGGTGCAGATGTATGCAAGATCCGTTTTATATCAAAACATCCCTCTACTTCACGATGCTAGTTCTTACATTTGCAGGATTCGATATTACGGCCTTGTCGTCGCAGTGTACTCAATAATTCAATGTCACCTCCTAAGCATCATATCATCTCCCATCATGGAGAAGTTAGCAGCTCAGCAGGGAGGCCAAGGTCTTGGTATAGAATTTGTTGTAGTTAACAAGGCTTAATGGTAGAAGGAGGACAAACTGTTACCCCTTTCCGTGTATTCGGTCCTTCTACATGTGTGCCACCTGTTACGATGTGCTTACAGTGCTACGCTATAATGCCCCCTTTAATTATCGATTGAAGTGAGGCTGATTATGAGGAAGTTCCCATTTGCTTCAGGCTTAATCGAAGAATTAGACTACAGATCTGTTTCGCCTCTCTTTATGTTTACCGGTCTAGTCTGAGATTGAAGACTCTGTTGCGGATGACTATCGAAATCTCAGAGGGTCAACTAAATGCATGATGCATGGTGCATTCATGGTAAACTGCCCTTAACGTATTATAAAACAAAATCTTCTAGAATGAACTTTTAAGCTTATGCGAAATACTTCGTAACACTGTTAGTAGTACTTGTAGATGATTCTATTCTTACCTTAGAAAACAAAAGCTCTGAGCTCTTGCGAGGGCTACATAATCTAGCCCCGGAGAAGAAAGCTCGGCTTTATGTTCCTCTAAGCTGTCTACCCTCATCCTGTGAAGCTTAGCCTTGATATCTTAGATACAGCAAGTTGATATGGATTTGAGGAGGTATTTGAGATGAGGCAGAGTAGCATGTATTTTTTGGGTCTCCGGGGAGAAACATGCATCGAGCAGGAATTCGTATGCGAATCAACTGGAAATTTTATGGCACCTGCATACGTGCGAACCGGTTGCTAGCCGAATGAAATTAATGAGAGAGATTTTGTTTTCACATTGTAAAAGAGGAAAAGGTCGCAGAATTTGGACTTCTCATCTAAATAAATCTTGCGGTGGATGGTGGTCAAGGGGTCGCACGATTGATATCACGATGCCCGCCGAAGAAAAACTTCAAAAACTAAGTGAATAAATTAAAATATGATGCGAAGTACTACACTGAATACATTGAATGTATTGAGAAATTAGGATGGCAGCGAGGCAAGAAATTCCGCGGGTGTAAATAAAGGGGCATTGGATCGAAAAGGGGGAACGGGGGTTCGAAAATAAAAAAAAAATGATGAAAAAAAGACCAAAAAAAGCTCGGCTCCCTCCAGAACCTACGAAAAACCCTCTTTGGAAGCGCCCTGGTCTCCATAGTCACGGCATCAAACCGGTTGACCAAACAGCCAACCCGTGGGAGTTTGTTCATAACCTCGAGTCACCCGTAGAACGGGGTCGGTCTGACGGCTTACCTACTAATGGGCCATATATGCTTAAAGTCGCTTGGGAGACACCCGACAAAAGCCCAGTTGCCGGTCGGTGCGTCTGTTAACACCTGTAGCGAGCGGTTGGTTGTCTAGCAGAGTAGCTTGGTTGCCCCCTTAGGTTGTTCGCTCTTGAGATCCCCTATTGGCTGGACCACGGGCCTCGTAGGAAATGTCTTGTACCTAGAGCTCGAGAACACTGTTGTTTGGTAAGCTATAAAGATAGCAAGTTAGCTACTTACCTACCTACCTATGGGCCAGGACTCGTTCAGCAGAGCAAGAATTTACTTACTGGATCTCCTTACGCCTGAAACGTACCCAACGATAACCAACAGGAACTCATCATCTCTTACTAGGCATGATTAGATTCCTCAAACCACGACACCCATCATGAAGTAAGTTGAATCGTTTTAGAATTCTGTATTGGTGACAACATCTCGGGGTATACATCACACCTCTTCGACACTGAACCTCATGCCTTCAAACTCACTAGACGTCCTCTTGCCACCCATCATCTCCTCATCAAAGCCTCCTCACCCACGACTAATATCACAAGGCCCAGAAACGGGTATACCAACCAACCACCAACGCCGAACATACATACATACATACATAATGAAAACCAGAAGAAATGACACGTCTCGCATCACATCGCTACTCCAACTCCGCCACAAAACCCCTATTCCCATCCGCCTTCGGCGGCTGGTACCCAAACCCAGCCTTTTCGTCCGACCAGCCCCCATTCTGCGTCTGTTGTTGGCCTTGCGGATACTGTCCGCTCGATGCTCGGCTCTTGTTGATGCGCAACGGCTCCGGCACATAGCTCTCTCTCTCCGTGCTGCGGGGAGGGACGTTGCTGTACGCCGTCGAACTTCCCGGGCGTGGTGGCGATGCAGAGGAAGCGCGGTTGTATGCATTTGGCCCTGGGGGTGGTGGCGGCGTACGACCGTATGCGTTTGGTCCTGGTGGCGGCGGTGGTGGTGTGTGGCCGTAGGAATTAGAGGGTGGTGGTGGGGATGATGTGTGACTGTATGCATTAGACGCAGGACGCGATTGCTGCTGCTGCTGTTGTAACGGTCCGCCGTATTGCGAACTATGAGGTGAGTGGAAGGGTGACTGGGTCCTGGAATGAATTGAGTGAGCGCTGCCACTATTGACACTTGATCCCGTGTGATGGTGTCTCGCAGCTTGTAAGGGCGCTTGGACCGGAGCCAGAGTACTGCCTGATTGCGACTTCTGCAGGAGCCGATCGACTAGAGTACCGTGGGCCTTTTTCAGAGTCTTCTTGACGAAAGAGGACATGACGAAATTGCATCTCAGCTCGACATCCTTTCGATCGTGTTAGTATATATATCACCGAACGTCAATATCCAAAAAAAACGAGTGTCATGCATAGACACATACCTCACGCAGATAAAGCCCCTGTCGAGGCGCCCCGATGCCGAGCTCAACGGGCTCGGCGGGCTCGCCCGGAAGCGAGCCGTTGAGGGTCCAGCGCTCGCGGATGTCGGTGCCCATGGGGGCGTAGACGTGGGTCTGGATGCCGTTGGGCAGGTCGTTGAAGGCGGCGGTGTAGGTGACGTCGCCGGTGACGACGTTGCCGGGGAGGTACGAGATCTTGTCCGTCATGCTCCACCAGACGCACCGCTGCTCCTCGGCGGGCGCGTGCGGCGGCGCGGCGATCGGGTGCCGCTCGATCACCAGCGGGTTCAGGTCGATCATGCCCACGTGGTTGTGCAGGAAGCTGAGCACGGCCTCCCGCGTGATGCCCGGCGGCAGCGGCGAGATGGTCGTGAATGTGGTCTTCTTCGACATGGCCATTGTGCGTGTGCGTGTACTCCAGTTGTGTTCTGTTCTCTTGGTGTGTAGATTTAGGACAGATATACTTAGGTTGGTAGGTAGGTATCACAGTCAGATACCGGCGGCGAAGGTTGATGCAACTAGCAGCACGTGTATGCCGGGATATGAAGTCGAGGCCTAGCCTTGCGGGACCCGAGATTTCGGTTTCGGGATTAATAGATGACCTGCAGAAATGAAAACGGTCTGCTTCTAAAACGCTGAAACTATGAGATGAAGGATGAGATCAGATGAATGTAGCAAAAAGTTGGTTCGTGAGATTCGACTGCGTGATCTAATCTGAGTTACACACTGCAATAAGCTGACCGACTAGTGCGGGTGCCGATGAGATCGGGGAATGGAGAAGAAACGAACAAGAAACAAAGAACTTGAACAATCGACGGGTAACGTAACAGTGTTTGGAACGAAAATAGACAAGACACACAAGTAGCTACTCGGTAGAGACAGACAGACAGTATGCAATTTCTATAAACGCTTGTTTCTGGCTACAAAAAATTGAGAATGGAGTAAATATTGGTGTTTCATGAAGATGTAATTAAAAATAAAATAAAAAAGCTGAAAGAAAAGTAAGAAGAGAAGCTCCTCGCTCTCTTACCACCAAACGAAACAAAGACTGGGCTACCCCCAAATCGAATTGATTGGTTCCGCTGGTCGGTCGATCGACGGGGTTTTGCGTGCATCGTTGGCGTTTCTAGCTGCCTCTCCCTGCATAATATGAGGCTGTGGCTGGCGACATTGGGCTTTGCAGCTGTAGATCTTAAAATAGCAACGGCTTACGGGACGTGTATGCACTTATTTCCCAGGAGGGATTCTGGTTGGTTTGTTCGCTCTTAGCGCAGGGAAATTTGGGGGGAAAATAGTCCATGCGTGTCTTGCCGATGTTGCAAGGCGTAGAGCCGTCAAACAGGCAATGGATCAGTATAAACAAAATTGAGGTACAATATTTCTATGGACAGCTTCAATGTGACCTGGTCTGCTGTGGTTCACGGATCTCCTTAAAACCCGAATGGACCCAGCTTGAGTCAAGTCAATAGTGCCTCGATGGATTTATTAATTGACGCGCAAATCCCACAGCTGCAATGCAAGCCTACCTACATATATGTACCTCAGATGATAGCTACCTATGCATCTGAATCAAATCAAATTTGACTGCACCATCGGGCTAGAAATCCCGGAAGCTCGCATGCAGCAGGAATCTCGTCCAGTGCAACGTCGAGTTTCCACATCTTGCCCTCCAAACCGCCGTGTGCCGCGTTACTTCGACCGCCTATGCCGGCCGGAATTAGTATACCAAGCGATACCAAGCGCTCCCATGACACCGCAGCGATCCCTCGGCCCCAAGTTCTCGCGCCCGCCCCCAGCGCCATCATGCCGGATGAAGCTGATTGGACTCGCTGCTTGCCCATCTGAGAGCTATATTCGTCATACGCCATGGCAAAATTGACCGTGTCCGTGTGAGCGACGATGTCGAGACGGGCCGCAGAAATGAGCAATGCTAGTTCGAGATCCGACAACGTCGATAAAAGATGAAGCTTCGATTCTGAAGGCTCTAGTGAGATGCATCCCGGCGCATTCGAAGGTATCGTTAAATCTAACGACGACGTTGAAACTGCCGAAAGAGGGAGGATGCAGGAAGTGAGGAGTGCCGGTATGGATTTTGCTGTATAGTAATGGTACTCGAGGTGATCTTCGAAGTTCGGGGTCTTGCGTAGGGTCTGGAATGCGTTAGTAAGGCCATCGTAGGTCGCGGTGTATAGTGGCGGAGTATTACCTCTATCTTTTTGTCCCAATAGTCCCGGAACTCATAGAGCCCTGGTAGATTGGTATCAAAGCCCTCGTTGCTAAGATCCTCCTCGTCTACTGCAAGTCCTTGCCTGCAGACATCCCAATAAGCTGGGAGTGACTTGGGAAGAGACATGTATACATATCGATGACTAAATCGACTCTTCACTCTCTTCTCTAGACTTTCCACCACGTCTACCCTAGTGGTCAGACCTAGTACTGCGATCGGTGCTTTCCTCGCTTGGGCGATATCGAATAGGTTGTATAGTAGAGTTTGGCGCGCATGTGTCGCAAATAAGTCAAATTCGTCAATAATAAAGATGACCGACTTTGATGTCACACCGTCATCAGCTCCTGTGATTTCAGCCGGATGGGATAGGAGAGCCAATAATGAAGCCATTGTATCAGCATAGTTATTTGTCTAGGCAATCAGGGTTAGCTAGGCATCGCATGGTTCAAGATATGCCGTCTTTCATACCTTATTTATGAGATCATCTTCGAGATTCATCTCTTTGCCGAGCTGACGCCAGATCTCCTTCAGAGCTAGCTTGTCGTCAGTGTGGATGAAGCCATTGAGGCGAACCACATGGAACTCTTCTTCATGCTCGGCTCTGAGATTCGAAATGATCTCTTCCATCAACGTGGTCTTGCCACAACCTCTCGCGCCAATAACCATCATAGAATTACCTTCGCCCGCTAGAACAGTCTGTTCCACGAGCTGGAATGCCTTGTCGTAGGCTTCATCCTGACCACATAACTTAATGCGGCGATTCCCAGAACATCGATCCAGGAGTACCCGTTGCATATGTTGGAGGTGCTGCTCAAAGTTTGGAATTACGGGAGCTTTAGACGCCTTGGCCACACGTATCTGCTTCTTAGGGGTGACTTTCGGCACCGGTATAACATCGTCTTGCGAACAATTCTTGCATATCCAGTCACCTTCTGGGATGACAGGAACGTTGTAGCATTTCTGGTGAACCGCTAAATCGCAATTTTCGCAAAATATAATCTCGTTCGGAGGTTCTGAGTCAGGCTTCGAGCATATCGCACAAACTTCATCATCCTCGTCATCTTGAGACTCGTTCTCCTCATCTTCAGAAGCTGGCTTCTCCTCGATAATGATATCTACAGGCTTCTTCTGCGGCTTTGCTCTTGTGGGTTTCGTTGGTTTTGATCCTATGTCCTCGAAGTAGATCTCATTTTCCTTCCCGCGATCCGCGTCGTTAAAAGCGACACTCTTTCGCGGCCGACCCATCCGTTTCTTTTGCGGCGAGAGAATCCCCTTAATTGCTGGAAGTTGGACGGCTGGGAGCGCATCTATGTCGTACTTTGTGAGCCGAGCCTTAGCGGTAGACTTCGGGCTACGTGCAGGCTCGTCAATCTTGTCTTGTGCTTTAGGAGGCCTTCCCCTTCTTTTTGGAGTGTCTCGACCAACTTTAGCCGGTGCTGGACTAGCGGGTTTCTTCTTTCGCGACTCCAACAACCGTGTGCTCACACTCTTCTTCGAGGAAGTGCTTGATATTCCATTGATACCTTTCCTCCCTGAGGGTGTTGACTGGACTTCATCTTGTAGCTCATCTGTTCTTTCTCGACTATGATCGACCTCCTCTTCAGACTCGGGTATCTCGTACACATTGCTGGAATGACGTTGGCTTTTGTCCGACGGCGCGAGACTTGGATGTTTCTGCTTGCTCGCGACGCTTCGTGTCGCCTCGGATGCTTTGGTCTCTTCTGGGGAGTCGGGTACGTCGTAGACGGTAGGATTGGCCGAGTTAGTCTGGTTGGCTTTAGTAGTGCTCTTCGCATCCCCCTTTCGACCCCATCCAAGAGCGCCCCCAATAGCAGAAGTTATGGCAGAGAACCCTTTTGGTGTGGAAGGCGACGCATTGGCGAGAGTATTTAGACGGCGTCTCTTGACAGCGGAGGTTATGTTTGGAGTAACAGCTGGTGATGAGTCCGGCTCATCATCAGGAAGAGCTCGTTTCCTTCGGCCGGTGGGAGTCTGAGCAGTAGCCATTCTAATAAATGATGGCGCGTCTGTATTCGAGGTTTAGCCCCACGAATGTTAGCTGCAATAGAATTGAGCCATAACAAGGTCCACTGCATTCATAGGCGAGTAGAAATAACTTGAGTTTGGTATGCTGGTCTTTGCTCAAGGATGGAATCTCGAAATAATAAAGTAACCACTAGTAGGAAATGGCATAGGGAGGACAGGGGGCGAGACCCAGTAAAACGCGACGCGGCATCTTGTACCTACCTAATTTACGCGCTCCTAGCGCTTTAGCGGGGCCTTAACAGCTCTATCCACCCCTGTCACCCCTTAGGTACTGCCCTACTAATTAGCTGGGGTATTATTACTGGCTGAATCATCGCAATTCACTTCAATTGTCTTCGTCACCTTCAACTTAAAAGAGGAAGGAATTTATTATTTATTTTATCTTTCATCTGAGCTCGCTTTAATTAATGCGACAACGAGAGTAATGAGAGCTTCGATGAAGCTGAAACTCACGCTACTTACATCAGCTTCTATCGTTACCCAAATACAAACATATTGAATCAACGATTTCCATGGATCCCAGGTTTTACCTAGCTGACTCCTATACATCAAGTCCCTTATCTCGAGAAACGTATTGTGTTTATTTTCGGATTTTATTTCGCCAATTTACTCCCAAACATTGAGCGAATAGGGAAGAGCCCGCGACACTATTATATGTCTTTGAAAGCAATGAAAATCCACAACTAGGCTGCGTACTCTTCATATAAAGCGACCTTGACTCCCTGACTTGGTTTCCCTACTACTTCCGCTTCATGCTGTTGGGCATGCCAATCTCCCCGATACTCAAGGCGCTCGTACTTCTGAACAATTCTGACCACTATTTCGCAATGAAATTAGCATTCTCCTTCATTTACACCATTAAGAATGGAGTTTAACTACTTACTACAATATGCCATCTCGGTCAAGGCAAAGTTCTGACCAACGCAAATGCGCGGCCCACCGTTGAAGGGAACGTACTGCCACGGCTTCGGAGTCCAGCTCTCCCATCTCTCGGGGGAGAAGATCGCTGGATCTTCAAATTTCTCGGACGCCGGCGGGTATAAATCTTTTCTTCTCTGCATAGCAAGCGTGCTATAAAACACAATATCCCCTTTCACAACCGATACAGGCGGTTGACCTGGTACGGTCGGAAGCGTCGTGTCCTCCAGCGCTCCTCGGAGGTTATACGGCACTGCGGGGTACAGCCTCAGCGTCTCGTTCAGCGTATGTCGCAGATACGACATGTTCTTCAGGTCTTCGTATGTAGGAGTCCGTGTCCGACCGACGGCTTCCATTATTTCGCTGCGAAGTTTTGCGTATTTTTCGGGATAGTGGGATAGCTCGTAAAATGCCCATGATAGCGTTGCCGCAGTTGTGTCCCGTCCGGCAAGAAGCACAGCGATAATCTGGTCACGCAGTACCTGTCGGTTACGAGTGTATCGCGCAACACTATGGAGGAACGTGAAATGCTTGTCCGAGTTGGATAGCTTCTCTAGTTCTTCCTCGGGCAACGCCAGTGCCTGCTCAATGTACGGCATGATGAAGCGGTCTATCACCTGGATTCCATGCTTATAGCGATGCTCGGGAAGGAGTCGTCGGAATGGCCTGCATTCACAAGTTAAAATGACGGCTATCGATGGCGGTGAAGTAATATCGAGCCCAACCATACCCAGTTGAAGTAATCAGCATCTGGAGTCGTTGAATGTCATTGAACGCTCGTGCGAATTCGTTCTGAGGACTTGGTTCTATTAGCAAAAGAAACGAATAATATGATCAACGGGATACACCAAGAAGCTCCGCATACTTGTTCAAGCTATCAACACTTGCTCCGAGAAGAAAGTCCGTAGTGACGTCGAGCGTCATTCGATAGAAGAGATCCATGATATTCACCGTCTTGCCCGAGGGTGGAAGCTTGGCAATAAGCGCCGACGACCATTTTTCGAAAGTTGCCAGGTCGCTGACCCGATCCTTGATAAACATCGGCCGGATCAGGCTGCGACTATCGTGCCATAGCTGACCGTCAGTTGTGAAGATGCTATCGCCAAGGAAAGGTCTCCATAGATCGTGGAAACGAGGCCCCTTTCCGAAGTCAGAGAACTGAGCTGCAAGCACTGCCTTGATATGCTCTGGATCTTTGGTGAATATATATCTCTCCCGGGCGAAAATTTGAAGCTCGACCACATTCGGACACGCAGGGGTTGTCGCATTGAAGAAACTGTTCCACTGCTCGAGAAGTTCATTTCTCATCAAAGCCTTGGTCGAGTCGATGAACCACCAAGCCGCTACCCAATCGCATCTCACATGTTAGAAAGATTACTCCCGTAGTGGAAATCCTTCTCGCTGGAGCATTCCAGATTTGGCTTACCCGTGAAAGGATTATTTGCCAATCGAGGTGCGCGCACTCCGCCTATCTTTCTGATCCGAAGCTCGTGCCTTGTCAGTTGGACCGCATAGTAGGCCAAGGCGCAAAACAACAACAGCACACCGGCGGCCACAAGATGGACGAACGACACCTGAGCTAACATTTTAATACAAGTCTTATTTACGTTTATGATTTTCTACCGATGCTACCAGCAGACCGGTTGAATGATACAAGACTTCATAAATGGATACATGGGCCCCGACGACTACAATTTAATAGGATCAAGGAGCGCATGGGGTCAGCAAACGATCTGTTTCATGCCTCGGCATTGCTCAATTAGTCACAGGCGCCAGCCGTCAATCATTTCTTCGTATGAAGTGTATGTCTGTTCTAAGATCCTGTCTAGAGCCAATTGGCCCCTTCATCAGAGTTTCCCCGCAACCCATCACGAATCTAATGCAACGCAAATTCGCCCACACATTACTCCAAGTGACGCAAACACACTCAGCTGTCCAGACAGCCACCAAGCCATAGCATCTGCCCAATATCCTGTTAGATGATTCTAGTCGTAGCTAGTTTCGCGTACTTGTCCAAATTCCCGGTCTCGATCCATACGTCCGTCAAAGTCGATCTTGACTAATCTGCCACCGGCCTCATACATCGCTAACTTTGGGTCCATATTCTCAACGGACTCTGGACTTAGTTCCACTGGACCAATCATCCATGAGTCGCTATACTTGGTCATGGTGTGTTGAAGACGAGGATCACACTTGGGACTGAGCCAGTAGGGTATCCACCAGTAGTATCCATCGCATATTGTTGTATCTGGTCGACCGGCCAAGTATTCGCGTCGTCGCTTGAATATTGAAAACTCCTCGCAATATCGGAGTTCTTCCTTAGTGACGGGTAGGAGGCTGTCCCATCGAACTGATCTGGATTGTATGTAGGCTAAGTAATGCGCGTCGACCGAAGCAGCGAATGCTCCCTGCTCATACATATTGTCCAGACAGGTTCGGATATTTTGGAGGTCGATTCTCTCCAAGATGAAGTACTTTTCCTCAACTGGGCTGCCGCTCACATCGGTCCCACGAACGATATTACGGAGCTCCCAAAATATGGGCGAGGCCTTCGTCTCCAGAGCATCTGCACAGTCAACCCATTCGTCGTAATACCCATTCAGCGTGATAGCTCCTTGCTCCCCTTCGAGAGTCGCGCCTTCCATCTCGGCGTTGGGGCCCAGAGGCGGTACGTGGTTCTTGATTCTTAGGTATATGGCTTTCTGGAGCATGTATCGGAGGTTTGTGGTTGAGCCGCTCCAGAACTGGTGTGGTAAGATCTCGCAGAGGTCTCTGAGAATCGTGTCTTGATCTTCTCCGAGCTTGAGTCCCCAGGTGAAGAAATTGTATGGGTTGGTCTGGAAAATGTCGAGCATCATCTTCCAAAATTTTTGCAGGTATATCAAGTCCATTCTGGCCTGGATGGCCTTACTGTCGACGTCAATATTCGAATATCGGCTGTTGCTTTGCGTTGTATGCACTCGAGACTGCAACTCGCTATATATTGGTAGGTTAGGGATCGTCTCCCATTCTCATTTCAACTGCGATGGCAACTTACTCAGCATAATGCTGTTCACTCATGGCTTTGGATGCCATTTTCGCCCTTTCGTATTTGTTTGCTATTTTCTTGTTGAATTTTAGTTGGGATTTGGTTATGAAGACAACAAGAAAATTGGATATTGTTTACATCGTGTCACAAATAACCCCAGCTCCAGGCAGATACCATACTCGGCAAGCGATCAAACGGGTGACCGGAGTTAAAAATGTTTACGTGTTAAGCAAGTTACCCATCTAGGTAGTTGATTTTTGGCATTCCGCCGTAGCTGTCCGTTCCCGATCCGACGGATACCCGCCAAGAGTGATTCCGTGATCCGGATAGCGGCTTCAGAGTTGAAATAGCCAGATACATTTGAGCGTTTGACACATTTTCTTGGCATTTTGATTTGATGATATATGCAGGCCCCTAACTACACGTCTCAGTCAATGAGTGTGTATCGAATTCTAATGGTTTACATGAGCTCTGGCAACATTTGAGCGACGGAAGGCCACTCGTACGTCGGATACTGGGAGGTACTTCACTGTTTGCACTGTGTACTTGCGGGCCTTTGACACATTCTGTATTACATCAAGATGGGAAGCTGCCTAAGCTAACCAAATCGAATATGCCACACAGATAGGGCTGATGAGGTGGTACACGCACTACTGGGAAAGACACCGAGTTTTTGAAACAGCCCCATCTCATGCACGTAACCTTCAACAAACGAGCACTCGCGCACGACTCATCCCACATGGCAATTTTACAATACACATGCAACTGTCCCTTTTGAGAAAGCTACTTCTAGGCAGCAGCGCCCATCTCAAGTCGCAACCCCGGCCCTAGCATCCCCATCGTCAGGCGCCCTCCCCTGTCTCCTCTCCTCCTTGATCGCCTCCCTCTTGGAAGCCTGCTCCTGTTTTTTTCTGCATTGGGCATCCAGCATTAGCACAAGTCTGCACCCACGCCACTGCCATCCATCATGACACAAGCACACAGTACACAACAACAAAACAAAAATCAAAATTAAACTAAACTCACCGATCGAGATCCCCCGCCAAATCCGGTTGCGAGCCGCTAGCGCCGGGTTTGCGATCCACCACATCAGCCACGTCGCCCTCGCCCGCCGCGCGCATCTGCTCTCCCTCCAATTCCCTGCTGCGTCCGACCTGCTCGTGGGTGCGGCCGAACTGCTCTTCTCCCGCCGGCGCGCCGTGGATCCCGTATCCCAGGCTTGAGGGCACGGCGTCGTTGATGCCGGCGGATTGACTTGAGGGAACTCGCTCCTCAACGGGTTTCCATTGCGTTTGGCTGTGCTGTTGCGCGCTGTGCTGCTCGGACGGGTTTGAAGTCGTGGGGTTGCCTTGCGTCTCGTAGACGGCGTCTTTGGGCGGTTGGGTTGGTCCTGAGGGATTCATTTTGATTGCTCGCTGATTTGGAGGAATGTAGGCAAATATGTGCAGTATCTTGTTCTTGTGAGTTCAATACCGTAGTTTAAGAGATAGTGAAGTAGTGATAACTACCTACACACAAAGAATGGTCTTTGGTAGGACTGACGCAATCTACATAGATGAAGCTCTAGTCGATGACGTCGTTTCGTACACTGGTCCTGAATAGGAAATTAGCTCTACCCCAGCAATGTTATACGCGCTAAAAAGTCTAATGAAACCCCTTATTATTCTAGGCCCATTGCTTCCGACGACTTCATATAGTATGTTAGAAAGTTGCGAAGTGGTGATTGCATTATTGTTTGTCTAAAACCGCAAGCATCAAAAATCAAATGGTCTAACGCCGGTCGGAACCTAACTTGTGTGTGCTGCAGATACTGCACGATTGTTGATTGAAGGGAATCGAACTTGGTCCTAACTTAGTATGTTTGACAACTTACCAATAACCACGGAGCAACCATTGCTAATACCAGTTGAAACGGACGGACTCCTAGTTGCCTGTAGTCCCCATGCTATGGGTTCTGCGCCCCATTCGTTGTAGATGTGCTTGAAGCAGTGAAGTCGAGGCTGGTCCTTCATGAATGCATCATGTCCCTGACGCCGCAACAAGGCATATGTGAGCGACGACATCAACGCCTTGCCAAAATAGTAAATTCGTGTCCTGGTTTCAGGGCCATGTTGGAAAGCATTCTGATTCTTCGAATGAGTGTAGGCGCTGGTCTATGCAGTCAAGAATGCACCATTGTGTAGCGCAAGCTGATGTGTTTCTCTTCGTTGAGAAAAGTATTCCCTAGGACCCCGTCGAACAACCGCCTTGTTTCATCGTAGTTCTCGAGCGCCTGTTGAGGAAGTTCTGCATCTAATGACCCCTGTCCTGACGGTCATGTCTATGAAGACTAAAATGTCCAAGGTAGGATCATAGGCCCCGACTATCAAAAATATTCAAGTGATGCGTCGGGCCCCTAAATGAACTGAAGAGCTTGATGTTTCTCGACTCTAAATTCATCTGTCAAGCCATCACAGTAAAGGGAAGCATGTGCTTGATGTCCTGGCTTCGTACCAAAAGTGTGGTTGAACTCGAGCCAGTATCTATCGTATCATAAAGGGGGATGATGTGAAAAGTGTAGACAGAAAAAAAAATTGTAGACAGAACAGTAGCCATGGTCATTGTGGAAGGGGGGAGGGGGGTTGTACTTACGGTCTTTTTTTTTTTTCTTTTTTTTTTTCCTTTCTTTATTTTAATTGTATTTTTAGCCCTTATATATCTTTTCTTTCTGGGCATCCGCTCCTTTTTTTTTTCTTTTTTTTCAGGCTCTTTCCTTGGGCGGTAATTTTTTTCTGTACGGGTTGTAGCCGACTCGAATCGAGGACCTATGAAATTGTTAGCTTTGTTGTGTCAAGCGTTTTACCACTTGACCATAGCATGCTGTTCTGTCGTTGAGGATATGACATTTGTTGGCATATATATGTTAACTATCGGTTGACCCGACAATTGAAACCAGCTGTAGGACGGACCGTAGCTCGGAAGATGTCCAAGCTTCCACCACTCGGGCCACACGGATGCGCGTACGCGTTAGATACGCGACGCTATGGGCAGTTGTAAACGCTCCCATTCCTTGCGTGCACCATATGCTACCTCTTTCCAATGCACGAGCCCCTGAAATAGCCAGCACGCACAGACACCCCCATACAAGCTTCCGGGCGATATCATCATAGCGACCACGCACTATTTCGACAGATGATTAGAGGTAAAACATGATGGCTCATGAAAAAAAGGGGGTTCTCGGTGAGAATTTACAGAACTGCAGCCATGGTCGATGTGGAAAGGATAGGAGGTCTGTACTTACGAGGTGAATAATCTGCCATCCGAGGTGAGACATTCATTCCTATGAAATGAATAAGTAATAGCATGTGTAATATGCAACAGGACTTTCGTCCAAATTTCACAAACTTTTCCCTAGAGCTTGTAAATTCGGGGCCTATGCTTCACGCCGGCGAGTCGACGATCACGAATCGATGACCTATGGAATAATCGTAGTTAGCTTTGGGGATCCTGAAATTGCCCATTTGACCATGGCATACTGTTCTGATTTGAAAGGTATGCCTACCAATTGGATATAAGAGTATCCTAGTTAGGTAGTCATACACCACCACTTTGAAACCCGTGAAGTCAAGAGATCCTCGCTCGCATGGCTGGATCGAAACAAAGTAATTGTATAAGTATCTAACTATTGCGAGAAGAGGGATTAGTAGTTGCGCGTCTTTCGAAGCGGAAGAGATACCTGGTATAAAAAGGCGAAGCGAAAATAAAAGGATATTGCCTTCTACTAGAGAACAAGGAATGGTTTACACTCCTTGAATTATCTGCGAGAAATAAGAACGAGTAAAACTGGCGCAACTTCCTCTGCGTCTAGTCCATGTCCTTTAAATCCTCTTGATTCTTCGTGCGTACCGATATGACAACCCCAGAAGGTTCACGGGCCAAGTGGTTGATCTGTTATGGCTTTGTGTTAGCTGGCAATACAATGAACACATATTAACCATGCTATTGTCATGGGCAAGAATCCTTGGCCGCTTATTTTGAAAAAAGACACAGGTTTACTACTATCTGCGTATTAGAATCTACTCATCGGATAAAGGGGGCGAGGAGCAAATATTTGCGGCTTGGCCTCCTTTAGAATAATGTGCTTTTCTTCTCCGATACGAGCATAGATATGGGAACTTAAGATAGACTCTTTAGTATAATAAAACTACCGTGCAAAAACAGAATCTAGATCTAACAATAGAATAATTACTTGGCAGCATTGGCTTTAAGCTTATTTTGATTGGATTCTATTTCAATTTTCGTCTGGATTTGAATAAGCTACTTGTATGTTAAGCAAATCAATTCTTGGGTTTCACTGGTGTGATTGATGGTAGGTATTACTCAAAACATGGGCTAGGAATGAACACTCGGGTTGGAGAAATAAGCGATATCTTAGATAGAACTAGTTCTTTTGATCTTTGATTGTCTTTATAAGTTCAGTATCTTATGAAAGATGATTTATAAGGAATGTTAGGACTGCCCAGACTCTATTCATGACCCAAGGGACACAATATCTCTTCGTCGCTTAATACTTCTGTTCGGCGCCAAGGTAATCGTAGAACTTGCCCCCGATAGACTCACGAGTGGAACCATCGATCTATAACCATATCAGTTAACAAATCTGTACGCACAGGGGGGATCGGGGGATATTACCTGCTTGAGCAACCCCTTAACACTGTCCTCGACCGGAACGGGTGCTTGTGGCCACCCAAAGTACTGGGCACCGTAATTTCCCATTTCAGTTTGGATAACACTATGAGGTATCAGCAATGGACAATTAATGCTGGAGACTTGGGATTGTTATGATCAATAACTCACCCAGGTTCCAATAGGAAAGCATTCAACCACTCGTTCTCGGCGTAAGCACGACGAACGAGATAGTTGACAGCAGCCTTGCTAGAACCGTAGCTACCCAACAGGTAAGGCACGTTCTCTTCTACTTGCTGGATCTTGGATGCGATGGTGCTTATGCCGATGAACTTGGGCGCATCGGGCCCCTTCTTGTCGGCCGCGGCCTTGAGGAGCGGATACACAGCCAGGTAGAGGCGCATCGTGCCGAAGGTGTTAACCTCGAAGAACTCTTCGAAGTCCTTCATGTCCACGGATTCCAGGCGCGAGTATTTGCCCGCGATGCCCGAGTTGGCGATGACAATGTCGAGCGAGTCGATGCCGGCGGCCTTGATGGTCTCGACGGCTTTCTCCGCGTCCGTCTTGGACGCGTTTGAAATCTGAACAAGTATGATACGGCTACCGGCTGCCGGCTTGATGGCCTTCAGCGAGGCGGCTGTGGGAGATGACTCGTCCCGGACGCTTCCAATCACGGTGTGATTGGGTCGCGACAGGTATGCTTCGGCAAGCCCACGGCCGAGCCCTGCAGATAATGTAAGATTATGTACTTGAGCGATGAATTGCTTTTAGATAGGGGACGCTACCTCGATTGGCTCCCGTGATAAGTACATTGGTGTTGTTGGCTTGGCCCGACATATTGAACGATGTGCTGACGTGAGTAGAAGAAGCTGATGCTGTATCAATAACGTATTGGATAGGATGATGGCGATTGAAACTTGAGATGAGGGAATAATGGAATTCGTCAAGTTTTTAAATAATATTATGAAGTATAGGTACCTATGTATACCTCGTGATGACTGCCTAGAGTTGCGGTGTCCCCTTTGTTGGCTTTTGCTTTTGCTTTGTAATGATCTCCCCCAGTGACACTCCCTTGGAATGTCTGATCTGTAAGTAACATATCCCGTGGAAGTCCACGGCGTCCGGCTTGGCCCGCACCCGTAGGCTGATGCGAGGAGGGTGTGTTACACAACCTAAGACAAGGAAACGGATCAGATATTGTTTTTAACGAAGGAATCAAGCGAAGCAAAGCGGAGCTGAGGGGTCGTGGTCATGTCTGACAACCTAGATTGCCTGCATGAATGTTGGTAGATACCTAGAAATCGTGTCACCACCATTTGCACATTGGCCAAGTTTATGTAGGTATAGTTGGTGGAATTTGAGGTGGCTAATGGCACAGCACCAAGCTTACTACCTCTAGTTGATCTAGATAGCTACCTAGATAGAGAGATGAATTTCTCAGACTGCCTGAACATAATCAACGTGTATTTGCAATTTAGCCGCATAGAATCTCGTTCTTTCGACGGGTACCTGCTCAATAGGAAATATGTATCAAGTCTTTCGTGGCCCATGATGGATGCTGCCGAGCGACGAAGAAGCCAAAATAGAAACGCGCAAAGACGCTTTCGGTGTAAACGCTCCTCCAAATTCGCACCCCCTTGCCTGCGGTAGTTTCGTTTTTAACACGTCACTGACATTTAATATAGGGAAGAAGGGGACACAGGCTCAAGGCAACCCCTCTACCATACCGACGGGAGAAAACATAGGCTCCGCAGGGGGCATGTCGACCGGATTGCATTCCCGACCCGGAACCACCGACGCGGGGTTGCATGCCTTGTACGAATACGCCGGATCGTCCTCAACTCATCCACGACAAAACAACAATAGAATAAACCGCGCACGAAAGAAGAGTCTTGCTGAAATTCTACCCCAAATATCCCACCAAGGTCAACAATACCCGTCGCTCACTAGCAGCCCCTCAACTGCCAGTACCAGCTCTTCAGTCGTAACACCCATTTCTGATGTCTCGCAATCGGGTTCGGGCGACGTTGCATCGGGCTACATCTCCCAACTACACCCATCAACGAACCCAGCGATACTCCAATCATTGTGAGTGTAAATGTCTCGCCTTAAATAAGTAGGCAGGACTCGGAAGCTTAGGCTCAACCGTTCAAGCAGCGTTCGCGAGCCATCAATTGAGCTTTTGTCGGAGTTCAATGCCCTAGCGGCACCCGGCCGTTCCTATGATGCATTGCAATATCAGCACTCCTCGCTCGTAGACAACAGCGCGTTTGCCGTCAGCAGCAAGCGAAACTTGTTGCCTTCTGTTCCTGATAGTAGCTTTGGAAATATGTGGACGTCCCACGTTAGTAACGGGTACAGTTCGTACAGTCTAGAGAAAGGTGGCGATAAGGTCTAGAAAACCCCCTCCTAGTCCCACCTCCATGTTAGAAAATAATGCGTTGAACATCCATGCCCACTAACACTTTATTTTTTGCCTAAAGCCACCGCAGCCACCAGCTTCACTTCAAAAAGATGGCACCGACCAGAGCATACCAGAGGAATATGAAGTGGGCGACCAGGCTCCGCTCCAAGAAAGCGATAGTAGCGACGATGAGCCATTTCAGTCCGTGCTGCACGTAGCGGCAGAGAGGGGCCATGAGGACATGGTGAGCATGCTCCTTTCCACCGGCGTTCCGGTTGACGAGCTTGACAGTGGCACGAACACGCCTCTCCACCGCGCGGTGCAGAATCGGAGGCTCGACGTTGTTCTGAGTTTGCTCAAGCACGGCGCCAATCCGAACTCCCGCAACGCAGCGGGTTGGACGCCGGTGCACCTCGGCGTGTCAACGGGGTGTACCGAGATAGTGAAGGCATTGGTGGCTCATGGAGGAGACCTGACCAAGAAGGTAAAGGGCATGTAGATGATAGATATAAAGCGCTCTCTTCAATAGACCTTAACCCACTGTGGCTAGAGCCACACGAATGAAGTGATACATTGATATGTGCGAAAGGATAGACGGTAATCTCTGCGATAATAATTGGGGATTGTATTTGGATATGTCGAGAAGAAAACTCGTAGCCATAAATCCTTAGGCCGGGGAGTATATCTAAACACAGACTCCATCCTTATTTGTAAGCTACATGCACCAAAACCTCCCGCTTTATTAATAGTACCTAGTCTAGGAAAGTAAAAAAACGTCGAGTAGATGCGTGACACGGTCTGCTTTCACTCTGATGCCCTCTTGCAGCGAGTAAGCCGCCGAACATAGATAACCATAGAGAAGAATAAGACCGAAAATATACGCTAATTGATTTCTACGGTGTGATTGGTTCGCTCGGGCGTCGACGAGCGTTTGAAGGATGTGCCTTTTCTCGGTATCCCTCCCCCGTGAGGTAAGCAGCTAAGACACTAAAAATGACTAGGTAAATATTATAGCATCAGGATCCTGTTGGGTTCTATGGTTCTATTAGTTATGGCACTAAGCCAGAGATCCGTAGCGGTGAAACAACTCCCAAGCCTCCTTTACTAGGTACCCAGTTAGTACATAGAAGTAATCTGAGATATCTATCCATTACACATCGCTTTTACTTAAGCAAAACCTGGACGCCTTCGATCTTCGGGTCCGGGAACGGAATGAAATAGTCAGCTTTCATATCGACAGCCTCCCTAGTTGTCTCATACAGCTCAAAATTGCACCTCCGAAAGAGGACTGCCAGCGTAATGAACAGTTCCGCTTTGGCCAAGTTGAGTCCGAGGCACATACGCGGGCCTCTCCCAAAGGGAACCAGATATTTAGTCAAGGGTTGGCCTGTCTTAGCTAGGAGGACGCTGTCGCCGTCTTCGCCACCAAGCCAGCGCTCAGGGCGGAACTCCAGAGGAGCCTCCCACACAGCAGGGTCCTTGTGCGTGTGGTATGTAGTCATGCTGAAGTAGGCACCAGCGGGTATGAGTCGATTTTTGAAGGGAACCGGGACGTCGCGCGACTTGCGAATCGTCCGCCCCGAGATGCCGATAGTTATGCGGAGTGTCTCGCTGACGACCGCATCGAGGTACGGCAGTGCTTCAAGGGCTGCGAGAGGCGGCGTGGCACGCGGATCCGGAAACGCGGACTCGAGCTCGGCGGTCAGCTTGGCGCGTATGCGTGGGTTATCGAGGATAAAGAAACACGCTTTGACCAGTGCAGACCCGATCGTTTCGACGCCACCGCCTACGATTGATGCACCTAATTGACTGTCAGAGGTTTATGGTAATCAGGTGGGTACAGCTTTCTAGTGCGAGGACGAAAAAGGGGAAAAGGGGAAAAGGGGGACATGCCCTCGTGCCTGAGGCGCTCCATAGTAATTTCTTCAGGAGGTAAATCTGAGTCGAGGAGCTCGTTAAAAACAGTTTTATGGTCAAGATCTTTATGGGACTCGTTAACGCCCGATTTAATGGCGCGGATCTGGTTTTCAATTTCCTACAGTATAGGTAGTTTTAGCACTCAGACGAGAAGAAAACAAGGGTGGCACACGTACGTCATGAAATGTAAAGACGTGCCCCATAGTAGGGTTTATCGCCTTTGACAAAGACCGTGGAAGAGACTGTAGGATGGATAGAAGCCAGGGGAAGTGACCCATCGTGTGTAAAGTGGTCGCAAGCTCTTTCGCGGCATCGCTGAAGGGCGCATCGAAATTGGGTCTTTCTACGTAATCAAATGACCTAGCAAAGGCATAGTAGGTGATAATATCAAACGTAAATGCCGTGAGGCACTTGTTCAGAGTGACAGGTCTGTCATACTGTTTATACTCGCTCTCTAAACGATCACACAGTCTTTGGCATTTACTCGCGATATAGTCTGTAATGCCGCCAATTTTCTGCTTAGAGAAAAAGGGAGCAACAGCCGAGCGGCGCGCCCGGTGACTGGCAAGTTCATTAGAGAGAATGGGATTTTAAGCAGTGGGAGCTTAGACGTACTGATGATGCTCGATAGTATCGAACGTGGAATGAGGAAGGCCAAATCGGTACTTCCACTCGATCTTTTTATCAAACTTGGAAGTATTGGCGTAAAAGGTGTCGACGAAATCGGGGTCCGCAATATGAACTTCCCATGGACTGATGCGCACTACTGGACCTAGGGTATGTTAACGAAGTCTCGTGAGAACAGCCCCGATTGGAAGCTACACTATCAAGTCTTACCATATTTCGCGTGCCATTCTTCAAGCTTAAAGATCAATTGACCTCCGCGAAAGACATCGTGATATGTCTCAACCCATCCTGTGACGGCAGCAATTTTATCACCAGGGAAACTTGCTAAAGGGCTAAAGTAAAGTCGGTATATGCATATCGAAAGGGAAGATCCGATCAAGACTATAAGGCCAGCTATCGCCAGCTTATTGGATATAACCTCAGAAATATTCCCCATGGTTTTTGAGGCTATCACAAGCGTGCTAACTGGGCAAAAGCAAACAAGCAAGTGCGGTATGGTACTTGAACGCGCCTAGCCGCAGTCACATACCTATATTAAGAGAGAAACCCACTAAGAACATTGAAGTTCAGTGCAGTACTTTGTCTCGTGTAGGAGGCAGCCAATAGCTATTAGGTACTAGGTATCCATGTGTCCCGATAGGACTATCCAATGGCTCGGTGCTCATGGTAAGCTTCGCAGGTGCCGCATAAAGGCATCGGCTACCTACCTACTTGACATAAAAAGCGAGAAGTTATTCTTCCCGATGATCGGTATATTGTCTCTTGGTTAGGGACGTTAGCATCTCAGCAACTACCGGACATGCCTATCCGCGTGCTATGCCTGCATGGTCAAGGCGTCAACGCTGACATTTTCCAAAAGCAAACAGGTTAGTTTGACCCAAAGCAACGGGAATCGAGATCTCATTCGGCTGTAGAGGCTGTGCGGCAGATGCTCCCTTCGGATTACCAATTCTGCTTCTTCAACGGGAAATACGAATGCGAACCTGCACCCGAAGTGCTGGATGTTTTCCCACCTCCATATCTGACGTGGTACAACACCCCCACGACCCGAAAGATCTTTGACGCTCACAGCCAAGTCCGCGACATTGTTGCGCGCCACGGACCCTTTGATGCAGTAATGGGATTCAGCCAGGCACGTACCACGAGAAGTTTACGCAGAGAGGGAAATAAAATCAGACTACTTGCTGACAGGCATGTATTGATAGGGCGCAGCAGTGGCTGCTTCGTTACTCCTCCACCAGGAGCTGGACGGCGAGGTTCCCAAGCTGTTCAAAGCCGCCATCTTCATAGGCTCTCCGGTACCATTTTCTTATCGAAAAGACGTAGGAATCGACGCGCGCACTTACTTTGGCGTAAGCAACGATCCGCCGAATGAGCACAATAGGCCGGTGGTGATACCATCGTACCTGGTGACGGATCCGGCATACCTGAGGAATGCCGTGGAGCTGAACGACAAGGATGCTTGTGCAGGTGTGCAGTACTACCAGATGTTCCATCCAACGGTGGATGCAGTCAGAATAAACTTACCAACGGGTCACATCTACGGCAGTGGTGATCAATGGTTCCCCCACAGCAAGGATCTAGCAGAACTATGCAGAGAAGACCTTCGGGCCGTGTTTCAACATGATGGTGGTCATGAGGTACCTCGTGGCTATTCCGAGGAGTTGTGCGATGTAATCGAAACTGTGTTTTCGAAGATTGAGAAAGAATAGTTACCTAGGTATCTTGTACTGATTACACAGATCCAATCGCAAGCGCCTCTGGTGGCATCAGTGCCTCGCGTATGTCGCTTATCAATCAATATAACCCTCCCTTCTCTGTCCCGAGACGTTGTGTAACCCCAATGTCTTTAACTTCCAATGAAATGCCTACAAAGCAAGACATAACAATCTCAACCTTAATCTAAAAAGATAGGGGTCGGAGTTCCACGGCGGAAAAGCTAAGTCATCACGGCATGCTTATGTACATGAAAGAGGTTTCTACTTCATCGCATATTGTAGTAAGTATGGAAACACACAGATATCTGATTTATCATGAAGACTTGACCAATAAAAATCGGTTCGAGTAAGCATGTGCATTGTGCGTTTGCTCGTGTTAGTTAAAAGCCGACTTGAAAAAAATCCAAATGCATACTGTGTCAATCCTATTGGTGCAGATTTGTAAGGCTCTGCTAGAGTTAGGGAAAATTTGCTACGCTGTAGTTTATCGTATCCTGGACAACTCCAACTTTCCTTCGCCGGCTTCTTACAGTACCTTGGTCTAGATCGTACAGCAACAACTGATGTCTGCAGTCATGGACGACACCCCCCTGGCGGTCCCGGATGGGCAGAGCAAAGAGACACCACCGGCCGAGCAAACAGACACGCAAGAAGACGATCAAGGCCAAGTTCGTGGTTTTCGACTTGCCATCATCGTCGCCGCCTTGCTATTGAGCATTTTCCTTGTGAGCAAACACCATGGACAGTGATGTCCACAGTTAGTTGATCGTGAAAAGAAAGAGCACGCTAACCAATATTCATGGTACAGATTGCCCTTGATCTGGTATGTTGTAGCATTATTTGACGTGGTTCTCGTGACTACAAACTAACACGTTACTAGACAATAGTTGCAACTGCGGTCCCACGAATAACAGATGAATTCAAGGTGCGCTGAATATCGATTGCCCAGAAACCCGAAGGACACTAACAGTATTAAAGTCAGTCGACGACATCGGTTGGTATGCCGCCGCTTTCTTCATCACGCTGGGCGTGTTCCAGTCGATATGGGGGAAGGCATACAAATATTTCAACTTGAAGATGGTATTCTTGACGACAGTCTTCCTCTTCGAACTCGGAAGCTTGATATCTGGTATGAACATACTCCTGGAACGCTGCGATTTTCTAGTCTTAACCATTCTTTTCAGGAGTCGCCCGGAATAGCATTATGCTAATCATAGGGCGAGCGATTGCTGGCCTAGGAGGCGCGGGAACGACGGGCGGCATCTACATCATCATGGCTTATATCGTCCCGCCAGCCCAGTTATCAACATACTTTGGCCTGATCGGTGCTGTATTCAGCGTTGCTAGTGTGGCAGGTCCCTTGCTTGGCGGAGTTTTCACTGGTCAATTAACCTGGCGTTGGTGGTATGCCCGAATCACACACTCTACTTTCTACCTAGAAAACAAGCTAATATTTTACGTCTCCAGTTTCTATATCAATCTTCCGGTCGGTGGGCTCGCCATGGTTTCGATAATAATATTCTTCCACACGCCGAAAACGGTAAAGCCAGTTCCCATCTCTGTTAGGGATCTGATTCTTAGTATGGATATACCTGGCCTGACCTTGTGCCTTGGACTCCTGATCGCTTTCACTATTGCCATGCAGCGCGGCGGTATCACAGAGCCTTGGTCTTCTTCCCAAGTCATCGGTTTGCTCGTTGGGTTCGGTGTCATGGCCATCCTCTTTGGAATCGTCCAGTGGCGCGCTGGCGAGAATGCGACACTGGTGACGAGAATACTTAAGCAGCGCACAATCGCGGCTGTGTCTGCATACATCTTCTTGTGAGTGGTTCCATCTGTTTTCCATGGAAGAGAGATTAACACAGTACAGCCTCAACGCAACCAACTTCACGCTCGTGTACAATCTGCCGCAGTATTTTCAAGTTATCAAGGGAGAGTCAGCAACAATCAGTGGCATAATGAACCTTCCGCTCATTGTGCCCTCGGCTCTTTTCAGTTTCGCCAGCGGATATGCGCTTAGTCGCGTTGGTTGGTACACACTGTTTCTCATCGTGAGTGCCGCTGGACTTACCATCGGAGCCGGGCTTATCTACACGCTTGATGCCAACTCTACTCTTGGGGAGATTATCGGCTACCAGATTCTGGTGGGATTCGGTATCGGAGGTGGGATCCAAGTCCCAGTAACCGCTGCGCAATCGTTTTCATTACCTGAGGATATCCCTATAGTCACGACTATCGTGCTATTTTTCCAGCTCGTATCAGGAGCCATATGGGTGTCTATATCGCAGACTATCTTCAACAACGAACTAGTCAGATCGCTAGCCAAGTCTGCACCGCACCTGAGTTCTCAGGAGGTCTTTGCTGTCGGCGCCACTGATGTTCGAAACGTTTTCCACGGTGCCGATCTCGACCACGTGTTGCAGGCATACTTGGATGGCCTTAAAAGTTCTTGGACTTTGTCGATTGTCCTTGCAGGAGTGACATTTGCGTCGGGATTTGCACCTGAATGGAAGAGCATACGAGGGTCTAAGGTCGCAGCAGTGGCATAATAAGAAGGTATTGCCGCTGCCAAGAGTGTACATTTTTTATTTCCTTTCTTTGACTTTATAGAATTTGATAGAATATACCACGGTTAGATAGGGTACTTAATATGAAGCTAAGGGCATATTTTCACCACTTAACGCTGCTTACCACTTGGGTCTCTCATTATCGCCTATGTCTTGTTTAGTGTCATGATACACATATACAATGGTTCATACTATAGGTAGGGTAAAACCAAACGTTGTTCCGCGAAGGACCTCTAAGCTTGGGATCTAGCTATTCATATAGATAGGTTTCTTTGTCTCCTTAGATCTTCCTTTGTTCCCAAGAGATTAGGAACTTGCCCTTCACGGATGGCAACGGATACATCCAGTGATGTACATGTAACTATCTAACATTTAGAGAGGTAAAGATGACAAAACCGGGTTAGTTACTGTACAAGTTTTCTTTCCTACATAAAAGTTGCTTAGGTATTTCGTCGTTGTGGTACCAGCGCTGTTTCGCAAGAAATTCAGCGGCGCTCTAGAATGTCCTTTTTTATCTCGACGTCGCAGGTAGTACTAAACAAAAATAACTCTACGCATCTCCACGATAAGTTAGCAGTATGTCATGTTCTTCCACAAGTATAATAAACATGGTGCTACGAGTCAAGAGTGTGGTAATATGCAAGACTAGCATCGCCATCAACAATTCGCTAAGCATAGATTACCCAGGGACTCGGTTAACTTATCGAAAAATGTTGAAACTTGCTGTGCCCTTCGGGGCTTCGCTTTTCATCATTCGAGACCTGTACAGTGATGGAGTCTTACTAGAATACAAAGAAAAATCAGGATTGGAAGGGAAGGCCGAACACATTTTGGTCAGCCATGGTGAGACTAGCTGCTCGCATCCTTCAAATCTCGGTGGTCAGGCGTATTATTTATGGCGCCGCCTCTGTGATCCCAACCTCGGGCTGAACTTTTGAGGCTGCTCTTGATCCTAATGACCTGAGAGTTTCAGCTGTAAGAAATCATAAAGCATACTGGGCGCACCTGATCAAATATGGCCACATTAAACGAACGCTGACCTCAGCTGTGTTTACTCAGCTCTTTGTTTGATGGTAGTGTCTTCGTCCATCCCGCTACCCGAGCACTTAGGTTTATAAGTCTCGGAAAGACGAGACATCTTTTGAATAACTTTGCATCTAACCATGCTATCTTCAAAGCCGACATGTATTCCCTTTCGACTTATATTGCCTTCGTTGCAGCAACGGGCTGGGTAGCGTATGCTTCTCCGGTTGGAAGTAGCAACCATACTCAACGGTGCCGGGTACTTCCAGGAGACCTATCTTGGCCTTCCAAGACTCAATGGGACGGCCTCAACTCGACTGTTAGCGGGAGACTCATAGCTTCTGTACCATTGGGGTCAGTATGCCACGACCCAAACTACGACGAGGAGGCATGTAATCATCTTCGCCAAAATTGGGACATACCAATCCTTTATGAGGAAAACCCTGTCACGCCCATGAGTTATTGGTTCCAAAACTCCACGTGTGACCCTTGGACAGACAGAAGTTTGCCCTGCGAGCTTGGCAACTTGGCCGAGTACGCCATAAACGTCACGGGTCCGAATGATGTTGCGGCTGGTATACTGTTTGCTCACCAGCATAACATTCGCTTGACTATTAAGAATACGGGGCATGACTATAACGGCAAATCAGTTGGCAAGGGTTCTCTCGCGATTTGGACACACCACCTCAATGCTATCAGCGTCAACCATAACTATGATCAGCCGTGGCACAAAGGGCCTGCAATTAAGCTGGGCGCCGGTGTGAGAGGCTACGAAGCATATGCGGCAGCAGCTAAAGAGGGTCTTCGAGTTGTCGGAGGTGCGTGTCCAACAGTCGGGATCGCAGGTGGATTCATTCAGGGGGGCGGCCATTCCCCACTTGCTGGCGCTTACGGAATGGCCTCGGATAATGTACTTGAGTGGGAGGTTGTTCTCGCAAACGGAAGCTTCGTGACCGCGACCCCGGAGAAGAATGAAGATATATATTGGGGGCTTGCCGGCGCTGGGCCTTCCACATTCGGTGTTGTTACATCTGTCACGCTTCGCGCGTTTCCCGACGGCGCCGTGGGCGGTGCATCGCTCTACTTTGACCGCGCAGGAATTAATAACGATACGTTTTGGAAAGCGTTCACCTACTTCCAGGAGGCACTCCCCGGCATCAGTGCTGCGGGCGCACAGTCAGCCTTCGCTGCGATGCCGACGCAATTTTACCTCCAATGCGTTACTCGTCCGGATTATAGCAAGGGCCAGATGAAGCAGCTGATGTCCAACTTCACTACCAGGCTTGATTCAATGGGAATCCACTACAACCTAACAGTAACATCGTTACCCTCCTACCTAGACCATTTCGCAGAGTATTTCGGACCCGCCCCGTGGGGTAGTTATGTCGTCGGTGAGCTTATGACCGGCCGCCTCATCCCGTTATCGGTTAGCCAAGCCAATCCCGAGAAGGTCGTTGATGCGTTTCGGACGATCACAGACACGACGCAGATCATCATCGGTGCGACGGCACAGGACGTCTCGATCACGCCGGATCGCAAGCCAGTAGCGCCCAACTCCGTCATGCCCGGCTGGCGTAGTGCGTTGCAGACACTCCTTATCCAGAGCTACTATAATTCGTCTGTCTCGTGGCCAGAGAAGGAAGCACTTCAGGATCAGCTCGTCAACTACGCGCAGCAGCGCATCGATGCCCTCGTGCCGGAGAATACCGGTGCTCACCTGAATGAAGCCAACTTTTCGCCCGAGATCGATTGGAAGACGCAGTTCTACGGCAGTAACTATCCTCGACTACTTAGTATCAAGCAGAAGGTTGATCCGGACAATATATTTTGGGCGGTGACGGCTGTAGGGTCGGATGCTCTCACTGTTGCTGGAGATGGACGTTTATGCCGGGCGTATTAGCTGTCTGGCGGTTTACTAGACCGGTTAAATTGTAGACATAGACTGGAATTTAATTAGGTATAGAATGTTTCGAATATGTATAGGTAGGTATGTACTAGCAATAAATTTTTGATGATTTATTATATGGATATTGTCAATAAATCAGTTTGAATCACTGGCGATAGGTAGTGAAAGGGGAAGAGAATGGAAACTTGGCAAGCCCAGATTTAAGCCATGCAAGCATTATTTAGGTGTCTTCAGTGTTCCTGTAGTGGCCTAGTGGTCCAAGCTTTAGTGGGAGATCACTGTATTTCAGCGGTTAAAGTGCCTAGCACTGTAATGACCTTCGTCGATTACAAGTACCATATTGGGATAGTTGCATAGAGAAATTGTAATTTTTTAATTCTTCTAGACGGTAGCTACTCCGATATATGCATCTTTAACGAGGGGCTAGGTACATATTCTAAGCGGTGCTAGAGCTTTTCCCAAATTCACGTTCCACTGCGCTGTATCTTCCCCAATACAACACCAAATACACGAGCACCGAGCAATCCTTAAGACGTATTCTACAATCATTTAACTGATTTTCCCAAGACAATGTCCTTCACAAAGTCCACCTGCATGTCAGACAACATGGGAAAGTCTTCGCCGCTCAATACGTTGAGATGGCCTTTCCCGGGAGCAACGTGAAGCAGCTTCGGTTCCGGGAATGTCTTATGGAGCGCGATCTGGGCTTCAGGGGGCGATATTTGATCTAGTTCTGGAACGACCATCATTACAGGTGTCCGATCCAAATATCGCATAATGCCCTGCGGTTGCCAAAGCTTGATTTTATAATATGTCTGGAAGGTCGTACGGTTTTCGTGCCGCGGAGCCCCCCTCATTTTTGCGTTGACCATACTATCGCAGACGTGTTAGATGACACAAACGCTACTATTCAGTAGTATGCTAAACCACTTACTAATCATACTCTTCCTTGTCGGCGCCGAGACCCATCCCCGCCGGATTCTTACCTTCGGTCGTCAAGACTGGCACATAAACCGGCTCGTTTCCTGCTACAATACTCTCCCGGTCTTGCTGCACCTTGGCTAGCACCTTGGGAAATTTCGCTGCCTCGTATTCCAGATTCAGCAATGGGCATATGGCGATGCAAAATTTGATCCTCGGGTCAAGGGCCGTTGCTGAGAGCGCGACGACTCCGCTGAAGGACATACCCCAGATCCCAACCATCGACGGATCAACGTTGGGCAGGCTTTTTATATATGTCACCGCATCCGAATAGTCGGACACCTGACGGACAGGGTCAATATCGTTGCGTGGAAGTCCATCACTGAGTCCAAGGGTCCGAGGGTCATAAACCAATGCAGTGATGTTGGCCGATTGAAACCTCTCGGCAACTTCAGGTACAAACATCTCCTTGACGCAGTTGAACTAGGGTTCTCATATGTTAGGAGAGATGTAAGTGCGACAGGAGTTAATGTCAAGAGTTAATGTCAACCTACCCCAGGAGTGATAACTACAGCAGGACCTTTTCCGACCGAGGTCGATGCCGAATACAGGTCTCCACGTAACGTGAGGCCATCAATGGTCTTGAACTCGACCTCTTGCTTTTCAACCGCCATCGTTGAATTTCAAGATGTTGTATTGGCGTTATGCGGGAATTGAGGATTTGGGGATATGTTCTAAGAAGGTATATGTGGTCACGACGTGATATTCTTCTTGAGAGTCTAATGGCGACGTAATGAGCTCCTTCGAGAAACCTCATAGTCCGCTCCGAGGCCTGTGTCCCTCTAAGGTAGGTAAACAGATCTTACAGAAGTCAAGCGTCGACGCGGATCCGTGGCACAGCCCGAGGAAACTAGAGAAACTGGACGACAGAAAAAAGCTCTCGTTCTTTCCTCTAAATTACCTATGCAGTGTAAGCATCCAGAGATTACGAGTCTTGTCACCATGGCGCTCTGCTTAGCGGGATAACACTGATTACTCTACATGCTGACTGCAGTTATAGGCTGACTTGTATCCAATCATTGAATCCTTTGGAATACCTCTTGCTTAATGCTGCTGGGAACGCCTCGAGATTCTATCCGCGATCCTTCCGCCGCCTGGATGTTGCATCAATCTAGGACCAGCATGCATATCTGCATGTACCTGGATCATTGCGTCGATTTTGAAACTGCCTATCAAGACATCGATAATTCGGCATCCAGAGATCATCCCTAGTCAATCCGGGTTACCGTACTGGTATGTCGATAAGCCTACCTAGAAGTGGGAAAGCACCGAGAAGTAGGCATTACAGCGGAAGAGCAGTCTAGAGTTTATGATGAAGATAAGCTAAGTTCCACATACTATAGCTGGGATTCAATATCATGGTCCCATGCCTTGCCTCTTGAGGTAGAACGCTGCACGTTTAGCAAGCTTGGAAGACAACCATCTAGCATTCACTAACTTCCAATCCCTTTTCCTATTAACTAAAAAAAAAACTTGTATTCTTCTTTCAAGATGGGAATTAACGACTTCGGCTACGAAGACATTCGTAGCCGTCACTTTACACCTATTCGGGAAAATATGCAGCCGTCCAAATGCTATGTACAAGAGCCCATTGCCGTCGTAGGTATGGGCTGTCGGCTCCCGGGGAATAGTAACTCGCCTCATGCGCTATGGGAATTTCTCGAGCGAGGAGGAATCGCAGATAACCGCCCACCAGAGACACGGTTCAGGATAGACACACACCACGATGGCTCGAAGAAGCCACATACAATGCGTTCGCCTGGTGGCATGTTCCTCGAGGGAATTGATCCCAAAAAATTTGATGCCGCCTTCTTCGGAATAGGAAGGATGGACGCAATTGCAATGGACCCCCAGCAGAGACAACTTCTAGAAGTGGTATACGAATGTCTCGAGAATGCTGGTATTCCGCTTGAGGAATTGGATGGAGAAAAGGTTGGCTGCTTTGTCGGCTCCTACGCAGTGGACTATGCAGATATGCAAGCCAGAGATCCAGAGGATCGCGCGCCTTCGGTCACGATTGGTGTCGGACGGGCCATTCTAAGTAATCGGATCAGTCACTTCCTGAATATTCACGGACCAAGTATGACAATCGATACCGCATGCTCTGGTAGTCTTGTGGGCCTCGACGTGGCCTGTCGCTATCTCTCAAGTGGCGAGATTACTGGCGCCTTGGTCGCCGGCGCGAACCTTTATTTAAGTCCAGAGCACAATATGGATAGTGGCCCTATGAAAAGCACATCGTCCCTTTCTGGCCGCTGTCATACATTTGATAAAAAGGCCGATGGATATATCAAGGCGGAAGCTGTCAATTGCGTGATGCTGAAGCGTCTGGCCGATGCGGAGAGAGACGGTGACCCCATTCGAGCCATTATACGCGGCACCGCGACAAACAGCGATGGCAAAACGCCTGGAATTGCAAGTCCTAGCTCAGAAGCCCAGGCTATGGCTACCAAGGCGGCTTACGCTAATGCTGGTATCGTCGACCTATCAGCGACAGGTTATATCGAGGTAAGCCCTTCTAACATCACCATTTAGTTCAGAAGCTCACAAATTGTCTTAGATGCATGGAACTGGCACACAAGCGGGAGACCCAAAGGAGGTCAAGGGGGTTGCTTCTGTGTTTGCTTCTTCGAGACCACAAGGTGCTCCCCTTATTATGGGTTCTATCAAGAGCAATATTGGCCATTCAGAACCGGCAGCTGGGATATCCGGACTTTTGAAAGCCGTGCTAGCCGTAGAGGCTGGTCGAATCCCAGGAAATCCCACCTTTATTGATCCCAACCCTAACATCGACTTCGATGGCTCCAGAGTAATGGCTACACGCTACTCCATACCATGGCCCGCGCAGGCTGGGCCTCGACGCGCCAGCGTTAACTCTTTTGGCTACGGCGGAACAAATGCCCACGCAATCATCGATCAGGTGCCAAAGGAGAAGCAAAACTTTATCTCCTCATTTGGGGTAAGCATTGATGATTTCCTTTCGGATGAAGTCCAAGTTTCGCGACCTCACGTTCTAGTCTTCTCTGCGAACGACGAAGGCTCCATTACGACTTATGTGGAATCACTCCGCAAGCATCTACTCAACCCAAGAGTCAACGTCGAGATAGGCGACCTTGCATACACGCTCTCCGAGAGGAGAACCCGTCTTTTTAACCGGGGTTGCATTGTAGCAAAGGATCTTTCGTTAGACGCAAATTCAGTCAACTATGGGAAAATGAAACCAGAGAAACCCAGAATTGGGCTAGTCTTCACTGGACAGGGAGCGCAATGGTCACAAATGGGCCGCAGTCTCCTCGCCAACTTTCCAGTGGCTTCAGAAACCATCAAGCGTCTCGATGCGGTTCTTCAGAACCTTGTATATCCGCCGAACTGGTCGTTGGCGGACGAACTCACTGATGCTAGGAGCCCAGAAAAGCTTCGCGAGCCTGAATTCTCTCAACCGCTTACCACCGCGCTTCAAATAGCCATCGTCAACATTTTTGGTACTTGGGGCGTGCGTGCCGAGGCCGTGGTCGGACACTCTTCCGGTGAGATTGCTGCGGCATATGCGGCAGGCCTGCTCTCGGAGGCGAATGCCATAAAGGCGGCATACTACCGCGGATATGCGGCTAAAGTGACACGAGAGATTCAGTCCTCTAAGCTGGGCATGATGGCTGTTGGACTTAGCGGACAGGATGTGCAGTCTTATATCGCGAAAGCATCTTTGGCAAAACCGGGCTCAAAAGCGGTCACCATTGCTTGTTTTAATAGCCCTAGCAGCGTTACCCTTTCTGGAACTCAGGAGGCTCTTGAGGCCGTGAGGGTTGAGCTTGTCTCTGACAAGAAATTTGCTCGCATGCTTCAAGTTGATATGGCGTATCATTCGTCATTTATGGCCAGTGCTGGAGAGAAGTATGTCGAGTGCCTTGAAGCCGAGAAATTTTCCACCTCCAGCATCACAGCCTCCAAGGTCAAAATGTTCTCCTCAGTATATGGGGATTATACAGAACAGCCTGTCGATATTGCTTACTGGCTAAGTAATATGGTGCAACCTGTATTGTTTGAGCAGGCTCTCAAACAAATGCTATTGGGAAAGGAGTCTCCCGATTTTCTCATTGAAATAGGGCCCAGCGGTGCATTGGCTGGCCCTGTCGGACAAGTAAAAAAGGGGCTCCCTGGTGGCGGCGCCGGTATTCAGTACTGCCCTGCATTAGTTCGAGGAAAAGAAGCTGAAAAGGCTATATTCGACGTAGCTGGGGGGCTTTTTGTTGCAGGGTATGATGTCGACTTGGCAGCCGTCAACAAAACGCAAGCTCCTGAAATCCCGAAATTCTTGGTTGACCTTCCCAACTACTCCTGGAATCATAACACAGATTACTGGTATGAGAATGAGGCCAGTCAAGATTGGAGGTACCGGAAGTTCCCCCACCACGACCTCTTAGGATCTAAAGTCCTTGGAACATCATGGCAAAGCCCGTCATTCAAGAAGTCTCTCAACCTTGATGACCTTCCCTGGCTCAAAGATCATCGCCTTGGACCCGAGGTCGTTTTCCCTGGAGCCGGTTATATGTCCATGGCTATAGAAGCTATCATGCAGACTAACACAGCACTAAATGACCAAGCGGTTGATGGTATGGGACATGAGCAAGTTCGGCTGCGTGACGTTACCTTCGACAAGGCTTTAGTTCTCGAAGAGGGAAAGGAAACAAGAATCATGTTGACGCTAGCACCCACTGGAAACCAGAAAGACGCCTGGTACTCCTGGATGGTACGGTCTCTTGTCGGTGACTCCTGGGTTGATCATTGCAAGGGCCAGGTCCGCGTGGAGAAAGACGTCAGCGTCACTGGGACTGCACCAGCTATTTCCTCGTTACAGCATCCGGCACCCGGCGCAACATGGTATAAGTCTATGTCTGATGCTGGTTACAACTTTGGCAAAACCTTTCAGAAGCTTCAAATGGTTGAAGCAACTTCTGGGTCTAGGAAATGCAGGTCATTAATTGACTTACTCCCCCCGTCGTCAAAATATCCCCAGTCCGAGTATCCTAGGCATCCTGCCGCCTTTGACGGATGCCTTCAATCCTGTGCTCCTGGTCTATGGAGTGGTATCAGGAGTAGCGTTAACGCCGTCCTTGTCCCTGCTGTAATCGACGATATTGTTGTGAGGACAGGATTTGAGAATTCCGAAACTGGCGTCTCAGTGTCTGAGACGGTATATTCTGGATTAGAGCGAAGAGAATTGGTGAAGAGTTACTCTTCTAATGCTAAAATCTACGACTATAAGACTGGGGAAATGGTCTTTAAACTGACCGGTCTTAGGTACCACATGCTGGACTTCCAAGATACACCGTATGCTGCTCATCGCTACAGCAAGCTGGCTTGGGGACCTGACGTAACTTTGAGTCCACAGGCATGCAACAGCGATGTCACATTTGTCTGGGACAAGGTGCAATATGTCGTCGACCTCATAGCGCACAAGAAGCCTAATGCCAAGGTTGTGGAAGCACTTTTGGTACCCAATGATTCATCCAGCGTTTGGTTAGAAGGACTATCTTCGGAATCTAAGCCTAGAAACGCATTTGGAAACTACCAGCTCTTAACCCACGATGCTCCGGCCCTTATCGCGGCTCAGACCAAATATGAAGCAGCTCTACGGACGGCATTCGAACTGCTTGACATAAGCAAGCCGCTTCATTCGGAACTTGACGAGTCATCAAAGAACGCAGATCTTGTTATATTAAGACTTCCTTCCCACGTCGAAGATAACATCAAAACAATTATAGAAAATGCCAGCAAGATGCTACACGCAGACGGCCATCTCCTTGTTCTTGAACAGACCAGCGCATGGGATACTAACGCCCTAGAAGAGGCAAGCAATCGCCAATTGACCAACGGGTTTATCCCTAATATTGGCAAGGTATTAGAGGCTGATGGCTTTGAAGTCGTCTATACCTTGGACTCTGCAGAACCAACTTCTTTATCTCATGGCTATCTTGCTGTCCGCTCAACACAATCAATTGCTCCAGCTACTTTACCACTTGATATTGTTCAATTCAACACACCGGGATCAATATGCAACGCCATTATCAAGAAGCTTACGGCTCTAGGATATAGTATTCAAGTGATCCAATCAAATAAGCTACTAGAGCAAGTGCGTGAAGATGCCACTGTTCTCGTTCTCGCTGAGCTTGAGACGCCCTTGCTCTCAAATTTGGCTCCCGAGCAGTGGCCCGCCATCCAGCAACTCCTGCAACTCAGAAACAAAATTGTATGGGTGAGCAAGGGTTCCCAAATGCAAGTTGGAAACCCAGATGGCGCCATGATTCATGGTCTATGCAGGAGTGTCAGAACCGAGGACCCATCGATGAAAATTGTAACACTCGACATCGAAGACCCTTCTCATGAAACGTCCTTCGGTGCGATTGAGACACTTATCAAAGCCATTCAGTCGCCATCATCCATGAAGGGTTTCGAGGGTGAGTACGTTGAGCGAGGCGGGATTTTGCACGTCGCCCGCATTCTTGGCGATGATAAAATCAATACTACTGAGCAGTCGAGGATTGGCGGCGCACCACCTGTCAAGGTCCGCCTTCACGAGGCTCCGACGACGATCCGCATGGTTGCAGAGCGCGTCGGTTCCATTGACTCTCTCCATTACATCGAAATCGACTCCTTAGAGTTGCCTTTACCAGATAATAAGGTCGAGGTAGAGTTGTTTGCTTCCGCTCTCAATTTCAAGGATGTCGCAATTACGATGGGTATTATCCCAGAAAATAATCATCTCCTAGGTCTAGAAGGAGCGGGTACCATCCGTCGTGTCGGCACCAACTTAAACACTCCGTTCTACGTTGGCCAACGCGTCTTGGTTTTTGAAAAGGGCACCTTCGCGAACCGAATCATCGCCACTACGGAGAGAACGATTGCGATTCCAGATTGGCTGTCATTCGAAGATGCAGCCACGTTGCCCTCAGTATATCTGACAGCTCTATACAGCTTATTTGACCTATCTGACATCAAAAGAGGCGACCGCGTCCTGATTCACTCGGCCACTGGTGGTCTGGGCATAGCGTCTATTCAGATCTGCCAGTCCATCGGAGCTGAGGTGTTCGCGACTGTCGGTCAAGATGCAAAGAAGAATTTTCTCATGGAGAATTTTGGTATCACAGCGGATCACATATTTAACTCTCGCAATCCCGAGTTTGAGGCTGAAATCATGGAACAGACTGATGGCTATGGTGTCGACATCATCCTCAATTCCTTGACTGGAGACCTGCTGGATGCTTCGTGGCGATGCATTGCCGATGGTGGAACGATGGTAGAGTTAGGTAAAAAGGACCATATTGACCGCAACAGCCTCGCCATGGAGCCTTTTGGTCGCAATGCTTCTTACAGATGCTTCGACATGTCCCACAAGCATGTCACAGACCATACTATCGGGATGTAAGTATTTCGATATTCACTCTTATACGTAAAAACTAACACGGGTTGTCTAGTCTCATGAAACGTATGATGGACATGATTATATCTCATGCGATCAAGCCCATCTCACCCATCAAGCTATTTCCCTACAGCGACATCCCTTCTGCGCTACGATTCATGAGAAGCGCCAATCATATTGGGAAGATCATCATCTCCAATAGAGAGCATGATCTTATGGACCCTGAAGTGCTTTATCGCCCCTCAACGAAGCAATTCAAGCTACGCGGCGATGTTTCATACTTCATTGTAGGCGGTCTCAAGGGACTCTGTGGCTCGCTGGCGGTTGACATGGCCCGTCATGGTGCACGTAATCTCGTGATTATGTCTCGCAGTGGTTCTAGCGATCCGAGATCCCAGGCAGTTCTGAAAGACCTTGAAGCTCATGGTTGTTCAGCAGACTTGATTTGCGGAGACGTATCGAAGGTCGACGACGTTCGCCACGCCTTCGAAAGCGCCTCAAAACCTGTCGCAGGAATTATCCAAGGTGCTATGGTCCTCCGCGATAAACCATTCGAGATGATGACGTACGACGAGTATCAAACTGCCATTATTTCCAAGGTTGCAGGTACTTGGAATTTGCACAATATATCCAGCGAACTTGGCCTGACCATAGACTTCTTCACAATGTTGTCCTCCATCTCAGGACTCATTGGTCAGCCTGCACAGGCCAACTATGCGGCAGCGAACGTGTTCCTCGACAACTTCGCATATTATCGTCGCGGTCTTGGGCTTAAGGCTAATAGCATAGACTTGGGTGCCATTGACGATGTAGGGTACATGGCTGAACACTCGGAGCTCATTGCTGCGCTGGATACGTCCGCTTGGACCCCAATTAATGAGGCTCTGTTCCAGCAGATTGTGCAGTACTCAGTCATGCAGCAAGAGGACAGCCCAATTAACACCAGCTCCTACTCGCAGCTGATCACCTCCATCGCCGTCCCACAGGCGCCCTCATCCCGTCTCCTCAGTGATGCTCGGTTCTCGTCGCTTCTCTTCGGCGCGACCGCCGATGCTGGAGGGGGATCGGATGGCTCTAGTGCAAATAAGGAGATCCAAGCTTTGCTCCTCACAATCAAGGGCGGCGCCGAACTGCAAGCCGCGCTCCCAGCTGCAGTTGAGGTTGCGAATAGGCAATTCATGACCACTCTGCGACTCGAAGAGCCTCTTGAACCCGGGAAGCCCCTTTCCTCTTACGGTCTTGACTCTCTGGCTGCCGTTGAGTTCAGGAACTGGTCTCGGGCACAGCTTGGTGCGGAACTGACTACGCTGGAGGTCACGAGCGCTCCCAGCCTATTGAGCTTGGCTGAAAAGATCGTTCTGAAGATTCAAGCTGCGAATGCCAAGAAATAAATCTTGACGCATTCCCGCGTCGTGTAGTGTGTCGGCTTTGAACGGTTTTAAACGCCATATGGATCTCGGTTATTTCTAATCCTTAAGTTGCTAGCAATGTTTGTCTCTTAGACTATTCAAGACTTGAAAAATTAGATCTATTGCACTTGATCATATATAACTATTGCTGTTTTGTAAGGACATTTAATAACGACAGGCAGAGCGGTGGCCGTTGAGCAGTTTGATCTTTATTAATATAAAATATTATCTGGAAATACCATATGTTCAACGATAGGCACCTGATAAAAAGAAGATCCTCTTATTGTATTTAATATCTAGAGTTACAGCTGCATCATTGCGCTCATACTACACTACCAAGGGATCGTGCGACCAAGGGTTTCATTGAAGAACTGCTCTGAATGATCCTTCTTGGTGGCATTATCAATCTATAAAGTGTAAGCGAATCGCTGATTTTCGGTCGTATAGCCAGCTTGGTATACTTACTATGTGTGCGGTCTTGATGCTACACTCTTCAAGAGTAACCGGTGCCTTCTCCAGCCCGAATGCACGGGCAGCCTGATTCCCCATCTCCGTCTGTACAGTTCTGAATGTTATCAGGTTAGCCAGTGGTAGACCGAGTCAAAATGGGGCCAACTAACCCGGGATGGATGCACAGTGTAATCAGCCAGTCGTTCTCCATTCCCATCTTGCGGACCAACGAATTGGCCAGAGCTTTGGAGGATACGTAGCAAACATTCGGGTAGGGATAGTTAGGCATTTCGGTCAAACTACCACCAGCCGCGGAGATGAAGGCAAATCTAGCTGGGTGAGGAGCCTTGCGTAGCAAAGGTAGGAATGCCTTGTACAGCAGCAACACAGAGATCGCGTTCACCGTCAACGAGTCTTCAAAGTCTTCAAGAGGAATATCCTCGACGGTGCCCATCGTCGCCTTCCCGGCGGAAGAGATGACTACGTCGATACGGTCCACCCCCCTAGCTTGGATATCCTTGACGGCATCGTACGGGTCCGTCTTAGAAGACGAGTCTATCTTAGTAATGAGAATCTTCGTGTTCTTGCCTACGGGTGTGCTGAGAAGGTCTTGCGCCCCGTCGACATTTCGCACGGCAGCGATGATGGTGTTGTCCGGCTGGGAGGCATAGTGCTCCAGCATGCCCTTGCCGATGCCTATGGTGACATCGCCTTTAGCTTATGGCGTTCTATCTATCCAGGGGGGGTGGAAAAGGGGTGAGAAAAAGGCAACATACCACGACTGGCTCCCGTAATCAAGTACGTCTTTCCTGGCATGTTGTAAAATTCGGAGTTTTGCTCTGTCTGGACCACACGAGATGGTGGCAGAGTTAGCGCTGAGGGGAGATCCTTCGACTGGCTATTTGAAGTTTCTATCTAAACTCCGTGGAATTCCGGATTTTTAAGCTGGGTGACACAGCTTCATGTGGCATGCAACTGCTTATGGATAGCATAGCTGATTGGACGCCCATAAGCTTAGCGCATAGATATGTCGTACAGCATAAAGGCGTCCTCTTTGTGGTACATTTATGTTTGTCCACTTAGAACCCCCCGGGGTAAGCTGGTGAGACAATACCTAGTTCCTTCCTCCTGCAACTGTGTTCTGCGGAATATCGCCAACACTAACCCAGACTTGTTGCTATCAGTGCAGGAATGATGGATTGAACTCAGCTAAAGGGCGAAGAAGGTGTTTAAGTTCCTTTAGGGGGGGCCGTTAGGATGGTCTAAGTTGAGACGTGCTAAGTCTAAATGTCAAGGCCAACATGCCTAACCAACTCCCGTCCTTGCTTCCATTGACACTTGGCCAGATATCCCTTGCCTTTGGCGTATTATTGCTTCTGTACAGCCTCGGTGTTTCTATCTATCGCTTATACTTCCACCCGCTACGGCACATACCCGGACCAAAGTTAGCGGCGCTCACACAATGGGTTGAAACATATTATGAATGTTTCAAACCTCCAGGGGGGCAGTTCATGTGGGAATACCAGAAGTGGCACAAGAAGTATGGTAGGTCGCGATTGTCAAGAGCCTAGTAGTCCAGAGCGAGAATCTCACTTTGCCCTCAGGACCCATCGTTCGCATCGGACCAAATGAGGTTCACATTCAAGATGTTACCTTCTACGATACGCTGTACTCCAACTCTCGCCATTCGGACAAGCTGAAGCACCTCGAGCATCGATTCAACAATAGGCTAGCGACGTTTCCAACATCAGAGCACAGTGTACATCGCATCCGCCGCGCTGCAATCAACCCTTTCTTCTCCAAGAGGAGGATATCCCAGCATGCGCCCGATGTTCAGGCACATATGGACCGGCTCTGCAAGCGCGTATCCTCCGAGTTCCTTGCCAATGGAAGCATCTTAAACCTGAATAATATGTGGGGGGCTTTTACAGCGGATGTCGTCGTTCAGTATACTCTCGAAAAGCCATATGATTTCATTTTGAAGCCGGACTTTCGAGCAGATTTTTCCGATGCCATGTAAGCCTCATATGAACTTTACTTCGTCCTGTCACAGTTAGTCTTGATGGTATCTTCTAACGCGAAGCTAGGGTTGATCTTCTTGATCCCGTGCATTTCATAACTCAATTTCCTTGGCTGATCAACGCCTTCAAGCTGCTCCCTGACTGGGTCATCGGGATGATTTCTCCATCTATGGCCTCCGTCCAAAAGTTCAACAAGGAGATGAAGACACAGATTCAACGCGCCAAGGAAGTGCATGCGTCCGGTGAGAAGAGTGCACTGTCGCATCAATCCCTATTTACCGCGCTTCTCGAGTCTGATCTCCCTCCGGCGGAGCTCGAAACCGAACGGCTTCAGCACGAGGCTATTGCTGTGATCGGCGCTGGCTTAGAGACAACTACGTATACGCTCTCTGTCTGCTCCTATCATCTTCTTAGCAACCCAAATGTCCTGAGTAGACTGAAAACGGAATTGATAACCGCGATCCCTGACCCGGAGGTGATTCCCGATCTGGATACGCTCATGCAACTGCCATATCTCACCTGTGTAGTCAACGAGGCGCTTCGCTTCGCATATGGGACACCCCAACGCATACCGCGACTTTCTCCTACAGCCATGACATACTCAACTCCTCAAGTTGATTATCATCTGCCAGTCGGAGCCATAGTTAGCATGGACAACTACACAGCTTCACATGACCCATGGGCTTTTCCGGATCCCTATGAGTTCCGACCGGAACGCTGGGAAGGCAACCCGCGGGCTCCGGATGGCAAGCAGCTCACTTCGTACATGATCGCTTTCGGACGTGGCACGAGAAGCTGCGTGGGCATGCAGCTAGCCTATGCGGATCTATATATTGGGCTAGTCACTTTCTATAGGAGATTTGATTGCGCAATGTTTGAGACGGAGCGAGATGCTGTCGATTGCTATTACGATAGCTTCGTTCCCAGAGCCAAGCCCGGGACCAAAGGCGTACGAGTTAAGGTTTTAAGGGCGACATAACATTGGACGATTTATGATCTACGAGAAATTATTATAATGTTATCCTATGAGAAAGAAGACAGCAGTATCTAGGAATGTCAATTCTCATTACCCCTAAGGATAAAGTGGGAATATAGGGGGTGGCACATGTGAAGTACCAAATAGGATATGCATAACAGAAATAATGTCCAGAATAGAAACTGCAATAGACATAAAGATGTAGCTTTCTGGAAACTTTTTCGTCTTCTACATCCAATTTTGGACATAGCCGTTAGAACTTATGGCACTAGGCCTTTTCATAAGTTGTTATCAGCCCTTTAGCCCTTCAGCCCTAGGAGTTCGTACAACATATAGACAACTTCAGATATTACCAACAGGGCTCTCAGCCTCATGAATTATATATAGCTATCGGATATCCTACCATTATTGGAAGGTAAAACATGGGATTGTTGAGTCAGCCCACCATAATGGCCTTTCAAATACCTATGCTTGGTCGCTTACTCACTTCGCCTCCTCCTTACCCTCGGTTCTGTTATGTTGCTCCTACTTCGTTTTGATTTAAGACACATCCTCTCGGGCTGTCTGGACGTTGTATGCTGACCTACCTCCTAGGTTGTCTCTTCGATACTTGAGGTAACCATCGTGTCCTAGACCTTAGACGAAGGATCATGGCTTACGAGGCGAGACCAACGACACCACCACTACTCAGAGCCCTTCGATCTGATCAACAGCTATCCTTTCAGCTCACCGAATTTAATCCATGGTCATTCAAGATGAGTGTACACTTGATCACGGTTGTGGCTTATGTGCCAGATTTAGACATCCAACTTCACATTGGGGGCTATGTGTTAGGTCGCCGTGATGGCAATATATAAGAGATGGAGGAGATGGTATTGCTATGGTACTCCATAGAGTTGGCGAGTCAGCGATAACCTCGACATCATGCAGAACTCAAGAGTCCTTCTCCTTATCCTCTCCTTCGGGGCTCTTGCCCTGAGCTATGTTCCCGAGCCGCGGTCTTTCCGCTCGTTCCCTCAAAACCTCAGGATAGCAAGGGGCTTTCCGCTAAGCCAAAGGAATGCGACGGGATGCAAATGTATCCCGGGGGATAGCTGCTGGCCTTCGTCTCACGATTGGGCAACGTTGAACGGCACAGTCCACGGAGGACTGATCACCACGATACCTGTTGCCCACGTATGTCATGGTTCCGATTACGATGAGGCGGAGTGTGGTAAGCTACGAGACATCTGGGCTACTCCAGCTCCCCAGTAAGCCTCTCCTACAGTCCCAAGTCCGAGCAAAATCAAAACTCGTTACTTTAAAAGATGTGAGAATAGGATTCAAGATGAAAACTAACTTGGATTCCACGTATAGCATTTACACTCCGGGCGATATCGTCGCGCCGTACTTTCAAAATGCTAGCTGTGATCCGTTCACGCCTCAAAGCCAGCAATGTACACTAGGCAATTACCCAGTCTACTCGATCAACGTGACAGGCGCATCAGATATCATCGCCGGTTTCAAGTTTGCAAAGCAGCGTAACATTCGGTTGTCGATAAAGAACACGGGCCAGGAGTAAGAGTCCCCAAATCTTGGTTCCAGTAAATTCCTTCACTAACTCCGGATGCTTCCACTCCAAACAGCTTTTTGGGCAAGTCCTCCGGCAAGGGGAGTCTCTCTCTTTGGACGACCAACTTAAAGTCTTCTGCTTTTATTGCCAATTACACCAGTCCCGGTTACTGGGGTCCCGCACTCAAATTAGGCGCAGGTCTTCATAATAGCGAGGCTGCACTAATCGCGCGGCAGCACAATGTTCGGCTTGTAGGCGGCTCCAGTCCTACTGTCGGTGTGGCTGGGGGGTTCACATCGGGAGGCGGGCACTCACCGCTGATGGGACATTATGGCCTAGCAGCAGATAATGTACTGGAGTGGGAAGTCGTGACTCCACGAGGCAAGCATGTTGTCGCCAAGCCCGAAGGTCAGTATGCAGACTTATACTGGGCATTGAGCGGCGGTGGTGCTGGCACATGGGGTGTCGTCCTTTCGGTAACAGCCAAAGCACATCCGGATGGTCCGGTGGGAGGAGCGCAACTGGTAGTCCCTATGAGTGGATTGAACAACGACACGTTCTGGAGCGCCGTCACCGCGTTCCACACGGCAATCCCGGACATGACGAGCGACGGGATCTACATGACCACCCTCATAAACAATGACGAATTCACGGTATATGCCGCAACATCCCCGGACAAGACGGCCGACGAGGTAAAAGCCCGGTTTTCCACCTGGACGAAATACCTCGACGGCCACAAGATTCCATACAGCGCCAATTGGACTAGCTTTGACAACTACTACGATCATTTGGCCCATTACTTTGGCCCTTATCCCTTCGGCACCTTTACCATTACGCAAATCACTGCTGGGCGTTTCGTCCCGCGGTCAGTCCTGAAGTCGCAGAACGCGACGCAAAGCCTGGTAGACACGCTCCGGTCCACGATCGCCAACGGGCATTTCTACATAAGCACGGCGGTCTTCGACCTCGCGGCGACGGCGTCGGCTCGTGCATCGCACCGGCCGGGGCGGAACGCGGTCCGCTCGTCCTGGTCGGACAGCAACACGTACATCACGGTCATAGGACAGTGGGACTGGACCATCCCTCGCGAGCAGATGGCGGCGAGAGAAGACGAGCTCACCAGCACGATCATGCCGGCGATTCGAGCCATCACGCCGAGCGCCGGCGCCTACCTGAACGAGGCCAACTTCGCTGATCCGAATTGGCAGGAGGACTTCTACGGGCCGAACTACCCCCGGCTGAGCCAGATCAAGAAGTCCCACGATCCCGAGTCTCTCCTCTACGCGCGAACCGCCGTGGGAAGTGAGAAGTGGGAGGAGGATTGGGAAGGCAGGCTTTGTCCTGTCGCTTAAAGAGGAATGCGAGTCATATGTAAGTTATATTGTACAATAGAATAGGGTGGTAAGGGGAAGG